>JAGDYQ010000023.1:8071294-8515336 GCA_021962125.1 Bulinus truncatus | reverse complement strand
CCCACAAACTGTACACAGTAACTATTACGGGTTTTGAAATATATCAGCGATGATTTCATTAAATAGCTTATCACCTGAGACCACATTTATGGGAACTTGTCTACGATCCCCTCCCTGTGGGTTCTATGACTACCGATGTACGTATTTGTGTATCATGTATCACACAGTAGTATTCACTACTTACACATCTCTCATCCACCCAAACCTTGTGATCAATCGGACTATGAATGGGATTTAATTATATTATGACTGACCAAATTCACATGTCGCTACATCAAAGTCTGAGGCACTACTAACCCAGTATTGAATGTACATTCAGATGTACCGCTACATTTATATGTACCACTACATTCAGATGTATCACTACATTCTGATGTACCGCTACATTCAGATGTACCACTACATTCACATGTACCACTACATTCAGATGTACCACTACATTCACATGTACCACTACATTCAGATGTACCACTACATTCACATGTACCACTACATTCACATGTACCACTACATTCAGATTTACCACTACATTCACGTGGGACACTACATTCACATGTACCACTACATTCACGTGGGTTACTACATTCACATGTACCACTACATTCACGTGGGACACTACATTCACATGTACCACTACATTCACGTGTACCACTACATTCACATATAACACTACATTCACATGTACCACTACATTCACATATAACACTACATTCACATGTAATTTCACATGTAACACTACATTCACGTATAACACTACATTCACTAAATGTCTTGGCTTTTAGTTGGCATACGCTCATTGATGGTTAACACTAATTTGTTTAAGTAGTTATGTAAGTTGGATGTTTTTATTTATTTTCTAGAAGTTTCCGCATGTCTCACAAAACGCTGTGGTGGGCCACACATGGCCCGCGGGACATATGTTGTTAACCTTTGGCATGTGCCTATCTTGTATTCACACCACAAAATTTGATTAACAACGGGTTTTTTTTTTTGCATAGGCCTATCTCGTATTCACACAACAGGATGTGATGTAACAATGTGTTTGCTCCCTGCCATTGGCTCGTGCTGGTTCGCTAATGGCTTCTTTTTTATACCTTCAGCCTTTCGTTTGTCTATTTGTCTGTTTGTTTGTTTGTAAATGCATCGAGCTGGTCGATGACGTAATGTAACGTCAGAATTATAAGTGGTAACGATGTGAGATTTTTTTTTAAAAGTCTATGGGAAACGATTTCATTGGTCAACAGTCTCACGTGATGATTAAGTATTGTTTGTAAAAAAAAAAAAAAAGTAATACTAATAAAACTAACGTCTGAAAACTAACGCCACCTTTTATTCCAGTTACAGCAGCACAAAATATTGAAATTATTTTATTATTATTAAAAATATATCAAATATAACACCCTCATTCATTTTATAGTGTGCATTATTTTATTTGAATTAAACTTTTTAAATTGTAAAAAAACATATAACGTCTGCTTCTTATTGACACTCGGAGTTAAAACAGCAGTATTGTTTGGCTGCAATACTCCATTGAAGATGCTAATGTTGGAAAACAGTAAACATTGACATATGAAAATGGTGAGTTAAGATTTAAAATATCTCTCTAATTTTAGATCAATCTACATTAAAGTATGCTAGCTTTTAAAAAAATATATACTGAAAAATACGAAAAATTCGGTCACTATATATTGGGGAATATAATTGTTTCGTTTGTAATTTTTATTCCAAAGTTGTTTTTTTATTCGAAAAATTATTTTATGACATTAAAGTTTTTCGTAAATTTATTTGTATCAAATATATTGTTTTCTATGATATATATTTTAGGGATAAAATGAATTTTTTAAAGTTTTAATTGTATTTAATGTTAAGAAATTGAAATTTTCTAATAACTTTTAAAAAAAACGTATAGTTTTAGCGAGATATTAAAATTATCATTTTCTTTCTTCGTTTAAAATTCGAGTTAGATTTAACAGATACAATGAATCATATGAATAAATTTGCCACAGAAGGCTGGCTACTCCAGAATAATTGGTCCTACTACACAGAAGCTAGAGACATTGACGTAAGAGAGAATATTTCTAAAGCCAAAGAATTTGGACCTTATTTCAACGAAAATGTCATTGACCAGTTAAACTTTTCCCGCTCTACAGTAGGTGGACCTTACTTCAACGAAAACTTTATTGACCAGTTGGACATCGTCTTCAATTGTTTCTGTCTACACTTTCTGTGTTTACTTGGTGTCTTGACCAACACACTGAACATTCTCGTGTTGTGGAAACACAGTTTTAACGAGACCACGACCATCTGGCTGTTCTCAATGTCCGTAAGTGACCTCATAGCGTCCATGCTCCAGCCGCTGCGTAGACTCAACTGCATCATCTATCAGTTTGACCAGATCGCTGGACTAACGTTCAGGTCCATCTCTGTTGTCTACTTGATGAACATTCCGGACATCTTCATTTCGGTCAGCGTCTTCCACACAACTTTCATCGCACTGGAGAGGTTGGTGGCCGTGTGGTTTCCACTCAAAGTCTCGTCCATCTTCACCACATACCGCGTGAAGTGGACCATCGGTCTGATGTACGTCTACACTGTGGTCATGTTGTCACCTACTTGGTTCTTCCTGGACTTTGCCTACATCTACGACCCCAAATACAACGCCACAAGAGGCGCCTACTTCTTGAGCCGGTTCTACGCTACCGACTACGACAATTTGTATAAATACTCCAACTTAAGTTTGCCCCATATATTTGTCACACCCACTTTTATAGCTATCGTGACATTCTCCGTCATCATCTCCATTAAAATGACATTTGGTAGACGTAAAATGTTGTCTAAATTGTCATCTGTAAAATCAACTTCAAAACTTATCAAAGACTTGAAAATAGTCAAGATGGTGTTAGCTGTATGTGTTGCTAACTCTAGTATATCTCTACCTACAGTGGCCATCCATCTGTACATATTCTCTAACAACATGTCCATACAGTCTTCAGGTAAACTACATTACCTGTTGAGAAGTATCATCCATGTCTTGTATCAGGTTAACGCTGACATTAACTTCGTCATTTACGTTCAAATGAGTGCCAAATTTGCCAGAACGCTCAGTGAATTGTTAAAGATTTTCAAGAGAAATAACGCATGTCCATGCAGCACAGAGAAAACTTCTTCATCATCTTAAAGAATGTATCTGCCAGTCGACATCTTAGCGAATTTCTCTGCTAGTCGACATTTTAGAGAATTTCTCTGCCAGTCGACATCTTACAGAATTTCTCTGCCAGTCGACATCTACAGAATTTCTCTGCCAGTCGACATCTTAGAGAATTTCTCTGCCAGTCGACATCTTAGAGAATTTCTCTGCCAGTCGACATCTTAGAGAATTTCTCTGCTAGTCGACATCTTAGAGAATTTCTCTGCCAGTCGAATTAATGTTAATAACGATGAACAGTTTGAACAGTCGCCACCACAGTGAACAGACTTGTCTTATTTAGAACTGCACTAGAACTAATGATATCTTCTTGCACCTGAATTCAATCAATGCACATTGACTTAGTAAAATGTTATTGGCTAGACAGAGGCGTTTCTGAGACTCAATTTGAAACAAGTTCTACTGGTTCAACACCATTCAATTTGAAACAAGTTCTACTGGTTTAACACCATTTAATTTGAAACAAGTTCTATTGGTTTAACACCATTCAATTTGAAACAAGTTCTATTGGTTTAACACCATCATTTACTGAACCAAAACTAAATGGTTGACTCAAGTAAAATATTAGTAATAGTTAGGCCTATATATACAATAAATATTAGTAGCTTTTGCAATGCTATGAAAAAAATGTAAAATTCATTTGTAAAAATGGCATGTAAAAATGTGTTAAATTAAATTCACTGTAAAGTATGGAGTCAATAAAACAAATCAATTCACCTTTAGACGATGAGATATAAACAAACTTACTCATGTGATAGAGGCCCTGGGAAAGTATCAATAGCAGGGCCGAGAACTTTCTTCTGTGACCCCTAAGTGACAACAATCTAATGAGGCCCTTTCACTCAGGGTTCGGGAAGGAGGGAGTAGCCTTTGTCGCCACCCGCTGAAGGTAGCCACTGAGCTAAAAAATGCTGGATATTCCGTGATGTTTTACTTATCACTAGTAACAATAACACAGTGTACAGTTATACTTCAGCTGTAATTATTACTAGAAACAATAACACAGTGTAAAGTAATACTTCAGCTGTAATTATTACTAGAAACAATAACACTGTAAGTTATACTTCAGTTATAATTATTACTAGAAACAATAATACCCTGTACAGTTATACTTTAGCTGTAATTATTACCAGAAACAATAACAAATTGTATTTTAGCTGTAATTATTACCAGAAACAATAACAAACTGTACAGTCATACTTTTGCTGTAACTATTACCAGAAACAATAACTAACTGTACAGTCATACTTTAGCTGTAATTATTACCAGAAACAATAACAAACTGTACAGTCATACTTTAGCTGTAATTATTACCAGAGACAATAACTAACTTCATTTTCCGCTGTATTCGTCTTTTTCGGTTTTCGTCAATATTTTAAGGAATATTTCTTTTGGATTATTGTATTTTGTTTGTTCTGTTTGAAAATCCCCGTCATCTCGCATCTGATTTTGAAATTGTAGCTCGTTATATAAGGACTTCCAAAACCAAACAGCAAAATCTGCATCTGTCCTCCCTATCCAAGTCATCCATGAGTGCTCACAAAGGTAAACATATCGTCTTAACACCTTCATCATGTTCTTACATTAGTCTTGTATGTTTATTTCAGTGTATTTTTCAATTGTTTTTTATCCTCTATCAAATTTGATTTTTTTTTTTTTGTATTTGGGGAAATTGCATTCAATGCAAAAACATGAGAGTAATTTTAATTGGCTTGAACCAATCATCTTTAATTTCTATTATTTCCTTTGAGTAAATCCGCTTCGATATGCGAGTGCTTTGATTCACGAGTACCTCTCTGAACGAAATATACCCTTAAAACGAGGTTTGATCTGTATTGTGATTCGATGAACGATTCTATTTTTATTTTTGCATAATAAGCAATGAGACATTAAATACAAAAATGACACTTGTAATTTTAAATCAATCATATCGATGTTTTTCAATTTATTTCATGTCTTCATAACTAAATTATTGATCTGTAAAATCAATAACCTTTGATCTGCAATCAACTGTTATTAAATCAAATAAATCTTTCAATAAAATATAAAAAAACAACAAAAAGAAATTTTCTACGTTTATTTTTCTATTTAACATCATGCGCACAGATGTTTACAAACAATCTTTATTTATCAGCACATCTCCAAATACAACACATCCATCAATCTTTTAACAACATCTATACATCTTGTATATACCATCAGTCATCTGGTCTTATTGTTGTATCGGCTATCATCGATTCAGTTCAATATCTTCTGTTGACGAACTCACAAGACCTGGTGCACTCCTGTAGTGTCTGGAAGATGTTACTGGACACACCGTGAGAGCCGACACACCTGTTGTACACACTGACCTTTTGACACCTCTGACTGGTCAGGTCAAATGTGTAGGCGAAGACAGAGTCGTACTCCCCCTGGTTGGCCAGACAGGTGTTGTCCAGGTAGCCACACACGTCTGTAACAAACATATTCAAAACATTGGTAGAGAGAAAAGGGCGAATACTTTAAAGTGAATCTACGATTTTATTAAATAAAATAATTTTCTACAAAATCGAATTTTTTTTAATATTAAGCATCAATGTTTTGAAAAATCTTATGTCCAGCAGAAAATGACCACTTACTTCTAGCATTAGGGTCAACTCCAGTAAACTGATACTGTGTACAGACACACCCATTTACCAAATAGTTGTTTGGGTTTTTCTGATAGGCGGAGTAACATCTGTTGTAACAGTTGCCTTGGTTACTGAAATATTACACAAAGGTTCAAACAATTAGCTTTCAAAACGTTTATTTTATTAAAAGTGTACCGAATACTATGAGAGTATTGGAATACGTATTTGAACCCCCCCCCTTCCCCTCAAAAAATTTTTTTTTTTTTTAACACTATATTTCTCACAAATTTCTAAGTATTTAAATGGTTTCTCTTTAACGGTTCTTTTAAATAATTTATAGCCGTAGTATTTGGACACTTGTAGATTTTACGTTCACGCGATTGGATACACCGTCAGGAACATTGACCAATCACACATTGAGCAGTAATTGGACACATTAAAGTATTAACATCCAAATACTGTTATCTCTTGTATACAGATGGATAGAAAAATACTCCACGTTACTCTAATGTACATTAATACACACATCTAATCAAAGAACATTGTCTTTATATTGTAAAGATTTCATTTGATAAGTGGATAGATTAGAAAATGTAGTATAACTTACATGTTGCCAACTAAACCACCGATGTAACCCTGAAAAATAATTATGAAATGAATTCAATTAATGTGGTGGAATAAATTAAGAAATGGTTTAAATATAATGCGTAAACTTTTAATTATAATACATCTTATTAATTAATTAATTAATATATATATATATATATATATATATATATATATATATATATATATATATAACCAATGATGTATGTATGTTAGTTCTAAGCCAAATACAAAATATAATAATAACGTAATGCCCCCCCCCCACAACGACACTCCTTTAGTTACGTCATTGGATTAATCATTATGGCTTAGTTAGAGCCATTGAGATAATCCATAGAGATGGAATCAATGTGTAAGTAAGTGAAGTTCGGATCATCTGTGGTCGAATTGTAAGATTTAAGATGATCTGTCCATTTATATTTAATATAACAAACCGAAAAGAAACTTACCCCAGATGGTTGTTGAAATGATGGAACAACTGAGGAAATATCATTGTTAAAGTAAATGTAACACTTTTCAATTTATTTAGCGAATGTAATACACAAATTATAGTATTTAAAAAAAAATTGATGTAAATAAAACATAGTGCTTTCCTTTTTTTTTTACTTTCTTTAACAAATATTTTCAAATTATTTATCAGATCAAACATATATTTATATAAAAAAATATATTTACTAATAATAAAATAGGCGCTAATATGGATTATTCACTGCATTCAGTTATGTTTTAGTTTATCCACAAATATAGTATACTGAAAGATTACTTTCAGTATATCGATAGATTACTTCTAGTATACCTATAGATTACTTCTAGTATACTTTGTTTAAATTAACAATTTATAGAGCTGGACTAAGTCCATAAAATTGTAAATGATATCATTTGGTCATTTCCTAAATACAAAAAATACAAACTGGCGCCCACGCTTATAATTAGTCAATTAAATTTCTTTAGCTATTAGTAAGATCGGAAAATTTTTTTTTTGTTTTGTTACATTATAGTTTATTTCAATAAAAGTCAATTTTGTACAAGTTTTTTCTAATACATTGGTATACTTCATAGTATTATAAGTATTTCACTTGGTGTCGTTTGTCGAGTATAAAAAAGTAAATACAATCAAGTGGTGAAACTTTTATGAAAACGAATAACAGGAAAAAACAATAATAATAATAATATATATAATATATACTTTATTAGCAGTGTACCCGGCGTTGCCCGGTAAGTTCGGAGTTCAAATGTGACACTTCAAACATTTCTAACATACCGTTAGGTAAAACTACGGGTGCTAATTTATGTCACCTACCTAATGGGCAGAAATGACCTACATTTTATACGTTACAATTTATGTTTTACCCGTCAACGCTAACCAACCAAACCAAACAAACCAAATCAAATAACCAAACCAAACAACCAAACCCAACAACCAAACCATCTAACCAAACCAAATACCCGCGCACAAGTTCAATTCGGCTTATTACTTTGTTGGTGTGGCACGATACAGCACACGCGCCCACGGTCAATTCGGCTTCTTACTTTCTTACTTACACGCTGTTCTTCCATATAACTTATATGCTTAAAAAATTATTTTCTTTTGTTGGTAAAGCTAATGTAAAACGTTAAAAATAGTTCTCAAGGCTCAAAACAAAATTAGCTAAAGGTACATTATAATTACCAGACCGACGCAATAGTTTCTCTCCGCATTTCCCCCTTAAATAAACATTGGCAAAACAAGTATTTGGCTTTGGACACCATAAGATTTTAACTAATTGACTCAAGCATTGATAATTTCATAACGATTTGCTCCGAGCAAAACAAGTGCTAATTGATTTCACATTTCCCAGAGCAAAAAACATCCAAACAGAGCCTATAAATTGAACTATTTTCCATGAGGTTATATGAACTATTTTTATTTAAGTAAATAGATCAACGCAGAGACTAAAAAAAGATCTATAAACAATTCACAATGTCTGTTTCAACAGGAAAACTTACCCAAAAGCATCAGTGCAGCAGCAACAGTCAAAAAAGCCATTTTACTGAACTACGAGAGCACTGAAACATATTTTAATAACTTCTTATTATAACTTGTTATTAGCAAACAGCGAATGAGAATTTGGTAACAAAAATTCTAAATAATCATTGACGTTATGTAAAGTTTTACTTACAATTTATTTTAGGTGTGGGGTCTTGCTGCTGGATCTGGCGACTGGAAGTGACAGATTTTGAGTCCAGTCTATGAAATCAGGACACTTATATACAGTTGTTTGACCTACTTAGATGACCACGTTATTTCCTGGTATACAGGATCGGCTGTATGACAGCCAGAGAAAAAAACAAAATTATTTCCAAGATGAACTTGGACAAATGTGACACGTTGCTGTAATTAATTTCTTTCACCTGAGATAATTTATTCTCGGAAACTCTCTCGTGGTGTCGTAATATTTTTGCACTGGGTCAACTTCTTTGATACAATTCAACTTTATTAAAATGTTCAAGAAACGAATGTTTTAATAATTTGAACAAACAGATGAACTATTTATAAGTAGAAGTGTTGTATTCACTTTGAACTAATTAAATAGTACATAATTACAAGTACTGCACCTATCAGCTTACACTACAATGACTATTCACATATTGATATAATGTGAAAATGATTAAGAAAAATTACTTCCCTCATTCTAAATATTATATAACATGAATCAGGAAACCCCTCCCCCCCCCCCCCCATCTAATTATACCATCGGCCTCCCCACCTACCACCCCTTCAAATAAAGTTTAGGTATTTGATGTCATAGTTACTGTTTACTAGCGTTATATACCAAATACCCAGTGTTGTTAACAATACTCTTAAATTGTATCGTCAATACCGATACCAATACTTCATTAAAATAGTATCGCCAATACCAATACACTCAAGTAAAAATGTATTGCCAAAATCGATACCAATACAATACCAATACTTTTCAGAACAACAAAATATTTTAATTTTCAAAAAAGTTAAAACTATAAAATACAATGTCAAAGCACAATTTGTAGGCCAATCCCTTCACCACTTGGCAGCACGTAAGAAGACCATCATTTCAAAATGATCATTGGTTAGCCTTGAACGTAATGGCATAAAAACACGCCCACCCAAAGAAAACAGGCGTTCAACTGCAGAACTAGCCGGAAGTCCAGTGTTCAGTTGCAGGTATAGTTTCTTAATACTTGGGTAGGCTGCTAATGACAGCGCTTCTGGTGATTTATCTTCAAGATATCTGTCTACTTCAGCAGAACTGTTGCTATTAAGCAACTCGTCCTGCTCCATCCGCCGCGCAGTAAAACAAGCAAAAAAATCTGTAGATTCGGATATCGGTACTGCTGACTGTACTGAAGCTGCACCATCCTGCCGAGTAAGTTGAATTGGAACTGCACTCAGTGCACTGCACGAACGCTTTAATGTTTGTACAACTTCAGCCTTGTGATCCAAGCTGTCAATCCAGTCGGTCTTAAATTTTGGATTGACAACTGCTGCCAGTTTTGCCTCTGGGTCAGAAAATATATAATCGAATCGCGCATTAATTCCATCAATGACAGCTCTGGCAAGGGGTTCACACACCGTGAGCGGGTGTTTATGTCGCACAATCATTTCCTGTAGTTGGCCTTTATAACGGTTAGTGTGGGCAGCAAATAGCCAAATCCAATATTTTTTTCTCCTTGCAAAATGTCCAGTCCACGACACAATGGAGCAAATACTTCAATGTATTCTGCTATGAATATTTTCTGCTTCGGAGTCAGTCTCTTGATGTCAAGGTCATCAAACAACATATCAAGTTTAACTTCTAATTCTGGATTGGATAGTAAGCAATGTATTTTTACAACAGAATCGTAAGTGGAATTCCACCGAGTGTCACCGGGAGTAACGAGATACGTGCCAATTGCCGCTTTGATTGCATCTGCAGCCAAAGGTGAGCGATTTTGTTTGTTCCAGATAGCTACTAACTTTGCAAATGTTGACACTGACAACCGTTTGGTTACATTTACGATGTGGTGGCAGCTGGTAAATAATATGTTCATGTTCGTCATCATTAACACATGGTGGATTCAGTAAATCATCAATTTGTACAAATTCCATATCCACATCTTCATCATCCTGTTGCTCCTGACTGTGATCTTCATTTAAATCCACATTGTTTATACTTAAGTTCATCATTTCATCTTTATTCAGTCCAAAACAGCGAAAAGCTTTTAAAAAATTTGATCCGCTGTCTGTTACAGTGAAAGAAATTTTGTCACTTATTTCATATTCTCTGTTGATTGATTCTAGTGTTTTGGCAATTAAATCATAGGTATGTCGGCCAACTATTCTACGCACGGCCAAGCAGCAGCCTTTTCGCTCAAGTGACACAGGTTCTAACCAATGCACAGTAACACCAATAAAACTTCTTCGTCTGGACGTCCAGTAATCGGCAGACAGTATTAATTGAAGCCAACTTATCTTTCAGCTGCTGCCTACAAAGTTCAAATCTATGTTCCAGTTGTTTTGTCAATGTTTGTCGACAGCGAGGCATCATTTGTTGCCTGGTAAGTCTATTAATTAACGTTCTGAAACTAGCGGTGTCGATATTATGGAAAGGCAAGACTGAATCAATTAGATAATCCATAACCCATTCATCTAATAAATGCTGAATGACGGGCTAGCAAAATGTAATCTTGGCTTGTTTCAATGCTGGTCCATTGCAATGAGAACTACCACCAGTGTCATCGTCATTGCTATTGTTACTTCCACTATTAATTTCAGTTGAGGGTCTCTTCTTTCGTATCAATTTTTCATGAATTATATTACAAGCCATCTCAAACTTGGTAAGTAATGCTCCATGACGTCTCTGTGAAACAATAATAATAATCCAAGTACTGTATTTGTGCAGTGTCACAACTTATCCATAAATAACATATTAAAGTTATTCAAATAGTTCTATTGACCTACAAGTAATAAATAATGAGAAATATATTAAACTAACTTAGCTTTTGTAAATTCTAACGTTCTAGTTGTTTTAGGTTTTAAAACCTTATTTATATTATTCATTTATTTAAAATTTACCTCTATATGCTTCTTCAAATTTTGTCTTGACTGGTTATGGCACGATAAAGACTTGTTAGTCACTCCGGGCGGGCAGTGTAAGCATTTATACAGTGAATTGCCCCTTTTTTCAGCTGGTCCCAGGTATTTGAAAAAATTGTCTCTTCTGCCATGACTACTTACAGATGACTGAGTGCAACGACTAGTGCGTACTTCAATGTTTTAAATGCGATAAAAATATACAACTAGGGAGCGACCGATATGCCTTTTTACCAATAGTCCGATACCGATATTTTCTTTTTAATCAACAAAAATGCCAAACACGTGCTATTCTCGTGCTGTATAGTTCCCAATATAATGACGTATGTCAACCCATGTTCACCCCTTCTCTGTCAAATTTTTGTAACACTTCGCCCACACATAAGTCTTGTTTACCCCTCCCCCCCGCCCCCAACTTCCCATCCCAAAAAAAATACACACAGATGTTCACTAATTGTTTCATTCAAGGTCATACATTAGAATTAAGAAATTCCAATCCTATTGTTTCAAGGTCATGTCGCTGATGTAATGTTATGTAGACGTGGCAATTTCTGTGTACGGGTTTTTTTTTTCCTTTTTTTAAATCTTGTCTGATCTGGTTATAGAATTGTGTTTTTTACTGATTTTTTTTTCTCTGTAAAAACTGTTACTATAACCAAATATAATTCAAAGAAAGAATGTATAATGTTGACACATGAAAGAACAACAGAAGATGAAACAATGAAAAATGAAAGCCGACCGATCAATAAAATAATTTTACTTTGAACGTTTGAAAATTGCCATGCGGTTGCATCAAAGAGTTTCATTTTACAAGATATTTTTTTTATTAATTTGTTAATTTTCATGTATTTATATTCAATTAATTGTTATTAACCACCCATAATTTTATTGTTTGTTGAACTCAGCATATAATTTAATAATATAATATGTGTTAAGTAAATGATATTGTTTTATTACACAGTTTTCAATTTTAATTACATCATGCAGTTTTAGAATTTAATACCATTCAATTAATTATTTTTAATGAAATGTAGTAAACACTAAAATAATGAATTAATAAATAAAAACAATATATAAATATAAATAAATTACTGATAGATCGATAAAAAAGAAATAAAGTTTTATTTTCTGTCGTTCATTGAAACATTGAACAAATAGTTGATAGAAAGAAAGTAAATGAATGAAAGAGTATAAGAATAACATTTATAGACATAGGCGCGCAAAGAAAGAACTTCAAAAGAAAATTTATTTTTTCCTTCAACTCGCCGACCGTGGTTGTATTGGTGGGGAGGTGGGTGGTGTTAGTATTGGTGGGGGTTGTTGGCTATGATGACTAGTAGTGATTTAATGTATGTAGCCTAGATTACTCTTAAAACAAGGCATTAAAATCGCTATTGTTTTTCTGCAAATAGCTAATAGTGGCAATAGAAAAGTATTGGTATCGAGTATCGAAAATTTTTCGTTTAAAATGTATCGGCGATACACAAATCAATACATGTTACAAAAAGGATCGGCAATACAGCAACCAATACTAAAAAAGTATCGCCGATACTGTATTGGCCGATACCGATACTTCGATACTAACAACCCTGCAAATACCCCACCCACTTACTATACAATGGATTACAACACCAACAACTAGACCAAATTTATGATTTATATAACATGAGAAAAGTACCTCGAGTGGTAAAACTGACACACTTGTTCTTGGATATTGGAGAGAATATTAGATAGCATTAGGGAACAACATTTTTGCTACCTGAGATCTATTAAGTGTACTAAGACCATTTTGACCTGCTGATTCCAAATATGTCATTGAAAATTGTGTATCACGCCAGGTTAGAGCTATGTTAACATCTTGATTTACCATTATAACGCTTTATGGTCATTAGAAATATAATGTCTATACTTTTACATTTCAATACAATAACTACAATTTACATGGAAATAGAACAGAAGAAGCAACTATACAGTATCATGTGTACAAAAAACCTCAGATAATCCTAATACAATGCATTTTGAAGTCAGAAATAATTAGACGATGTTGCTTTTCTTTTGTAATCAGTGTCAAACCCTCGCTGTAAAAACCAACAGAAATGCCCATCATGCTGCTGTCATACCTCCCTTGATATCTGTTTTCCATCGTTGCTATTTCTTGGTGAAAACGTTCACCCAGTTCGTCGCTAACTGCACCTAGATTGGTTGGGAAGAAACTGAGATAAGAGTGCAGAAAGTGAACTTTTAAGGACATTCTGCATTCCATATCCTTGTATGTAGGTAGTTAGTAGTCTTTCAACCAATTCTGCTAAGTTCTCAGACCTGTGGTTTCCCAAAAAGTTAGAAACCACAGACAAAAATGCATTTCAGGCTGCCAACTGTTTTTATAGCTACATATGATGTTGGGCTTTGGTGTCCAGCCCCCCTCGCCCCCGCCCCCTTAGCTACGCCACTGGGGCGTTGTGCCAACCACAAAATTCCTTAATGCAAGATTACATTTTCATTAGAGAACTGAACCCACGTGACATGTCTGCAATTATTCAACTGAATTTATATCCCTGTGCGCAAGACCTTGACCTGCTGCAGTATTGATTAAATAAACATTGACTACTAGATTACCTTGACATTTATAGACAGTGAATGTTGGCATGTCTGTAGCACTGGCAGTAGTCAGAGGCCCAGAAATAAAATAATTCTACCCCAGAATTCCTGGTGATCAAATAATGGAAGAGTGATTTTCTAACATCTGATCAATAAATACTTTGGTTGTTCAAACACACAAAGGTGGGGGGGAAACTTAATGAAATAATTGAAAAGTTTATGGAAAAGGGAGACAATGAATAAATCGATGATTTATTTATTTCAGACGTCAATAGAGTGCACTAAAGTCAGGGCCGCTTTTTCCTATAGGCACAGTAGGCACTGTGCCTAGGGCCTACTGACTTGTCAAGGGCCTACGAATGCCAGAACATAAAGTGAAAACAAGTGCATTCTTGAAACATATTAAAACATGAAATCGGGGAGGGGCTACGATGACCTTAAAACGGCCCTGACTAAAGTACCACCACAGCTGCACTGCTGTGACTTAGTTCTTACAATTTATGTTTCTAGATAATAAACCTAAACTTAAAAATGAATTTTAAAGAATAAATATTTTTTTTAACTTTTCTATACTAGTGATGCAATCTGTACACAAGGTGTGGCAGGTTAGCATTATGTGCACAATGAATAACAGATAAAACAGATCATATGCACTATGTGTGACAAGTGAAACATTATGTGCACAATGAATAACACATATAACACAGTATGTGAGCAATGTGTGACTAGTGTAGCATTATGTGCACAATGAATATGTTATAACACAGTATGTTCACAAGGTGTGGCAGGTGTAACATTATGTGCACAATGTGTGACAGGTGTAACATATGTATGTGACCTATATACAAAGATCACTGTGAAAAAAAATTGCTTTGGGAAGAAAAGAACGGAAAAAAAATCAAACACTAAAAGATTGTTTTCGTTATATAGTTCAGTTTCAATATATTTTAACGTTATATATTTCAGTGTCAATATATTTTAACGTTACATAGTTCAGTGGCAATATATTTTAACGTTATTTAGTTCAGTGTCAATATATTTTAACGTTATATAGTTCAGTGTCAATATATTTTAACGTTACATAGTTCAGTGGCAATATATTTTAACGTTATTTAGTTCAGTGTCAATATATTTTAACGTTACATAGTTCAGTGTTAATATATTTTAACGTTACATAGTTCAGTGTCAGTATATTTTAACGTTATATAGTTCAGTGTCAGTATATTTTAACGTTACATAGTTCAGTGTCAGTATATTTTAACACAATTGACACATACGAAATATTCATTCATCCATTAGAACGGACTTAGGCATGCACGGCCAACGGCCAAGTATGGTGCGCCATTTGGGCTGTTTATATTGTCCAGCACTCAGCTCCTCTCTCCTCGTTCACATCAATTATGTTTACTTTTTAATTTTTATGACCTCATAGAAACACTAAACCTATTGATATACGGCGTATACATTTAATTGTTATCAGTTCCATTCATACATTTAATTGTTATCAGTTCCATACATACATTTAATTGTTATCAGTTCCATTCATACATTTAATTGTTGTCAGTTCCATTCGAACAAACAATCTCCTATTCATCCGGCCTTATTGTCAAAATTCAGAACCAATTTAGCCCCAAATATTAAAAACCTAGTCCCACCCCCCTGTCTAGAATGTAGGTCAGAAAGGGCAAAATGATCATATCTGCAAATTTAGCTCTAAATGATTTTAAAATAGACTAGCAGTGTACCCGGCGTGGCGTCGAAAATCGGAGTGTCACGTGACATTTGAAATATTACCGGACAGCATCATCCCTATTGATTGGGTACAATAAAACAATTAAGTTGGTGTTGCTGTACATCACCTATCTGATGTGAAGGGAAGCAAAACTTCACTTCATTCGCGGAAAATTATTTTTGACATGTTGACGTTTTTACATTTTTTTTAATTCTTTGTTATAAAAGAAAAAAGTTTATCTCATTTTCAAAATCAAAACAGTGATTTACAAAGGTATATTATTAAAAAATGTTTGAAACAAAAAAAAAATGTCTTTGCGTCATTTGATAATAATTGTACTAAGTAAACATTCATACTCTCGACCTCGAAACTTTATCTATTTTTAGTACTATGAACATTTAAGAAATATAAAAAAATCTGTTTATCTGTAACTGATTAGCGACACATAAACTTATTATAAAGAGGAAAATTATCAGGGGCTTTGATTTTCAAGGCCCCCTTTCAAGACCTTGGGGCCACATACCTTCTCACTGAGCCTGACCGGTGGTATCGGGATGTGAAATCAGTCGAACTTGATTTAATCACCATACATACAGTCTGAGTTTTCATTTGAGCATTATTTAATTACAAACTCATCTCATGAAATTGTAATCAAGATTTATGAAATCCATTGAAAGCGATATTAAAACAATTTATGAATCTATATTATTTCATAAAAAACATATCTACTAAACCATAATTTTAAAACTGTTATCTCCTTTTCACCGCCTGACAGTTATAGTTTTTAACAATAACCCCAGACAAACATTGTGTAACTAGATCTGCTGTAATTATTTGATTTAACTCGTTGTCTTACCCTATAGTGTTTCTTTCAATGCAACAACGTGTAAACCAAACACCCGATAGGTCTGTGAAATTCTGTTAAACAATCGATACTAACTGAAATAAAAGTATACGTAGTTACTAATCATTGATTGTTAAGTAAATAATTGTTTTTTTTTTTTTTTTTGTTTTTTTTAATTCATATTTTAGTATTTTAAAGAAATTTATAGAAGAAAATATGTTGATTGTCTCATCGTCTGCTGCCTTTTTAAGTAGGTCAAAATCTAAAGTTTCTTTGTATTCGGAGAAATCAGATGACGTAGCATGGCTCAATGGCGCTTTGTTTATGAGCATATATTGGAGTGGCGCTTTGTTTATGAGCATATATTGGAGTGGCGTTTTGTTTATGAGCATATATTGGAGTGGTGCTTTGTTTATGAGCATATATTGGAGTGGCGCTTTGTTTTAGAGCAAATATTGGAGTGGCGCTTTGTTTATGAGCATATATTGGAGTGGCGCTTTGTTTATGAGCATATATTGGAGTGGCGCTTTGTTTATGAGCATATATTGGAGTGGCGCTTTGTTTATGAGCAAATATTGGAGTGGCGCTTTGTTTTTGAGCAAAGATTGGAGTGGCGCTTTGTTTATGAGCAAATATTGGAGTGGCGCTTTGTTTTTGAGCAAATATTGGAGTGGCGCTTTGTTTTTGAGCATATATTGGAGTGGCGCTTTGTTTATGAGCAAATATTGGAGTGGTGCTTTGGGTTTGTCGCTTGGTGTATTAGTTTTATTGACGTGTCGCTATATTGAGCTTTATTTGCCAACCAGGAAAACGTCTTATTATTTATATGCAGACCAGGCAAACGTCTTATTATTTATATGTAGACCAGGCAAACGTCTTATTATTTATATGCAGACCAGGCAAACGTCTTATTATTTACAGGCAGACCAGGCAAACGTTTTATTATTTACAGGCAGACCAGGCAAACGTATTATTATTTATATGCAGACCAGGAAAACGTCTTATTATTTATATGCAGACCATGAAAACGTCTTATTATTTTGCAAACTCATAAAAAAAAGTTCCAAATGTAAGTCTTACATTGTTCTATATTCAATTTTATGTGTAAATACATTAGTCTCTTCCCCTAGTTGGGTGCTCGGGCCAAACCGGATTGTACACTCACTCTTGTATTGTTTACACATTTTACTCCCATAAGACTTTGAGGTGAACCGAGCTAAGGGATGCAGACCGGCGAATCAAGAATATATATATATATATATATATAATTATATAGAAAAAGGGTTTATTATGATACGTCCTATTAAAACATAAGTAACAGTGTGTCAGAGAACGTAAACATTTTATACAATAGTACATTTTATTGAAAATATAAATTCACACGTTTGACAATTCTTATTGATCCATTTTTTTTATTTTATGATTGTTGTGGGGACAGTGAAAGTAGATAGATAGACATAGATAGATAGATAGATAGATAGATAGATAGATAGATAGATAGATAGATAGATAGATAGATAGATAGATAGATAGATAGATAGATAGATAGATAGATAGATAGATAGATAGATAGATAGACAAACGAATGGTACGGACAGTGAAAGTAGGTCAGGGCTGATGATTATTACCAGCAGAGTGTAGAGTTGGATATTACGTAATTAGACAGGTTAAGGAGGGGCGAAAAGGACGGCTTTGGTCAGTTGTAGCGGACGAAGTTAGATACAAGGAACGACAGAAAGAGGAGGGTGCGGGGGTGGTGGTGTAGTTTTTTGTTAAGTTTGAGGAAGATAGTTTAATTAGGAAGGAACGAATGAGTTAGTAAGAAGTGTGCGGTTATTTTCGTGGAATTGATATTGTGAAGCTATAGTGTTGATTAACTTTTGTTAAGTGCTTAGAGTAAATAAAGTGATAGTGATTGTTCAAATTTAAATCTAATCGATTTATCGTATTTATTAGATGTATTTGTGATGCAGAGGTGTTGTGAACTTGTATTAGTAGTAGTGCAGAAGTAGAACCAATTCAGAGCTGTACGAACTGTACGAAGAACCAAATATAACAGCTGAAATTAAAATGAATAGATTAAGGTGGGTATGGCACATAGAAAGAATGGAAAACAACAGAGGTCCAAAAGCAATATATAAGGCAACACCTAATGAGAAAAGGCCTAAAGGCAGGCCAAGAAGCAGATGGTGGAGGAAGTGGAGAAAGACCTTAAAGCCATAGGAGTGAGAGAGTGCAGGAAGAAGACCATGGATCGGGAAAAGTGGAGAAGTTTAGTATTGCAGGCCAGGGCCCTAAATGGGCTGTAGAGAGTAGTATAGCAGGCCAGGGCCCAAAATGGGCTGTAGAGCCAAAGGAAGAAGAAGAAGATTTTTTTACGCCGCCATTGTCAGCAAAAAAAAAAACAGTTGCTGGAAGATACCAGATAGTGACCATAAAGTCTGCACATGATAGGTCAAAGTTCAACTTTGCTTACTATATATTTTTTCCGAGGATGTCAGCCTGTTATTTTGTTTGATTACTTATTTAAAAATATAATTACAGTAATTATATTGATTGATAAGACGGTGTATGTTACACCGCGGGATGGATAGTATACTTTAAAATACGTGTAAAAGGTGTATATAATACCTTAATATACTTGTATATATACTTTAATATATTGTATATATACTTTAATATACTTGTATATATACTTTAAAATACTTGTATATATACCTTAATATACTTGTATATTTAGTTTAATATACTTGTATATATATATATATATACATTAAAATACGTATATATATATACTTTAATATACTTGTATATATACTTTAATATACTTGTATATATACTTTAATATACTTGTATACATACATTAATATACTTGTATTCATACATTAATATACTTGTATTCATACATTAATATACTTGTATACATACATTAATATACTTGTATTCATACATTAATATACTTGTATTCATACATTAATATACTTGTATTCATACATTAATATACTTGTATATATACTTTAATATACTTGTATACATACATTAATATACGTGTATATATACATTAATATACTTGTATATATATACTTTAATATATTGTATATATACTTTAATATACTTGTATATATACTTTAAAATACTTGTATATATACCTTAATATACTTGTATATTTAGTTTAATATACTTGTATATATATATATATACATTAAAATACGTATATATATATACTTTAATATACTTGTATATATACTTTAATATACTTGTATTCATACATTAATATACTTGTATTCATACATTAATATACTTGTATTCATACATTAATATACTTGTATTCATACATTAATATACTTGTATTCATACATTAATATACTTGTATACATACATTAATATAATTGTATTCATACATTAATATACTTGTATTCATACATTAATATACTTGTATTCATACATTAATATATTTGTATACATACATTAATATACTTGTATTCATACATTAATATACTTGTATTCATACATTAATATACTTGTATTCATACATTAATATACTTGTATTCATACATTAATATACTTGTATACATACATTAATATACTTGTATTCATACATTAATATACTTGTATTCATACATTAATATACTTGTATTCATACATTAATATACTTGTATACATACATTAATATACTTGTATTCATACATTAATATACTTGTATTCATACTTTAATATACTTGTATTCATACATTAATATACTTGTATTCTTTAATGTACATATATATATACTTGTATATATACTTTAATATACTTGTATTCATATACTTGTATTCATACATTAATATACTTGTATTCATACATTAATATACTTGTATATATACTTTAATATACTTGTATACATACATTAATATACGTGTATATATACATTAATATACTTGTATATATATACATTAATATACTTGTATATATACATTAATATACTTGTATATAGGCTTGAATCAGGACGTTGATGCTCATCCGTTTACTTTGTAAAAATCCGAGACAAATGAAAAAATTTAATCAAATGTTTGAAAACAATCAGTTATTCAAATTTTTGCACAACACAAAATCTTTTCATTTTTTTAAACTAGGTATTAAGTGGTACTCGAATATTCATTGCAATGTATCACTTAGACCCCCCCCCCCCCTGTCAACCCCAACCCTGACTTGAACAAGTAATAACAGTACATCAATCCTAGACTCATTCCCAAAGTAGTTTCTCCTCACATCTCTGCGTTAGATGAACAAAAACACTATGAATTCAACTAATAAAAACATAGAACTGTCACCAACTGTGTGATTTTATTCGAAACAAACATTTACTTAGTAATTTTTTGTAAGGGAGATAATCATAAAAAAAAGCTTTTAGAAAAATCAATTCATTTAAAATACTTTTATATATATATGTTTGAAACATTTCAACTGACATGTAATGATAAATTAATTAATTAAATGCTGTTAAAAAAAATATATAAAAAATTGATGAAGCGCATGAAATTTATATTTTAAGAAAAATCTAGATTGAGTTAATACATCATTGTACACAGTTTAAAGTAGTTCATTTTCTGTTAGATTAAATAAAATACTGTCTCACTTCTAGTATTGATGTCGTACATTACTTTCCAGTGTATGTCATTCGGAGAGTATCACAGAATATTTTGTCATATTTTGTGATCTCTCCTTCCTGGTCTGAGACATACCATGATCCACGGGGGATGGACCATAGGGGTTCTCTAGTCAGGAAAAAAAACCCATTACTTGCGAGGGTGGTGGTACTGTGGTCAATGAGGACTATCCGAGGCCGCAGTATTCACAGCTGGCGGTGCTGACGGATGTGGTCGGCACACAACACCCTTCCACTCCGTACCACTCAAGCACACCTGCGCAGCTTGCCATTTCCGGCTGAGGGTACAGGCACACTACACCCTCCCCTCTGTCCAAGTGGCAGGAAAAACCCCTTTCCTTGCCATTCTGGCCGATCGGCAGTACACACACCCTGCTGGTCTGGCAAGTTTGGGCAAGGATTAAAACCCATCTTTCTGCCATCACTGCAGATGATAGCGGGTACACTCACCCCGCCGCTCTGTAGGCATGGCAGACGTGCATCAGCGCCGCCAACAGTGCTGGTGTGGTAGGCACACTACACCCTACCATGCTGGCAATGGCGGCGTTAAAAAAAAAATATATAAAAAAAAAAAACAGAATATTTTGGCATAAAAAAAAAAAAAAAAATTAAAAAAAAAAAAAAAAAAAAAAGTATGTCATTGTCATCACTAAATAATTTCAATCAAATCTACCGAATGCACCTTAATCAGTGATGGTACTTAAAACTACACTGATTGAATCCTTT
This sequence comes from Bulinus truncatus, assembly GCA_021962125.1. Lineage (NCBI taxonomy): Eukaryota > Metazoa > Mollusca > Gastropoda > Planorbidae > Bulinus > Bulinus truncatus. Next base: position 8,493,279 of record JAGDYQ010000023.1, on the reverse strand, counting down.
AGAGGTTAATTAGCCTAATGCATCAAGTGAGCTAGGCAAATCTGGCTTCAGTGACGAAGATGGCGCCCAAATAAATGTTTCAAGTATAACCAGAACGAACACATGAAACGATCAAAGATATGCTGCTAGAGACTACCAACATCGGTCAAATGTTGCTCTTGTAAAAATCGGGCAGCTGTCTAGCTGGAAGAAAACCACCGCCAACGTATTCCAGATGTTATACTACACCAGGCAACTATGGGCTACTGGCTGGACCAAACAGCATACTCTGCCCACATCAAGTCAGCCACCAAAATGTATTTGATATATATATATATATATATATATATATATAATACTGAGGGGGGTCGATGTTAGTCTGTTATCTCATAAACCACTTATGGGACGCTTTTTCCAGTGCCCTTCTTTCATCCCCCCACCCCCATAGCCGATAGTGTAATGGTCATGGAGGCACCACGGGAGACATAAGTAGGTGACTGATACTCGCCAAGAGTCAAAACCGAAGGCCTCAGCATGCAGGTCCTATATTAGCCACGTTCTTACACTCAATCTGGTTGGTCGAAGTGCTTTTGACTGCTGTCAAGAGCAGGGGGTGGGCAAACTTTTGAATCGCGGGCTACAATGGGTTAATTAATTTAACAGGAGGGTTCTACCAGTGGCTGGCTACACAATCCCTCAACGTGCCGCGGCTACTGAAACTGATGAATTCTAAAAATCGTTTGCCCCGCTGAGCCCTTATGGGCATTATATATCAAGAGATGAACTTTTTCTCTTTTAGATGAACACACACGCATATATATCTCTATTCTTTAGTAGGTATTCAACTTTAAACAGTAACATACATTCGTAAAACAGTTACATACATTCGTAAAACAGTTACATACATTCGTAAAACAGTAACATACATTCGTTAAAAAGTATCATACATTCGTAAAACAGTAACATACATTCAATAACTGTCTAAATTATTAAATCAACCAAAAATAAATAATTGTGTTTGCTTGATGTTTTTATTCACATAATAAATATCATCTAGGCACCTTACAGTCAATATTTCATTAGTAAACATTTCTTGTTAGTAGACAGCACACAAACACCACATCTACACATTGATCTGATAATCTATATCTCATTCAATACATCGGTCATCGATTCAGTTCAATATTTTCTGTTGACGAACTCACAAGACCTGGTGCACTCCTGTAGTGTCTGGAAGATGTTACTGGACACACCGTAAGAGCCGACACACCTGTTGTACACACTGACCTTTTGACACCTCTGACTGGTCAGGTCAAATGTGTAGGCGAAGACAGAGTCGTACTCCCCCTGGTTGGCCAGACAGGTGTTGTCCAGATAGCCACACACGTCTGTAACAGACATATTCAAAACATTGGTAGAGAGAAAAAGGCAAATATTTCAAAGTTTTATCATTTATATTTTCAAAAATAACAACCAAGTGCAGTGTTACTTCGGTTTAGAAACGATTCAGGTAACACAAAAATTGTTTTAGTCTCAAGTAATGAACAGTGACTCGGATTACGAACTAGGGCAAGAAAGAGAGCAAGGTTTAATGTTGAAGAAAAAGAATCGCGCAAAAAATATAGACCTTGAGGTAAATTAGAACGACTCGCATGAGTTGACTGAGGACCACAGAAGAGTGCTAACTACAGATGAGGACCACAGAAGAGTGCTAACTACAGATGAGGACCACAGAAGAGTGCTAACTACAGATGAGGACCACAGAAGAGTGCTAACTACAGATGAAGCTGTGGATCTTCAGAATAAATAGATGAAGTCATTAAAGGAGGAGCTGTCGTTGGGTAATTTCAACTTCCAGAATTCAGAGACTTTGTGAACCACCAAACAAACAAACAAACATGTTGTTAACAGCACAGTTGACCTGATGAATGATAACGCAACGACCCACTGCTGAAAGATCCTCCAGCAAAGAAAACCTTGAAAATTTCTATGTGCAGACAGAATACCAGTCGGGAAATATATTCAAGAAACTTCTGTAAATAGAGAGGCAAGAAACTTCTGTAAATAGAGAGACAAGAAACTTATGTAAATAGAGAGAGACAATGAACTTCTGTAAATAGAGAGACAGAAACTCCGAAAATAGAGAGACAAGAAACTTCTGTAAATAGAGAGAGACAAGAAACTTCTGTAAATAGAGAGACAAGAAACTTCTGTAAATAGAGAGACAAGAAACTTATGTAAATAGAGAGACAAGAAACTCCTGTAAATATAGAGATAAGAAACTCCTGTAACTAGAAAGACAAGAAAATTCTGTAAGTAATGATTCAGAATAGCAAAGAAAGTGAAGCATTTCCAATGTGATCGTTTTTTCGATATAAAAGATATATTATATTTATATCTTTTAATATAAATCATTTCTACATTTAATTCATTTGGTTTTTTTTTGCATTCTCATTATTTGATACGCGAAGTATACGCGATTTTTGAGTTAAAGGACCGGATGTTAATATTAAGTAGATATTCTGTCATTTAAAAACAGATTAATTTATTTCATTGATTTCAGTATTTGATGCAAAACCGTTTCGGGCAACGAACAGAGGAACTAATTAAGTTCTTGGCCTGAGATACCGAGGTTAGGGTGATAAAAAAAAATATTTTTATGAAACCACTTGCAATCGAGGAACTTTTATGTGTAATTTAAGAATATAAATTACATTTTTGATTTTTTTAAAAAAAGTTCCCCCACCTCCTCCTTTTTCGGAAGAAAAAAGTGAAAAAATATTTTTTTTTTTTTTAAAAATGACAAGTTTTTTTTTAGCTTAATTCAAAAGAGTAATAATAATAACTAATCAACTTTTATTAACAAATAAGATACAGAACAGTTAGTAATATGTACAGAGTGTACAAGAAATGTGTAAAACATATTTTTCCTATGAACTTCAGATTCAAAAATTCAAATTTTCTCGATTTTGCATGAAGTTCCTCCATCTGTTTCACAGCACGTTCTTGCATTTTACCCTGATGAGTGAGGTAAACAGTTCATTGAAGGACGCTTCACAAAGTGTTGCAAATGGAATCAAGAGTTGGCCCATTCATAGCAGATGAAGTTGCAAGCAGGAGCGAGGATGTTGCGCCACTCTGGTATCAGAAATAATGCTATAATAGTATATATCGCATGTGAGTTCCAATTTGCCAAGTGGAAATTTGGTAGTTTCTTCCAGCTGATGCGACGCCAACGTGAAGTTATTTTGTAATGCCTGACATAATTCATAAAAAGAACTTTAAATCATTTCGCCATCCAGGGTTCTCGCCTGTGCTAACATCATCTGTCACAACGAGGCGGTAATCAGCCTGAAGAGTGGAATGGTTTTGTGTTAATTTGTCAATGAATGGTTTTGTGTTAATTTGTCAATGAAGGAATAGGTCGTTGGCTCTTGAATAAGAGAATTCATGAAATGTTTTAGAAGAAGGTCGAGTACATGGTGCTGACATTCAATACATTCTGGCTTCTGAAAGCCCTTGCTCAAGACATCATCCTGTATGAGCTTTACAATCCCGAGCAAACGACAAGTATTTACTGCGGTCGTGTCGCATATTATCACGCAAATATTTTTCCAAGCATCATATTCATCTATTAGCTGATGTAGTTCCTTGTGAATGGCCGCGGCAGAACCACTCTCACATTTAAGAATACCGAGTATGATTTCGGTTGGCATATTTTCAGCAGAACTACTTGATACTTTTCCCATTGAACTCTTTTACCATCAAGCTGGAGACAATAGGGTTCTTTGCTTTGAAGTTTTTGAAAAATTTTGGTTTTCATTTTCCGTCCTTCAGAGATTACTCGTTTCCAAACACCCGCCTGACTTGGAATCGGCACATCCTGACCCAATTTCAGCAATGGTTGCAAGAACGTCACACACTTTATGTGTAGAAATGTTGTTTTTCAGTACTAGCAAACCCGCTGTTGTAGTGCTTGCTCTTTGGTATTTCCGTTTGCATTCAGGAGAAGATGACGTGGAAGAATAGTTTGTCGAGTCGGGTGAAGAAGCAGAGGTTTCAGAATCCGAAGATTCTGAGACAGTTGTATGTGTTTGTGTGGGTTATGAGACAGTTGTATGTGTTTGTTAGGTTATGAGACAGTTGTATGTGTTTGTGTAGGTTGTGAGAAAAGTGTATGTGTTTGTGTAGGTTGTGAGACAGTTGTTTGTGTTTGTGTAGGTTGCGATTGAGAAGAGATGGCTTGAGATTGAGTTTTGGATAGTCGGATTCGTTTTCTTTGGTGGATTGATTCTAAAAGGGCTTGTTTGACCATTGAATAACCAATCTTTCCTCCACTCTTACCTTGCCTCTGGTAGAGCTCTTTATCCTCCTTGCTTTTCCATTGTTTTTGTTATATAAATCAAACAGACAATAGAGTTTCTTTCTGATTAATGCGCTGGATAATCTTGGAAAGTCTAGAATTTCCCTCCAGAGCAATTCTATATCAGTAATCATAATTTTGATTTGATCCAGTCGCCGTTTCTGGCTATGGAACAGAAACGTGAAGTTTCCAAGAATTTGACGGTTTGTGGGCATCCGTGTGAGATTGATTAGCTTTTCAACAGATGGAATTCTTGGATCCCTATTCTGTTTAGAAGATGAGAGTAGATGCCTTGCTTTAAACAAATGGAAACAACTGACTGGAATGTGCTTAAAAGCAGCCTAGTAATTGTTGTAAAAATTCAGTGTTAAATTGAAACCGATGGTCAAACTGCACGACATGTGAAAACAAAAATGAAAAGGTGGGGGAACTTTTTTCAATTTAAATAAAAATTAATGTTGCTACTGTCATCTACATATAATTGTTCCTCGAATGTAAGGGGTTTCAGTTTAGTTACGAAAAATAATGAAAATAGTTATCACACTAACCGAGGTATTGTAAAAATATATTTCTATTTAAAAAGCCAAACTATTTATCCCGAACTTACTTCTGCCATTAGGGTCAACTCCAGTAAACTGATATTGTGTACAAACACACCCATTGACCAAATAGTTGTTTGGGTTTTTCTGATAGGCGGTGTAACATCTGTTGTAACAGTTGCCCTGGTTACTGAAAATAAGACAGTTAATTAAAACAATTGCTGGCGATATATGTGTACGTAATCACAAGCCAATTAATAAGACTACCCCCTCCCCCCCCCACCCAATAATTCAGACATACCCTTACAATTGATTAATCAAGAACATTGGAGAACAAAATGATAAACAGATCACCTTGAGTACAACTATACTTTAAATTTTTTAAAGATAAAACAAAATAAAAAATAAAGCACAAACAAGACAGTAATGTTATTAATAACTCTTACGTGTTGTTCGTGAGTTTTTTAAATAAATAATTGAAAAATAATTAATTTAGACTTACATGTTACCAACCAACCCACCGATGTAACCCTGAAAAATGAGAATGAAATGAATTTAGTTAACATTACAGAATAGACACATCCAGAAATAAACATTTATAATACATTAAATTGTAACACACACACACCGCCGGATACACACCATGTATGTGTTCAATTACATAAAATTGTAAGCCTTCTGTTTAACTTGATTTTTTGAGATAAACCATGGTGGTACAATATTTGTTGTCTGTCTAAAGTTATTGACATAAACTAAGGCGATGTTATCATTTTAACTTTGAGATTAACCATGTATATGTAATCATTGTGGCATGATTAGTTTCATTGAGAAAGACCACGGCGATCTAGCTATTGTATTGTATTAAATTGTTAAGTATTGATAGCATGACTACTCAGAGAGTTCCTCAAAGTTATATAATACAAGACTTCAAGTAACAACCCCCCCCCCCGGCATTCTAACAGTTACAACATTTTAATATGTAACAAGAAATAGACTTACCCCAGATGGCTGTTGGAATGACGGAACAGCTATGGGGAAAATGAAAGGGTTGAAATATAATTGTGATTTAAGTATCAAAATGAACAGGTAACAACACATTAGTTTTTAAAAAATAATAAACCCCATCGGTTTATATAGTTCAGTTCATCTCATCAACTAACGCTTTCTGTCTTAATTCAGAACTAATCTAGTTAAATAAATAAATATTTCAATTGACAAAATAAAACTTACCCAAAATCATCAAAGTTGAAACAACGGTCAAAAAAGACATTTTTTACTGAATGGCTAGAACCTGAAAATGATTTTTTAAAATAAGTTTAATAAGCAAACGTTAAAATAGTATATGTTATTAAAACACAGGATAATAATAAAGACTTTACTCAATATTTGAGCTATCTACCTGCAACATACCTTAAGGTGTAAAGTCTTACTAATGTGTCTAGTAGAAATGTGTCCTGTATCGAGTCAACAAAAAGTTATATACAGTCATTTGACCTAATTAAATGACTACTGTATTTCTTGGTACAGGATGGGCTGTATGACAGACTCTCACACACACACAAATAAAATAATCTCCAAGATTAACTCGTACACAAGTGACACGTTGCTGTAATAAATTTATTTCAATTAAGAAAATTTATTCTCGGAAACTGTCTTGTGGGGTCATAGCATTATCGCTCTGGGTCAACTAGTACAACAACTGGTACTCCAACTGGTACATCAACTGGTACTCCAACGGGTACTCCAACTGTTGATCCAACTGTTGCTCCAACTGGTAAAACAACTGATAATTCAACTGGTACTTCAGCTGGTGCTCCAACTGGTACTACAACTGGTTCTCCTACTGGTGCTCCAACTGGTACTTCAACTTGTGCTCCTATTAGTGAGTTACGTCGTTCTTTGTATTGAAAAGATGGTCAGTTGACATAGATAACACTCATTGGAACTCTACACTAGCCGTAACTAGAAAATGTGTAGCCCGTGACAAACAGTGAAAACCTTTGAAAGCGACGGGGCCCTCAAGAATCAGGACCACTGACAAGTTTTGAGGTTTCTTCCCCTTTTGATAGCGACGGGGCCCTCAAGTATCAGGGCCACTGACAAGTTTTGAGGTTTTTCCCCTTTTGATAGCGACGGGGCCCTCAAGAATCAGGGCCACTGACAAGTTTTGAGGTTTCTTCCCCTTTTGATAGCGACGGGGCCCTCAAGAATCAGGGCCACTGACAAGTATTGAGGTTTATTCCCCTTTTCAGCGGCCCTGATGGTACTAAATAGAATCAGTTACTACTGTTGGTGATTCCCCACCAGTTCTGCATTCTGGGTCAGAGAGAAGAATTCATGCATTTGTTACCATGTCAATGAGAAAGATGCTCCAAATTTCACAAACATCTTTGCCAAGGAAAGTATTAACGACCTTGGAACCAATCCTCGCTAATGTTAAATTTGCAAACACAGCTGTGTTACTGTGTGCAACGAGCGCGTATCATTGGCCGAAATAACTGGAGAGGCAACATTGAAGAATGTGTCGACCATAACGCAGACGGCAAGACAAAGAGAGAGGATGAAGAAACTAGTTTTCATGAAGTTCGCCCAACAGCAACGTTTGTTTAGGATCAAACGATGTCATATGGTAATATGGTAATGATGTCTTTGAACGTCTGCTGGATTATATTTGTCAAAAGTGATAATATTTGACGAAACAACATTTAAAATTAGAATAAAGTTTAGTTTAGTTGGCATATGCACCGTTCTCTTGCGCACTAAAATGCACATTTCAATCCAGAGTTGAGTACAACCGATATCGTTGGCCGCTCACAGCCTTTAAAAAATGTAAGAGACATTTGGGGTCAAGGACGGACCGTTCGTCTGTTTGATCATTTCCGTAGATTTAAATTAATGTACGTTTAATTGAAATAAATTCATATAAAACTATTTCATATATTTTTTTTTGGCCGGTCGTTTATTTTAAATTTAAAAAAAAAAACAATTTTGGCCCATTATTTACAAGTTTGCCAACCCCTTGTTCTAAATATCTAAATCATACTATATGCGTGTAGTCTATTAAACCCGTGGCATACAAAATATTTCTGTTAAGAATCTTGTAAAAAAAAATGTACCTTCACTTGGGTTTTAATTTATGAATAAATAAAGAGATTCAACGGCGGCGGAACGAAATATTTTAAGGGGGGGGGGGGGCAAGCCAAAATTCAAGGGGGGGGGCGCCGCCCCCCCCCCCTTGAAAATTTAAGGAGGGGCAAGACAAAATATGACCGAAAGACATATTTTACCCCCTTAATTCTATAATAGAATATAGTAATTCTGTAGCAAGTATTTAATCGATATTATTAAAAAATAATATATTAAAAAAGATAAAAATGAGCATTGAGCACTTCTGTCGTCAACTGATTCGTAATGTCAGTTTGTTTACAAATTGAATAGTGAAATTAGATCAGAAAATTACTGATAATTATCATGAATGATGATGAATATGAAACCGGAAACGGGAAACTCAATAAACAAAAAGTAATTTATGAAAGGATAATAAATAATTGTATTTTCTTTAAAAATTACATTTGCCGTCATTCGGTAAATGGCAATACTTCTCTATACTTAAAAGACGCATTTGCTATCTGTCTGTCTGTTCCCTTAAAACCCAAGATCCAGACAACCAAATAACGTGAAATTTGATACACGCAGTGGCGCAACCGGGGGGGGGGGGCAGGGGATGGGCTTGAGCCACCCCCCAGGCCAAATCATCAATACATAATTTACGTTATAAAGTTACAAAAAAGACTGTCAAACTGTCTTTTTTCAGTATGTGAGCCCCCCCCCCCCCAGCAATTTTTGCTGGTTGCGCCACTGTGTACACGTACACAAAATTACATGGGGAATGTTCTTAAACAGGTTTCGTTCCATCTCAATGGGTACTTTAATTGTAATTAATTATTTTGGATATCAAGGACATGAAAATTGGCAAACTTTTACCCCGATTTCAGGTTTTACGAGCTTCTCTCCCACATAGCTAACTTACTATAAATATGATCGGTACGGGGAACCAAATATCACATTACTTACTACATTATTACATTCCATTCCTTCATCCATAGAAATTGTCATCTTTTGATAGTCATACCTAAAAGAGAGAGAGAGGGAGCGAGGAAGGGAAAGAGGGAGGGAGGGAGGGAAAGAGGGAGAGAGGGAGGGGAGAGAGAGGGAGGAGAGAGAGGGAGGGAGGGGAGGGAGAGAGAGAGAAACAGCCAAAAATGTTGTGTATCACATTGCTTTAAGATAAATGTACCCTTTTATTGCAATTTGCATGCAAATAAACCCTTTTTTACGCGTCTTATTTTAAATCTTAATTAAACGTCAAATTACGCTTCTTAAATAAACAGAAAATCTTATTTTAAACCCGGACAAAGCCGGGTACTCGCAACTAATTTTAAAATATGTCACAAAAACTCTCAATGATGTGATTACTGTAAAATGTCAATTAATTATAATTTCTTTCAAATATTAAATTTAAGAAATAAATCAAATGAATTATGAAAATGAAAATGATACATATAAACTAAATAATTACAAAGTTAAAAAAGTTAAAATTTTAGGGGGGGGCAGACTGGAAATTCAAGGGGGGGCACCGCCCCCTTAAAAGTTTTAGGGGGGCCGCTGCCCCCCCTGCCCCCTCCTGCTCCGCCGCCAGTGAAGAGATATTTCTATTGAAAGTAAATACAATTTTAAGCAAACATATTTCACTTTTAAAGTCATAATATATAGCTCAACTGGTGAGACACCAATGTACTAGCTCAACTGGCGAGACACCATTGTACTAGCTCATCTGGCGAGACATCATTGTACTAGCTCAACTGGCGAGACACCATTGTACTAGCTCATCTGGCGAGACATCATTGTACTAGCTCAACTGGTGAGACACCACAAAATAATTTTAACTTGGAAACCTCTTAATGTCCTTGTTGCGAACTTTCTGTTTACCAGTTGAACATATGTAATTAGGTCATTTTTATTGTTCTGTCAGCTCATGTCTCCGTCATACAGACCCACACCGGCAACAGGAAGTACTGGACTTTATTTTATGTGGCCACCGACTTGACAGAGTCACGTGACGAATCTAATTCCGGACATCCTGGACACTTATGATGTAACTAGCAGTATACCCGGCGTCGCTCGGGATGTCGAGGTGCCACGCGACACTAAACATTTCTCATGTTGATACCCGACACAACTGTACGGACAGAATTTAATGGGATAAAGAGGCTTGCTATTTTACACCGTTCAATGTATAACCGCAAAATACTCACACTTCGTGATTAATTATATTTTTACTAGCTGTACCCTGCAAAACCATTGCATAGAGTTATATCCCCTTAGGCTTGATCGGTAGGCAAGATTATTTTTGGTTTCGGGTAGATCCAATTTTTTCATGATTGTATTTTAAACTGGAATACTGTTGTATTAACTATTTACTTTCGATTTAACGCAGAACCCAAATCGCTATTATACTATTAGATCCTTCAAGGCGCATGAAATGTTACAACCTTCTTTGTTTTTCACATTGCTAATTAAAAAAACAATAAACCCATCAAGATCTTAAGAATTTTTTTCTACTTTAATGTACAGACATATTTAATTCTGTAGGTTGTATTTCCAGAGCGGGGGTGGGGGTTAAGGTTTTCAAACTGGGTCAACAAGGTTTCTCAAACTTGACAGAAGGGGGCTGGATCAAAAATAATTTGTTGGAATATGAACTTTGTTGATGTAAACAAGTGAAGAATGTAATGGTGTCCACATCAAACACTCCTATGGGCCTTATTTGGCCAACAGGCCAACAATGTTTATTTCAGCCAGTAATGGAATACTCGATTATCCTTCTGTTTTTTTTTTTTTTGCCTTTTGAAGGTCACGTGGTTTAGAACCATGGTTCTCATCCGGTGGTATGCGTACCCCAGGGGGTATTGGAAAAGTTATGAGGGTACTAAGCAAAAATCCAATGTGGCCCCGCGACTCAAAACATTTGCCCTCCCCTGATCTAGATCTTAGTTCAGGATGATGAAACAGTGATAGGATAATGAAACATTGATATGATAATGAACCAGTGATAGGATAATGAAACAGTGATAGGATAATGAAACTTTGATATGATAATGAAACAGTGATAGGATAATGAAACATTGATAGGATAATGAAACAGTGTTAGTATACTGAAACAATGATATGATAGTGAAACAATGATATGATTGTGAAACAATGATTGGAAAATGAAACAGAGATAGGACAATGAAACAAAATAAATTTGTATGTAAAAACAAGGACACCATTAAGAGAGAAAAACAAACAAGCGTGTATTATTTTTTTTAAATCTTAAAAACTTTAATTGAATTGACCTCAATACAAACATTTTGTAGATGTATGAAAAAAAAACGAAATATTTCTCCGTTATTGCGTGTTAAAATCTGCGTCTACGGTATAGCACAGGGTCCCCCAACCTTTTTTCTCACCGCGGCCCGGAAGTTGGGGGGGGGGACCATTGATCTAGTATTTCCACGAAAAAATAAAATAACACTCGTTAACCCTAACCCTCCAGTTATGGTAAGGAAATAATTTTTAATATTGTGGTAAATAACACAATATTTTTTTTTAAACAGCAAGATTCAGAGAAAATGTCACTAAATGTGGAGCGTGGTTAAACTACATGTCATAAAATCTCTTTATTTGACGAAATAATCTAATTTTTTTACTTGAATGGTTTGTTGCTCTCGGGGTAGACTTTATAAATATGACGCCCCCTGTTCCCATGACAAAATATGATAGATGCCGCCTGTTACGTACTCCAAATAGTATTGAGTACTCCGTCGGAGGTGCCAAATATATGTTACGGATCCTTTTAATGATGATGCTTGTAGAAGGTGTAATAAATCAGACAACACAAATCACGAAGTTAACTCCAGTGAAGTAACATCAAACAATCATTTAATACTTGAACATGAACTGACATAAAGGTAGATCCAGGAGGAGTACAATAGCAAACTGTAAATATGCATCCATCTACATCGATGCCCAAAGCTAGACTCTGCTAGAACATGCATCCGCATCCTATGATGCACAGAGCTCGACTGATCATAAACAAACCATGTGCTCCCAACTGTCGGTTAATATACGTCATTTGTACCAAATGACGTATACACTAAAGCTCCCAATATTTACACTCAAGATGGCGGAATGACGCCATAGATACTGCGGTGGGCGGAGCCTAGCGAATTGCGTCATCAAACTTAGACTATATTATTTCTCCACATTTCTCCCCTCTACCTAAGCATGATGTAATCATGTAAAACCCAATACTAATACCGACAACAGGAAGCCACGTGAAACAAAGTTCAATCATAGAACATATCCAAATCATTATAACAACAAAATAAATTATACCATGATTAATCAAATCAACATTGCATGGAATTATAAATCAATACATGCAAACGATATAATAAATATCATCAATTATATATGCATAAACATATTGAATTAAATTCAAATTTCTCATCATTCTTTGTGGTCACTGATATTCATTATTTTATCATATTTTTTTTTCTTCTATGTGACTTGTTAATTTTTTCTTTCATGTCACTTGTATATCTTTTCTTTTCTATTATCTTTTTTCAGGTGACCTTTTTTTTTTTCATGTCACTAGTTATTCTTCATTTTTTTTTTCCATTATTTTTTATAATTGTTATTTTGATTAGATTTCATATGATTGTACACACCTTAAAATAGTTAAAGTAAAATAAATATATCTAAAACAGTGTTACGTGTTGAGTATGGGCATAAATTTCCCACGAGACGAAATATTAACGTAACATCAAGATCGTCAATTATAATTCATCATTTCAATTACTGTCGCCTGCGTGCGTCACTCTATATAGTGGCAACATATACATGTACAGTATATGTTTAAGTTGGTCATCAGATACACATTCTATTTCCACCTCTGGCACAACAACAACATTCTACTTTAAGTTGAATGGCACTATTAACAACTTCCTACCACCATGGGTTTATAGAGACTTATAACTCCATGTGTTTACATAGACTTATACCTTCATGTGTTTGTTTTATAGAGACTTATGCCTCCATGTGTTTATAGAGACTTGTGCCTCCATGTGTTTATAAAGACTTATACCTCCATGTGTTTATAGAGACTTACACCTCCATGTGTTTATAGAGACTTATACCTCCATGTGTTTATAGAGACTTATACCTTCATGTGTTTGTAGAGACTTATACCTCCATGTGTTTATAGAGACTTGTACCTTCATGTGTTTATAGAGACTTATACCTCCATGTGTTTATAGAGACTTATACCTCCATGTGTTTATAGAGACGTATACCTCCATGTGTTTATAGAGACTTATACCTCCATGTGTTTATAAAGACTTATACCTCCATGTGTTTATAGAGACTTATACCTCCATGTGTTTATAGAGACTTATACCTCCATGTGTTAAAAGAGCTCTCAAATTTATGTCCGCTTATTTTCCGGTTTAAAAAATTAACATTTTCGAAGAAGTCATGTTAAACGTTACTTTTTAAACATTTGTTTTATTAAAGAGAAGAAATTTGTCAGTTAATTTAAAAAAAATAGATTTGGTTACGTATCAGGAACAATTCTGCTCTTTAAATATTTCAAATTATTTTCCTTAACAAAAGTTTTTTAAGCGGTTTGCACATATATCTTATGATGCCATTATAAAAAGGTTCATTGTTTAATCTACATGAAGGTAGCGCGACTTTAAATGTAATTGATGTTGGTACCATCAAGTGTGACCAGCTGATCCTGGGCATCTGACAGTCTCCACCAAATAAGACACGTAGCCCAACGGAGGCCAATGACTGGACCCGACGCGGCCCCTGAAACGTGTTCAGCTTCCGCCCCTTTCGGCAGTTCTAGTCCAGAACATGTGCTGCTATTAACAACGTTCAGAATTATAATCCAGGCACCTAAAGATTAATTTGACTGCAGAAATGAAACGCAATTTGTTTTTAATCATAATATGATAAGACATCGCAATGTATTATTACCTACATCACAATGTATTATTACTTACATCAATGTTAAGATGGTAATTAGATGGCAACAATTTATCCGTAATACTTATACCCCTAAATTATTATTATCAAGTATTGTGGTTTACTATTATCATGTACACCCTGAAACTATACATTGATTTGTACTGATGTATCTTAAATATTACTAAGCATGTGTTTATATTTATCTCAACTGATGAACTGAACTTTCTCCTTTAAATCTATCAACACATAGGTACAATTATTCATATTTATAGGTTTTGGTTAAAGTGCAGTTTGATATTGACTGGCCTTATTGACCATTACCAGAACTTCAGACATAGAAATTATTATTGTTGAAGTAATGAGACATTGAACGCACTATTTGACTCACTAAAACTATTTGACCCACTGAAACTTTTTGACTCACTAAAACTATTTGACCCACTGAAACTATTTGACTCACTAAAACTATTTGACTCACTGAAACTATTTCACTCACTAAAACTATTTCACTCACTGAAACTATTTGACCCACTGAAACTATTTGACAACGTAAGACTGTTGACATGAATACATCATTTACACTTTCGAAAGAAATTAATTGCGGCAACGTTCAAATTTTAGTCCGAGTATATCTTAGAAATAATTTTATTTTCTTCACGTCTGACTGCCCATCCTGTACCAGGAAACACATCAGACATGTAAGTAGGTCAAACACCTGTGTATAATCGCCAGTCTTTTCACTTGATACAAGACTGTCAATTCCAATGTTACAGAATAGTGCCGAAGTTATTTTCACACCTTGAGGGTAAATATTAGGTAGACAGTAGAAGTGTTTAGGGTAAATATTATGTAGACAGTAGAAGTATTTAGGGTAAATATTAAGTAGGTTGTTGAAATATTTAGAATAAATATTAGGTAGACAAAAGTATTTAGGATAAATTTTATGTAGACAGTAGAAGTGTTTAGGGTAAGTATTAGGTAGACAGTAGAAGTATTTAGGGTAAATATTAGGTAGGCAGTAGAAGTGTTTAGGGTATATTTTATGTAGACAGTAGAAGTATTTAGGGTAAATATTAGGTAGACAGTAGAAGTGTTTAGGGTAAATATTAGGTAGACAGTAGAAGTATTTAGGGTAAATTTTAGGTAGACAGTAGAAGTATTTTGGGTAAATTTTAGGTAGACAGTAGAAGTATTTAGGGTAAATATTAGGTAGACAGTAGAAGTGTTTAGGGTAAATATTAGGTAGACAGTAGAAGTATTTTGGGTAAATTTTAGGTCGACAGTAGAAGTGTTTATGGTAAATTTTATGTAGACAGTAGAAGTGTTTAGGGTAAATATTAGGTCGACAGAAGAAGTATTTAGGGTAAATATTAGGTCGACAGTAGAAGTATTTAGGGTAAATATTAGGTAGACAGTAGAAGTATTCAGGGTAAATATTAGGTCGACAGTAGAAGTATTTAGGGTAAATATTAGGTCGACAGTAGAAGTATTTAGGGTAAATATTAGGTCGACAGTAGAAGTATTTAGGGTAAATATTAGGTCGACAGTAGAAGTGTTTAGGGTAAATTTTATGTAGACAGTAGAAGTATTTAGGGTAAATATTAGGTCGACAGTAGAAGTATTTAGGGTAAATATTAGGTCGACAGTAGAAGTATTTAGGGTAAATATTAGGTCGACAGTAGAAGTATTTAGGGTAAATATTAGGTCGACAGTAGAAGTATTTAGGATAAATATTAGGTCGACAGTAGAAGTATTTAGGGTAAATATTAGGTCGACAGTAGAAGTGTTTAGGGTAAATTGTATGTAGACAGTAGAAGTATTCAAATCAAATTATTTTTTTTCAAACTCACAGTCTATTAAAATGGCTTTTTTGATACTACTCGTCAATGTAATGCTTTTGGGTAAGTTTTTGGTTGATTTTTGTATAACTTAAATAACCAGGAAAGAAATATTTGTTTCTTTATTTTAATGTTTACTTGTTATTCTTTATAAAAACAAACAAATTCAGTTTTTATGATTCTTTTAGTTATATGAAATAATCTATTGGTATATTTACCAATGTTCTACTTCCACAGCTGTTCCATCCATTTAACAACAGTCTGGGGTAAGTATATTTTTATTTACACAGTGTAATAATGTATGTTCTTCTGTAGTACGTCATTAACATATACAATCAAACATATAATTTGACTATCGAGGTTAAGTCAATGATGTGGACCGGCGGTTAAGTCGCAAAACTGTCGTCCAGAGATGTCCGGTGAATACCATGACAATTGTTCAGCTCATGGTAAAATGTTACGTCTATGCTGTCATTGGTATCACAAAGTTCCTTATATTTTGTCCATGGTGTCTCAAGTCCCTGTATGCTCCCCATGGTGTCACAAAGTTCCCTTTAATGTTGTGCATGGTGTTACCTAAGCCAATACATTTGTTATTTCTTTTTTTTTTTTTTAAAAAAAACAAATTCATGACGTATTTCACTACGTCAATCAAAGTCATTTCAATTTTCATTCCTTCCAGGGCTACATCGGTGGTTTGGTTGGCTACATGTAAGTTGTTTTTTTTTTTTGTTTCATATCTTGGTTTTATTTGTCATTTACCTCATTCGTAATATTTTTTTGTTTTACCATCGAGCTAGGAAAAAAAATGCTTACGGCTGTAGAGTACATGGGCTTGGTTATTATAGCAGGAAACACGTCACAGAATTTAACAGTCCAACATATTTTAACGCAGAAGTTACATTTTCTATGGTAACACTTGGCAACGCGCTGTGATACAGATATGCTTGCTGTATGTCACAGGTTCAAATCCCAGAGAGTTAAATCACCTATTTTGTTACTCAAGTGTGAGTGTGATGAAAAGTGTTATCCTATCTTGATTTTAATAATTGTTTTGTCTAAGCCTCATTTTATTTTCTCCACTCCATATTTTTGTACCTCCGACATAAGTAAACTAACATTTTAACACATTTTTTTTTGTTATCGGTTGCAGTATTTTAATTGGTTGTGATATTTTCAGTAACCAGGGCAACTGTTACAACAGATGTTACTCCGCCTATCAGAAAAACCCAAACAACTATTTGGTAAATGAGTGTGTCTGTACACAATATCAGTTTACTGGAGTTGACCCTAATGGCAGAAGTAAGTGGTCACTTTATTTATCCAGTAGTGAGCTCATTTGTTATAATATACTTGTCTCAAAATATATTGTTGTGAGTTTGTAAAGCACTTTTACTCTGTAGCCTAGGGCAAGTGTGCTTTATGGGGCGTTGGGCAAATGACATTTGCTGGGTCTAAGGAAATGAGTGATTTTTGGGGAGTTGGGCAAATGACATTTGCTGGGTCTAAGGAAATTAGTGATTTATGGGGCGTTGGGCAAATGTCATTCCGGGGCCTAATGCGAGTGTGATTTGCGGGGCTTAGTTACTTTATGATATGGTGCACAAAAGCGGCCAACCGGCCAGTTGCGGCAATGGTAGCGGTGAATGGTGGCCGTGAAAAGAAATTTATATTTTTTATTATAATTATTTAGATGAAAAAAAAAACATTTGGAAGCCGTAAAAACTAGAATAGTTCAATGCGACCATCAAGTGTGAAAAGATTGTGTACCTCTGTTTTACAGTTAGGTAACTTATAACAAAGTCTCAGTGTGAGGCCCTATTCCTCAGCGAGGCCCCTATGGGGTGGCCGTCCCAATAGTCACACTCTAAGGCCGCTACTGTATTGACCAATAATAACATCATATGTAACCAATATGTTTTCCTATGTAGAGTCATCTACCAATGTTTTGAAAAAGTTTGTTACAGACGTGAGTGGCTACCTGGATAACACCTGTCTGTTGTATTGACCAATAATAACATCCCCGTAACCAATATGTTTTCCTATGTCGTGTCCTCTACCAATTTTTTGAAGATGTTTGTTACAGACGTGTGTGGCTACCTAGACAACACCTGTCTGGCCAACCAAGGGGAGTACGACTCTGTCTTTGCTTACACATTTGACCTGACCTGTCAGAGGTGTCAAAAGGTCAACAGGTGTGTCGGTTCTTACATTCTTAGAGAATGTTCGTTACTGTTTAAAGTTGAATGCCTACTACAGCAGAAGAAACATATTTGTGTTAATTTAAAAAGAGATAAAGTTCATCTATTTATATACAATGTAAGATTTGTTTTAATTTTATTTGTATGGCGTTGTCGTGTCTGTTGTTTTGTTTCGGATTGGGGGGGGGGGGGGGGGTAGGGGGGATGAAACCAACTATCACTAATTTCTCGAAGTTCGATCGATTTGACATGTTTATTTGTACATGTTTGAGTCGACTAATTAAAATCCTGTAGACAACTAGGGTAATTACGTTTTTTTTTAATGCTTATATAAAGGAGAAATGTGGAAAGAGATAACAATTAACATGGCGTCATATACAGCGCTGGTTTGATATCGTGCAAAAAAAGTGAATGAGCTGGGAACAACAAGAATGTGATAGTGAAGTAGAGTTCGATGAAGTGTGCACTGTTGGTTTTCTAAGTGTGTTTATGAAGAGACAACAAACTGTAAAACATTGTGGTTGTAATAAGTATAATGTTGAATATACTGACTATAGTAACGATGATATGAACAGTTTACGTACATTATATAACACACCTTCACTCTGCTGACTCATCTGACGCTTTGATTGACCTCCCCCCTCCTTCATACAAAGTTTCAAAATATGTTATGAGGTCAGCGAGATGGCTATCCGCCTCTGACATTGGTTTGAATTTATGTTTAGACAAGTCAGTGGCGTAGTTAGAGTAGACGTCACCTAGAGCGGTCCGTGCAAATGTCACCCCAGTGACCCCACACGACCCTTTGCTGAATGGTTAGGTGTAGCTAAATTTTCATAAATACTCTACCTCTAGGCTCTGCTTTACTCTACTGACCGGTACGTTACTGCTTAGATGTATGATCCTAGACAAAATCCGAATCCAATACCACAAAACAAATAGTTCAAATCCAAAGATTTTTAAAATGCACAGCCCAAAAGAATGTCTTTCGACACTATAGTTCTAGAAGGAATGTCTTCTTGTTTTCATTGTGGCAAACAGGTCAATGGACAGAACAGCCATATCCGACAATCTCACAATCTCGACTGGCTCATGGTTGACCGGAGGTAATGTTTTATAAGTTTCATTTTCGAGAAACTTCTTCACACGATGCCACAGAAACACATACTGTCAGAAAAAAAATCTTAGAATCAGCGTATTATATAGCAATGATTAAAAAAGTCCCACTTGATGATAAACTGTAGGAGTTGCAATACAATCCAGTGCTTGGCTTCCTCCAAGTTTATTTCGGCTGCTTGTACTTGTTGCCTTAAACATGGAATTTCTAGACTAAGGTCTTCTTCAGCTCATCATACACGGTTGTGAGCGTGGTAACAGACAACTGTATTTCTTCGTCGTTGGCACAAATAATATGGTCTGGCTGAACGGCAGAAAAAGTCAGCAAAATGTCATTCACTGCCTTTCCTCTCGTATCTAACTCCATATGAAAACGGTCCAGACACTCTAACATTGCTCTCTTGGTTTCCTGCTGCAATGACAATCCAGCATCTCTTGTCTACTCTCTTGGTAATCTTCTCTTTCTTATGATTCTCTTCTCTGTAGTGATATCAAGTTCTACACATTTCGCAAGTGCCTGCTGGACGGCATTGTCAACAACCTTCGTACGATGCTTTTCCAAAAAGACCTTGAGAGCCCTTAGTTTGGTTGCAACCATGTCCACAGCAATTCCTGGTGTTTTCATGTACTTCTGTGCTAAGTCGACTTCTTGTAAAACATCACCTCAGAAAAACAAGAACGAAATGAAAGAAAAGTCGCATATAGCTGGCAACAGATTGTGCGCAGAGCCTCGACGCTTTCTTCGACATCACACAGAGCTTCCATGGCTTCCACAAACTGGTTAAACTTCTGTATCACTTGCTTCACTGCATCAGCATGTGCACTCCAGCGAGTTGTGGACAGTCTCTTCACTGTTAGACCTGTGTATCCAGCGAGTTGTGGACAGTCTCTTCACTGTTAGACCTGTGTATCTACCGAGTTGTGGACAGTCTCTTCACTGTTAGACCTGTGTATTTCTCTATTACATTCAAACGATCAGTCGACAGAGCAAAAAATGTGTACAGCGCCTCAAGGCTTCCAAAAACGTTTTACTTCGGATTAGTGTCTTTGTTGCACACCACCGTGGATTCCAGCCATGCTTGCTGCATTATCATACCCTTGACCGCGACATAAATGAATATCCAGTCCTGCGTTTTCTAGTTTCTTGAGGATATCACCAGTCAATGCAGTAGCTGTTTTACCTTTCAGAGGAAACAAGGAATGACTTCAACTGTACCACCGCTGATGTGTCCATATCTAATTACGGTTGACATGTGATCTGTGCGTCCGGTCACATTTCCTGTGTTGGTTGGGTTTTTATAACATCTCTATTTTCAGACTATTTTCGCACCTTAGCGTGGCTGTAAAATTTTGTTTGAGGTGACATAGTGTCACCCTTCATATGCTGTCACCCGGGGCGATCCGCCCCTTCCCCCCCCCCCCCCCAGCTAGGCCACTGAGACAAGATACTAATCTATTTCGGTAAAAAAAGTGTAGTTACAGTTTTAAAAATAAACACTTAGATATCGCCCACAGAGTTTAGTTTATGCATTAAACTTTGAAGTTGTTAGCTGCACAGTGTTTACTTTATGCATTAAACTTTGAAGTTGTTATCTGCACAGAGTTTAGTTTATGCATTAAACTTTGAAGTTGTTATCTGCACAGAGTTTAGTTTATGCATTAAACTTTGAAGTTGTTAGCTGCACAGAGTTTAGTTTATGCATTAAACTTTGAAGTTGTTAGCTGCACAGAGTTTACTTTATGCATTAAACTTTGAAGTTGTTAGCTGCACAGAGTTCGTTGTAACATATTTATGTCGTAGTCAAGATGAGTTTTAAAGTTATTTACTTTTACCAAAGCCATACATAATTAAAAGTACTACACACTGGTGAACCTGCAGACTAGAATTATACCCTACAGTAATCTACAGTACATTGCGTGTACGCAGTATTTGGTGAACAAGGTACTTCTGAACGTCAAGGTGATGAACAAGGTACTACTGAACGTCAAGGTGATAAACAAGGTACTTCTGAACGTCAAGGTGTTGAACAAGGTACTTCTGAACGTCAAGGTGTTGAACAAGGTACTTCTGAACGTCAAGGTGTTGAACAAGGTACTTCTGAACGTCAAGGTGTTGAACAAGGTACTTCTGAACGTCAAGGTGTTGAACAAGGTACTTCTGAACGTCAAGGCCTGGTCAACTGACTATTGCTAGACGGAGGGATGGGGGAAGGTGAATTTTTCATCCCTGAAGAGTTTAAAATAAAAATAAATAAACAATGTGTGTACAAATACATTTAATTAAAATGTAGAAAGTCGCATGGTGATACAAACATTTCCAGCATTTGGGAATAGAGATATTTATATTTACAAAACATTGACTGATTTATACTAACAGAAGATCGATATTAACGATACAGGAACAGAAACATCAAAAATATGTTCAGATAATGGCAGCTCTATATATTTCATTAATTATTCTTCCAACAGTGTTATTGTTCAAATATTATTTTATTAAAGTTTTGTTTTCCGCATTCCACACCCCCGTTAATTTGTCCGAGAACCACCCCTAATAGAGGTCGGAAAAAATGTTATAATGTATACAATGGATCTTAAATTGTCCTAGAGTCATCTCTAATAGAGGTCTGAATAAATGTTGTAATGTATAGAGATCTTTTTTGCTTTAATTTATGTTTATTCTCTTTCAAACCGTACAAAACAAAAGTTGGTCATTTTACTTTAAAGTAACCAGGAACTGGTCATTAGTGATGTGACAGAACGGGTTGTTTCAACGTTGTATAAAGTTTACTGTGAAAATGGCGAGAGATGTTATATATTCTAGTTTTTTCATTGGTTTATTTGTTTTGTTTTTTTTTTATCATCGTTATTATCTACATGTATTTAAAAATAAAACATAAATAATGCAAATGTTCATCTCAGATTAGATCCAAAACTTTTACCAATTGCAGCATTTAAGATGGAAGCTACATGATTGTAGATGAATCTGCATGAACTTAACTTGTAGCTATTCCAAAACTACAGTTAGAATTCCAGGAACCTAACCTTCATATCCTTCAAGTACCTACACATATTGCAGCCTTCTAGTTGGACGCGCAAGAACCTGACAAATATCAACAACAGACACTACAGCTAAACACTGCAGCAGGCTTCCGGAGCTGGAGCGGAGGAGCCGGGAGCCGCTACTTTTTGCTGGAGCCGGAGCCGAAAAAATCTGGCGGCTCCACGGCTCCCAAATGTTTTGTTTTTTTTTGCAGCAGAATTTTTTTTTAGCTTTAAAATTGCAAATTTGTTTGATTGTTTGCCTCCTCCAATTTGAAATGTTGTCATGTTTTACGAACGCCACGCCACAAAAGTAACACGCACATCACCACAAGAAATCTTTAATGGGGAATCGTTTTGTGTTCGTTTTAAATCTTGTTTACCCTCCGATATAAAAAAAAAAGAGACAACTCATTTATATAGGTCTGTGTTTCGTAGTTTATTTGCTGTTTGTTTGTTTAACTTTTATACATTCTAAAATAACACTAAGATATACGATATAACACTAAGATATAAGATATAACACTAAGATATAAGATATAATACTAAGATATAAGATATAACACTAAGATATAAGTTATAACACTAAGATATAAAAAAAGAAGAAAGAGATTAATTCAAGATGTTATTTTTTAAACAAAATTTGATATTTTATAACGAAATACTTTTCATTCTTCTTGACTACTATTAATGAAATAATGTTGTTGATTTGTAATCAAAAATTAATTCTGGCGTTAGTTAACATTGGTTGGATCTTTTGAAATGTGAATAATTTCATTTTACAAATCAATAAAAATTTCTGGCAGTTTTGAATTACTCATTATATGTTCAGCTTTACTCACACTTTATTGAACAAAATATACCTTGACCTGTGCACTATTTACACATAAACAAACCAACAATAGGCTGATGTTGAAATAAAAACCATTATTTATCTTTAATAATAATTACCGGCCTGTCAAAGGCATAGGACTTATCGATCTGTCGACTAGGCGGCCGATTAAATCCCAAGGGCTCGCTGTATTTATAATGTAGCTAACTGGACAAATGGCTAATTGGACACATGACTAATTGGACACATGACTAATTGGACACATGACTAACTAGGCATATAAAAACAAGGTGCGTAAGAAACTAAACACATGTGCAAAGAAAAATTATTTAATTCAAACCATGCTGGTGCATAAGCTGTTACGATGAAGGTAATATTCGTCTTAAGTTCATTCGACGGGATTCTTGTGGCAACATACATACGAAGTATACGATTGGCCGTTGTTAACCACTTTTAAAGGTTAATAAGACCAGGATTGCAAAGTGAATGGTCAAAAGGACAAACGCCAACATTTACAGCAGTACACAAGTCGAACAGGTATTTTGGATCTGTACTTAAGTCATCGTAAATTAAACTCGACGGTAGAACACAGTATTGGTATATAATCAACGACGGGAAGCTTCTCAGAATTCACCTGTGACTTTCCAATTGGACCAAAAAATCCTTTTGGACCATCGGTAGGTCCATCTAGATGCTACCTTCTGATAAATGAAGTATCGTAATGGACTAATTGAATATCATTAACAGTAGGATGGAGTGAAAATGACCGAAATTTTTTTTACTTGGTAGATTTTGGATAGTTATTAAAACTTGCTCGGTGGTCATTTAGATCTTTCTGTGTGCTAGCTACATAGACATGATCGATTGGCAGAAAACTCCCATCACAGAGCCTCCGATCGTAATGGACATTTATGACGATACTTTGTTAACCTTGACCCTGGAAGAAGATACACCAAGACTGGACTTCACCTGCTATCCTTGTAACACCCAGTCAGTAGAGAGACATATCAAGTTCGTTACAGAAGCTTCCAAAGTGGTGCGTGGTCCAGAAAAACACGACGGATTCATGATAGCACGCTTGGAATCGAGATCGAAAATGCCTAAAACTGGACACAAAAGCCCAACATCATTTGTTAGCTATAAAAACATGTTAGAAAGTTTGCATGTGTTTTCCCTTCAAATATATGGTTCTGTTCACTTGTAACGTTTGTATAGACTGTTAAAAAGGTAAACAACAACATGAATATGTTGTATATATAAACTTGGTATTTTAAAAATTATTGCTTTTTAATCGAAATATGCCTATACTTTAGGTCAACTGTGGAACCTCAAGATATGGTTTAAATTGTCTAATTTTTTGCCACATTACTAAATGCATGCGTTAGCAAGTTTTTATAGCTATCCAAACAAGATATTCAGAAAAAAAAAAATCACTCCACCCTACTGTACAGCTGGACTTTCTACACCACAAGACACAATACCTCTGTATGGCTGTACAGCTGGATTTTCTACACCACAAGACACAATACCTCTGTATGACTGTACAGCTGGACGATGTATACCACAAGACACAATACCTCTGTATGACTGTACAGCTGGACGATGTACACCACAAGACACAATACCTCTGTATGACTATACAGCTGGACGTTGTATACCACAAGACACAATACCTCTGCATGACTGTACAGCTGGACGTTCTACACCACAAGACACAATACCTCTGTATGACTGTACAGCTGGACGTTCTACACCACAAGACACAATACCTCTGTATGACTGTACAGCTGGACGTTCTACACCACAAGACACAATACCTCTGTATGTCTGTACAGCTTGACGTTCTACACCACAAGACACAATACCTCTGTATGACTGTACAGCTGGACGTTCTACACCACAAGACACAATACCTCTGTATGACTGTACAGCTGGACGTTCTACACCACAAGACACAATACTTCTGTATGACTGTACAGCTGGACGTTCTACACCACAAGACACAATACTTCTGTATGACTGTACAGCTGGACGTTCTACACCACAAGACACAATACCTCTGTATGACTGTACAGCTGGACGATGTACACCACAAGACACAATACCTCTGTATGACTGTACAGCTGGACGTTCTACACCACAAGACACAATACCTCTGTATGACTGTACAGCTGGACGTTCTACACCACAAGACACAATACCTCTGTATGACTGTACAGCTGGACGTTCTACACCACAAGACACGATACTTCTGTATGACTGTACAGCTGGACGTTCTACACCACAAGACACAATACTTCTGTATGACTGTACAGCTGGACGTTCTACACCACAAGACACAATACCTCTGTATGACTGTACAGCTGGACGTTCTACACCACAAGACACAATACTTCTGTATGACTGTACAGCCAGGACGTCCTACACCACAAGACACAATACCTCTGTATGACTGTACAGCTGGACGTTCTACACCACAAGACACAATACCTCTGTATGACTGTACAGCTGGACGTTCTACACCACAAGACACAATACTTCTGTATGACTGTACAGCTGGACGTTCTACACCACAAGACACAATACCTCTGTATGACTGTACAGCTGGACGTTCTACACCACAAGACACAATACCACTGTATGACTATACAGCTGGACGATGTACACCACAAGACACAATACCTCTGTATGACTGTACAGCTGGACGTTCTACACCACAAGACACAATACCTGTGTATGACTGTACAGCTGGACGTTCTACACCACAAGACACAATACCTCTGTATGGCTGTACAGCTGGACGTTCTACACCACAAGACACAATACCTGTGTATGACTGTACAGCTGGACGTTCTACACCACAAGACACAATACCTATGTATGACTGTACAGCTGGACGTTCTACACCACAAGACACAATACTTCTGTATGACTGTACAGCTGGACGTTCTACACCACAAGACAGAATACCTCTGTATGACTGTACAGCTGGACGTTCTACACCACAAGACACAATACCTCTGTATGACTGTACAGCTGGACGTTCTACACCACAAGACACAATACCTATGTATGACTGTACAGCTGGACGTTCTACACCACAAGACACAATACCTCTGTATGACTGTACAGCTGGACGTTCTACACCACAAGACACAATACTTCTGTATGGCTGTACAGCTCGACGTTCTACACCACAAGACAGAATACCTCTGTATGACTGTACAGCTGGACGATGTTTACCACAAGACACAATACCTCTGTATGACTGTACAGCTGGACGTTCTACACCACAAGACACAATACCTCTGTATGACTGTACAGCTGGACGTTCTACACCACAAGACACAATACTTCTGTATGACTGTACAGCTGGACGTTCTACACCTCAAGACACAATACTTCTATATGACTGTACAGCGGGACGTTCTACACCACAAGACACAATACCTCTGTATGACTGTACAGCTGGACGTTCTACACCACAAGACACAATACCTCTGTATGACTGTACAGTTGGACGATGTATACCACAAGACACAATACTTCTGTATGACTGTACAGCTGGACGTCCTACACCACAAGACACAGTTGCACATGTTTGATGGCACTCTACTTCTCTCTTGGGGCTTTGTGCAAGTATTTCTTGTCTCCCTTGAACATGGACTAATATGCTCTCTCTCTCTCTCTCTCTCTCTCTCTCTCTCTCTCTCTCTCTCTCTCTCTCTCTCTCTCTCTCTTTCCCTCTCTCTTTCTCTTTCTTTTTCTGGAATTTTATCAATCTCGAGGATTTACAAATGCCGAAAGATAGATAGATAGATAGATAGATAGATAGATAGATAGATAGATAGATAGATAGATAGATAGATAGATAGATAGATAGATAGATAGATAGATAGATAGATAGATAGATAGATAGATAGATAGATAGATAGATAGATAGATAGATAGATAGATAGATAGATAGATAGATAGATAGATAGATAGATAGATAGATAGATAGATAGATACACGCAATTAGTAACCCCGGCTTTATTCGAATATGACCTACATATAAGTTGGCAAGTATTAATCCAATTGATGCCAACTTCTAAGCTGGGTGTGCTACGGGAGACAACAATAGAAGGGCTAGGTTGTCACTGTGTAAAATGGTGAGCACTGTAAGAGTTAAGAGTATAATTTGTTAATCTGTTTTTTGTAAATACTCACTGGGAGCTATAGAATTACTGTTATATGGTGAACAGATATACAGTGATCACATTCCTTTATGACTGAGGTGTGTTTGTGTGTTTGTTCGACATAACTTGTGTCGGGATCCAATCAGGGTCCCCACTTGAAGATCCCTGGGGTTACAAAAGACCAACTTTTGTCTGTCTGTCAGACTGTTTGTCTGTCTAACTATTTGTCTTTCAATCCGTATGTCTGTCTATCTTTCTGACTGTCTTTCTTTAACGTATACAATAAAATACATATAATTTAATACTACCTTTTACCATAGGTCCATGTTATTCTATCTCAACACATTGACATACAGACCAAGCAACTTATAAAGGTGGGTGTAACCATGTTGTCCTAGATCCAGTATGATCTGGAAGCAGCCGTGGTACAATATTACAATGATAAAATTAGCTGACTACACTCATCTTAAATGTTTGAACTACTTTTGAGTTGGACTAACAACTAAAGTAAAAAAGACAAGTCACATCTCATAACAAGTTGTTGTTTTTTTATACCACAAAAAAAGTCACAAAATTAAAAATTCAATTATATATCAAGTCACACTATAATTTACAAATCAAAAACTTCAGCCTCGTTTCGGTTCAGTCATTTTCCTTTTCAAATTGTTTTTTTTTTTTTTTTCACATTTCAAATAAACCGTGTATTAGAATCTACAGGTTTTTATTCTTTAGACCCTGGTCCCGTGTATAGTTGACGTCTCACTGCTATCTCTGCTCACCACCCCTACGCTCCTGAAAGTTCCGGAGGCTCCGTCTGACTGGGTTTTCAGACTGTAGAGCCTGTCCGGCCTCGGGGTGTCTGGGTATGACGCGTCGTACGAGTACATGCTGGAGTGCTGCTCCCTGTGCAGATTGCGCAACACCGCCCTCCACTTCCAGGGCGGGGACGTGAGCATGGCCAGGTAGACCTTCCTGTACTCCGTGCGGGCTATGGCGTAGATGGGTCCGTTGGCCAGGGAGTTGCCGAAGGTGAACAGCTGGGCTATCACCTGTATGATCTCTATGGACACCTCGGAGAACAGGTTCAGGTACTTGAAGGGCGTGATGAGCACGTAGGGCAGGTACAGCAGGACGAAGACCAGCATGAGGAAGGAGGTCAGCTTGACCGAGTTCACCCGGTTCTGGAACTGGTAGATCTGCTCTCGCGTGAGCTGGGTCATCTCGTACTTGAACCGACTGACCTGCCTGATGGCGATGATGATGATGCGGATGTGCAGGGCCGCGGAGATGCTGATGGCCGCCGAGGTGAAGACCAGGTAGGCCAGGACGTACCCCGGGGTGAGGGTCATGAAGTAGTTGCACCTGAGGATGAGCGGCTGGACCTTGGGGTTGTAGTTGTTCAGCCCCATCATGGGCAGCAGCGACAGGAACACCAGCAGCATCCACTGGAAGACGATGAGCCGGACGGTTCTCCGCTCGTTGATGATGTACGGGTACCTGAACGGCCAGGTCACGGCTATGTAACGGTCGACGGAGATGATGAACAGGCACAGGAGGGACCCGCTGCCGGCCAGCTGCTTGGAGGCGAACAGCAGCAGGCAGGCGTGCTTGTTGGCCAGGATCGTGGCGCGCGTGCTCCGAAGGTAGCTGAGGATGTTGAGCGGGATGCAGTAGGCCCCCATGAGGAAGTCGGCGATGGAGAGGCTGAGCAGGAGGTAGTTGTTGGTGGTGTGGAACCCCGGGTACAGGACGATCCCCCAGAAGACCAGGATGTTGATGACGATGATGAGCGGCATGTACAGGACGCAGACGGCGATGAAGATGTTGTGGGTCAGGATGACATTCTTGTGGTCCAGGAAGACGAACGACTGGTTGACCAAGGGTACGCGGCTGTGTATCAGGGATTCGATGTTGAGGTCGTGCATGGCTGGGACGTCAGTCTACTGCAGCAGCAACATTGCCCGCGGGGGTGAAACATTGACTCGAGTCACCTGGGGATAAACATATATATATAGAGAGATCTTGTCACATTCATGGCCAATGGAAGCATCAAATTATATGTGTATGTCAAAGACAGAGTCCGAAAGACAAACAGAAAGACAGTCCGAAAGACAAACAAACAAGCCGCAGACAGATAAACAGCCCGACAGTAAGACAGACAGAAAGCAAGAAAGAAATACCGAAGGACAGACAGACAGACAGACAGACAGACAGACAGACAGACAGATAGATAGATAGATAGATAGATAGATAGATAGATAGATAGATAGATAGATAGATAGATAGATAGATAGATAGATAGATAGATAGATAGATAGATAGATAGATAGATAGATAGATAGATAGATAGATAGATAGATAGATAGATAGATAGATAGATAGATAGATAGATAGATAGATAGATAGATAGATAGATAGATAGATAGATAGATAGATAGATAGATAGATAGATAGATAGATAGATAGATAGATAGACAGATTCATTAAGCCTTTAATTAGGTCTATATTATACATACAGAAGTCTATAAAGTGGCGTAAAAAGGTTTAGTGGTGCCCCGGGCAGACTCTGAAAAAGCCCATCCCCCACCCGGCCCCTTTACCCAGCCAAAAATTACAAAGTGTTCTGACATGACTGCCCCTAGCCGAGGCAAGGAAAGTGCCGCCCGTTGAGTCGTGCACCTCCCCCACCCTCCTATTTACGGCCCTGAACAGTGGCGCAACCAGGGGGGCGGGGCGGGGGGGGGGGGGCGCTTGAGCCCCTTCCCATGCCAAATCATCAATACATAATTAATGTTATAAAGTTACAAAAATAACTGTCAAACTGTCTTTTTTCATAATGTGAGCCCCCCCCCCCCCCCCAGCATTTTTCGCTGGTTGCGCCACTGGCCCTGAATCTACTTTGTACCTACGTTTAGTTACCAATACACCGTCCATGTTTTTATCTCACTGTCCGAATGTTGTCCAGTTCTTTGAAATCCTATGTTGACCGAAAGTTCCACCTGATTGACGAGCATGGCATGATACACGTTACATCTTGGTACGCGTGTCAGTCTCCTGGTGATCAGAAACAAACCATATAGCCACAATTATGAGCGGGTATGGGTAATAACAAGTGATATCTACACATGCGTTCTTACACGCGTGTCTCATTCTATGTGCTACATTCTGGCGATAAAAGTAGTAATACATTTTTGTTTTCCTTATCTATCTATATATATATATATATATGTGTGTGTGTGTGTGTGTATATTTCACTTGACACTTGATATATTTCACTTCGATAACATGCGGCTGGGTTAAAACGTTGAGCAGACGTAAAACCCCGTATTAGATAACAATGTTATTTACATGATCGCATATTATTACTAACTAATTTGAACATACCTTGTTTAATTTGTTTAGCACATGAGAGGCCTGTAATTTAATGGATGTTTTGCTTAGCAACCGACGGATAGCTCTGAGCCATTTATAAGGCCAACAGTTAAAACTAACCAACAATTCACTATCATGTCTTGTTAATATGAAAGTAAAATCATGTATTGTGTTGTTCAAGTAGGAAGTATTAGGTTTATAAATATACTGCACTAGATCAATCCGCTTTTGGATGCACCCACGTTAAATTCACTGGTGTGCAATTTGCACGCAGCCGCAATGTTTATCAGCACGTTCCTAGTGTATTTTTATTCTAATGAATATCTTATGCAATCAATATTCGATTACACCAAATAAATTAATTGACCTAAACATGTCGCAATAAGCATGAAGTTGAAATATTTCGTTGTGTCGATGATGTCTTCATCTCAACATGTCTATCTTGGTGTACTATCTCGGTGCTGCTTCTAGATTTCAACATTGTCAGGTACCTCGTCCCAAATCCCATCATGTTGTACGGACCAGAGACCCACGCTCTGTCCACCAACTAGCTCCAGAAGTTCTTTATCAGTTGCCTTCGTTAGTTATACGGAGTTAGGAAAGAAAATTGGTGGCAAAACGCAAATCCAGACCACGCGGACTAACAAACATCTAGAAGAAAAAGGAGATGGATTGGTCATTTTCTCAGGAAGTCTCTGGAGCTGAAACAGGCCCGTAGCGTAGCCTAGGACCCCCCCCCCCCCCAACGTTTTGTCTGACCCCCTCTGGTTGTTTACTCTACCTAGAAACATTTTTTTCATGCCCCCCCCCCAATGCTGTTGGCCTGGCCCCTGATGAAGAATTTTCACGCTACGGGGCTGAGCTGAAACAGTCTCCAAAACCTTTGCTTCTGTGAGTTCTGTCCGATAATCTCTGACTCTCTCTCTCTCTCTCTCTCTCTCTCTCTCTCTCTCTCTCTCTCTCTCTCTCTCTCTCTCTCTCTCTGTATGTGTCTTCCTCCTTTTTGTCTATTTCTCTCTTCCCGCATTTTCCGCCTTCCTCACCCTTTCTCACACACATTAAAATTCTTACATTTGCCTACCCCACTGCACCCATACACACACACACACACAAACACTGCCTGGAGGCTCACAGTCGCTCCCCCCCCATGCCACGTCATGTGGTTAGGGTTTGGTCGCAGCCTACCTTAATGCCTCTGGGAATACAAAAATAAACTAACGCTTGTAACTAATTAAATGTTTGTGTGTTCGTGTCGTTGCCCTAAAGTTTACCAGATTTCTTTACATCTCCGCAAGAGCAAATATTGATGACGTCATAATATTTACACACAAAAAAAATAAACATCGAAAAAGTGAATCGATTATTGCGACATTTAATTAAAGTTACGATTTCCACCTTTTCGCTCCTGTTTGTCTGTCTAATCTCACGTATGTTTATTGCCCATGTTTTATTCCTATAAATTCTCCGGATAATTCGTGCCCATTCTCGTCCACCGTTTGTTCAGATGTAGTTAAGAAATATTTCTGAAAGCATCTGATTGAAAATATTGTTGTGTACTTGAGTGATGGGTCCCTGCAGCCATTTGTCCGTGTCCGACAGGTCATCATTCACGATCACAGGAAACACGCCTATCACGACATCATGGGGGCACAACTCTTTTCTTCTTTCTAAAATATACCATCGGTAGTTGTTCTTTTCTTCTGTTTAAAAAAAAACTTTTAAAATTTGTAATTTGTTAAATTAACAGACTAGGGGAGATAACACCACAAGATAGAAAACACTGCACGATTTCATAAAAACTAAAAATAATATTAGGTAACTAAATTATACATATGAAACCTAACTTTGGTCAGTCATTCTAATTTATTTACCTATAAATTATCAAAAAGGAATCGAATAGGACCTAAAACAATTTAAAGAGAGTTAATTATCTATTTTTTGTGTCATTGTATTTATTACTGTGGCCAACAATCTACCGTCACTTTCACTATGGAGTATTTAACTCAAGTCAAGCTGTGTCTGGCAGTTCTTTGTGAGTATTTTATTTCAACTGGTCCTTTAATATGTCGTTATTTTTCTTTTACATCTCAAAGTAAATTGAGAAATTAAAATTTTTCACTATTAACCGTGCCGTGGCACCTGCATTGATGGTATGAATGGCTATAAATATAAATATACATTATTTTGTACCTAATAAAGGTCAAAAGTAGTTTGAATATTTTTCAAGAATACATGTAGTAACTATTTTTCTTAATTTGATTTGTGGTTTAAGAATGAACTGAATTGGAAACATCTTAAGTGAAAATATTATTATTTTTTAAAAAATAACATTATATTATTTCTATATAACAAAAATTATACTGTATTTAATTTTATTTAAACTTTAATTTCACTTGTAATAAAAATCAGGGGAGAATACTTTTGCAGACAAAAACATCCCTCGTTGGTTGCCGTTGTTTGATATATTTTTCTAATGAATGTGCAAATTGAGTGCACAAATTGTGAGAGTAACGTAAAAGATATGTGCTCAGAATGTGTTAGGTCTATAAGTATGTGTTATGTCTATCAGAATGTGTTATATCTATCAGAATGTGTTATATCTATCAGTATGTGTTATGTCTATCAGAATGTGTTATATCTATCAGTATGTGTTATATCTATCAGTATGTGTTATGTCTATCATAATGTGTTATATCTATCATAATGTGTTATATCTATCAGAATGTGTTATATCTATCAGTATGTGTTATGTCTATCAGAATGTGTTATATCTATCAGTATGTGTTATATCTATCAGTATGTGTTATGTCTATCATAATGTGTTATATCTATCATAATGTGTTATATCTATCAGAATGTGTTATATCTATCAGTATGTGTTATGTCTATCATAATGTGTTATATCTATCAGAATGTGTTATATCTGTCAGTATGTGTTATGTCTATCATAATGTGTTATATCTATGAGTATGTGTTATGTCTATCATAATGTGTTATATCTATCAGAATGTGTTATGTCTATCAGTATGTGTTATGTCTATCACTATGTGTTATGTCTATCACTATGTGTTATGTCTATCACTATGTGTTATGTCTATCAGTATGTGTTGTGTTATGTCTATCACTATGTGTTATGTCTATCACTATGTGTTATGTCTATCACTATGTGTTATATCTATCAGTATGTGTTATGTCTATCACTATGTGTTATATCTATCAGTATGTGTTATGTCTATCACTATGTGTTATGTCTATCAGTATGTGTTATGTCTATCACTATGTTTTATATCTATCAGTATGTGTTATATCTATCAGTGTGTGTTATAACTAACAGTATGTGTTATGTCTATCACTATGTGTTATATCTATCAGTATGTGTTATGTCTATCATAATGTGTTATGTCTATCACTATGTGTTATGTCTATCAGTATGTGTTATGTCTATCACTATGTGTTATGTCTATCACTATGTGTTATGTCTATCACTATGTGATATGTCTATCACTATGTGTTATGTCTATCACTATGTGTTATGTCTATCACTATGTGTTATGTCTATCTCTATGTGTTATGTCTATCACTATGTGCTATGTCTATCAGAATGTGTTCAGTTGTTATGTGTAGTGCGTATACTAAGAATGATATTATTAAATAATGTGTTTCAACATTTACATTTAACTTTTCCCATTAGACACGTTCATATGTCCATCCTATCATCAAACCATCCAGACAGACAACAGACTTGCCAGGGTAAGTCCCATGTGTTCATCACTGCCTAGCAACAACATAATAGAATTTCATTTACAATACAGAATGATACGGATTACATAATAATAAAAAGTAGATGAAAGTAAAGACGGCTGGGGCATTATGTTAGCCGTGGACACTCTTTCAACTCTCATATTATATCGAGCCGAGACAGTCACCTAGAGCTTGTGAGTTTAAACCCATCCTTGTCTCGCAGCAGTTGGAGACTGCCGTAGAGCCTTATGGCCAGCGGCTTACCGACTCGTCCAGCCTAGACTCAGCTAGACGTGGACATTCGTACAACCAGTGGTCTACCGTTACATCGCCCTCCCTGCTTTGTCTGAGACGGGAGTCTGTACGAAGCCGTATCATTCTGTCCACTCGCCTCGTGGTTCCATCATCCCAACTTGAAAGCCATACGCTAAGTTCAAGAGCTGTAGCTTGGCGTAATGACCTCATAAGAGGTCTACATGAGAACACGTTTAAGAGACGTAGCCTCCAGTTATCAATGCTATTAGAACTGTACAGTAGTCAACACACATTTCACAATCAGTGCTATTAGAATTGTACAGTATCAACACACATTTCACAATAAGTGCTATTAGAACTGTATAGTAGTCAACACACATTTAACAATCAGTGCTATTAGAACTGTACAGTAGTCAACACACATTTAACAATCAGTGCTATTAGAACTGTACAGTATCAACACACATTTAACAATCAGTGCTATTAGAAACCGCCTACTGTAATGTTGTTGTTTTTCTACTTCTCTAAATAAATAAATAAGCAACGGTATCGAGTAATATAATCATCGATCGTGAATTCCTGAGATCGAACCAATAATCTCTGATCATTGTTGCTTAAAAGCAGAGGAACATTTAAGCAAAATAAATAATTATGAAAACCGCCGTAATTTCTTCTTGCGATTATCAATACATCTAATCCTTTGTGCGTGTATCTTTACATGGTTGACCTACTTTTACTAGCTGACCTCATTACAACTGTCAGTACAGTTAACCATGGACATGTTCACAAAATTATTCACTTTTTTATTATCGATCTGAATAATTTTCAAGATATTCATCTAAGAGAGAGAGAGAGAGAGAGAGAGAGAGAGAGAAAGAAAGAGAGAGAGAGAATTGTGTGTGTGCATTTATTTGTGTATGAGTGTGTTTGTGTGTGTGTGCGTGCGTGCGTGCATTCACGTATATTCCATATTTAAATGAAAAATTCAAAATCTGCCAAACCCATATTTTGTTTTGAATTAATTATAAAAATAATTATAAAATGTATTAATCATCTTTAAATATTTCATTAGATTATCAAATATGTCATTATAAATTATAATTCTGTATATACTATTGATATTTCAGAAAAGTAATGATTTTATAACGGGTCAGTCAAGTACAAGGTAAGTTATTATTCAGAATGACATTTTCTAAACATCAAACCCTGAAGGTATTAGTTTATGTATTTTCATTTTTTTTTTAACTGTTCAAAGCTTAAGTCAGTGAAACTGAAATACTATAAAAATAAACTCATAACGTAGATGTCACTGATTATTGAGTTCTGAAAAAACATTTAAGCATAAAACATAAAAAAAACAAATAATAATATTTACTGTGAAAAAGTTAATAGCCTATTAGGCCCTCGGGGGGGGGTCTATAAATATCTTCCCATCCCTTTGCCCTAAAGTACTCATTAATTGACAATTCAGCCCCTAAACGGCGGCTAATTAAATGCCTTCACGGGAGGAGTACCCTCCTCTTTGCACCCGCCTGGTTACGCCTCTAGCCGCTACTCTGCCTGGTTACGCCACTAGCCGCTACTCTGTCTCGTTACGCCACTAGCCGCTACTCTGCCTGGTTACGCCACTAGCCGATACTCTGCCTGGTTACGCCACTAGCCGCTACTCTGCCTGGTTACGCCTCTAGCCGCTACTCTGCCTGGTTACGCCACTAGCCGCTACTCTGCCTAGTTACGCCACTAGCCGCTGCTACTCTGCCTGGTTAGGCTACTAGCCGCTACTCTGCCTGGTTACGCCACTGGCCGCTACTCTCCCTGGATACGCCACTAGCCGCTACTCTGCCTGGTTACGCCACTAGCAGCTACTCTGCCTGGTTACACCACTAGCCGCTACTCTGCCTGGTTACGCCACTAGCCGCTACTCTGTCTGGCCACGCCACAAGCCGCTACTCTGCCTGGTTACGCCACTAGCCGATACTCTGCCTGGTTACGCCACTAGTAACTACTCTGCCTGGTTACGCCACTAGCCTCTACTCTGCCTGGTTACGCCACTAGCCGCTACTCTGCCTGGATACACCACAAGCAGCTACTTTTCCTGGTTACGCCACAAGCCGCGACTCTGTCTGGTTACGCCACTAGCCGCTACTCTGCCTGGTTACGCCACTAGCCGCTACTCTGCCTGGTTATGCCACTAGCCAACTACTCTGTCTGGTTACGCCACTAGCCGCTACTCTGCCTGTTTAGGCCACTAGCCGCTACTCTGTTTGGTTACGCCACTAGCAGCTACTCTGCCTGGTTACGCCACTAGCCGCTACTCTGCCTGGTTACGCCATTAGCCGCTACTCTGCCTGGTTACGCCACTGGCCGCTACTCTACCTGGTTAAGCCACTAGCCGCTACTCTGCCTGGTTACGCCACTAGCCGCTACTCTGTTTGGTTACGCCACTAGCAGCTACTCTGCCTTGTTACGCCACTAGCCGCTACTCTGCCTGGTTACGCCACTAGCCTCTACTCTGCCTGGTTACGCCACTAGCCGCTACTCTGCCTGGATACACCACAAGCAGCTACTTTTTCTGGTTACGCCACAAGCCGCGACTCTGTCTGGTTACGCCACTAGCCGCTACTCTGCCTGGTTACGCCACTAGCCGCTACTCTGCCTGGTTACGCCACTAGCCGCTATTCAGCCTTGTTACGCCACTAGCCGCGACTCTGCCTTGTTACGCCACTAGCCGCTACTCTATCTGGTTACGCCACTAGCCGCTACTCTGCCTGGTTACGCCACTAGCAGCTTCTCTGCCTGGTTACGCGACTAGCCGCTACTCTGCCTGGTTACGCCACTAGCCGCTACTTTGCCTGGTTACGCCACTAGCCGCTACTCTGCCTGGTTACGCCACTAGCCGCTACTCTGCCTGGTTACGCCACTAGCAGCTACTCTACCTGGTTACGCCACTAGCCGCTACTCCCCCTTTTCCAACCTCAGGCTAGTAACACAGAGTAACATGCCCTTTGTTTATTCCACTTATTGATGTTTATATCTACTTCACAGCAGTAACAAGGGCAACTGTTATGATCGTTGCTATGACGCGTATCTTAGCAACAGGAATGACGTCACCGGATGTGTATGCGGACAGTTTGATTTCCATGGTCGGAGTAAAACGCACAACTGTGTAAGTGAATCGAAAGTTTTATATTTCAAACATTTGCACACTGTTCAAATACACGGTGTCCATACAGTGAGTACACACTGTTCAAGTACATGGTGTCCACAGACTTAAGGATAGCAGAATATAAATCTAAGCGGTGATGGGCCTATGCAGTCGTCTAGTTTGCCCATCGAATGTCATGTGACATAACTGTGAATGAATCTCAATCGACTAAACCAGGGCTGTAGCTAGCTGAACTCGCGCCCGTGGCACAATACCTTTTATATACCTTTTTAGCACCCCCTACCCCCCTCCCCCACATTCGAAAACCATGTAATATAACATGTAAAATATTCCATTTGGCGCACCTTTGTGAGTAGCACCCGGGGCATGATCGTGTGTACCCATTACTATGTCTCTGGACTAAACCAGAAGTGGACAAACCTTTTGAGTCGTGGACCACATTGTGAGAAAATAGAGTCTATTGATTTTGCAATAAGAAATTATATTTTGACCCTATAAAAAAAAAATTCCTTTAGCAAAATTAATCTGTGTCGCTAATTTATTTTATTAAGGTAGATAATATATAACAAGGCACTTACATCCAATGTAATACAACAAGGTTCTTACATCCAATGTAATACAACAAAGTACTTACATTCAATGTAATATAGCAAGGTTCTTACATCCAATGTAATATAACAAGGTACTTACATCCAATGAAATATAACAAGGTACTTACATCCAATGTAATACAACAAAGTACTTTCATCCAATGTAATACGTAAATAAAGATTAGGGGCCTATATCTGTTCGGTCTGTTAAAACGGATTACTTGTAATGTTATTTTATTACAGGTTATTATACTATTTCTTAGTCTACCATGTGGGCTTAATGTTTATTATAGTTTTTCATTTTATGATATTGATGACCATGTGACATGACATTATTTGGGGTTGGAGGGGGGGTGCACAGCCCAAAGTTTCTAATCGGGCCCCGCACTTCCCAAGGCCGAAATTGTGTGTGTGTACATGTGTGTGTTTGTATTTGTGTGTAATTGTACATGTGTGTGTTTGTACATTAGTGCATATGTGTGTGTACATGTGTGTACATGTGTGTACATGTGTGTGTTTGTACATGTGTGTACATGTGTGTTTGTATATGTGTGTACATGTATGTATGTATATGTGTGTGCATGTGTGTACATGTGTGTGTTTGTACATGTGTGTGTACATGTGTTTATACATGTGTGTTTGTACATGTGCGTGTACATGTGTGTATACATGTGTGTGTACATGTGTGTACATGTGTGTATACATGTGTGTGTACATGTGTGTAAATGTGTGTGCATGTGTGTACATGTGTGTGTAATGTGTGTACATGTGTTTGTACATGTGTGTACATGTGTATGTGTACATGTGTGTATACATGTGTGTGTACATGTGTGTACATGTGTGTATACATGTGTGTGTACATGTGTGTATATGTGTGTGCATGTGTGTACATGTGTGTGTAATGTGTGTACATGTGTTTGTACATGTGTGTACATGTGTGTGTTTGTACATGTCGCTGTTTAAATGAATCACGCGAGATTTCATTATTTATTTGTTTCCGGTAATGTGTAGGTGTTCTTCATAATACGGAACTGATCAAGTCTGATATCCTATCAATATTGCAGACATCAGATTTAACAACCTATTTCATTATTAATTACTTTGAAATAAAATAAAGTTTAGTTCTAAAAAGGACTTTTTATAAATCGTATGTGAGTGACAGGAAGCACCAATACCCAGCAAGGGGGTACTTTCTCATTTTAGTTACTTTTTCTTTATTTTTTCCTCTTTTTCTTCTTTTTAAGCGTGGGGGGCACTCCACACAGCGCGGCCCCCCAGTGCCCCCCCTTGGCTACGGGGCTGGTCACAAGTGACATTATGGTGGTCGGTACCCATAGAATAGTTCACATTAAAATAAAAAAAACTCAAACAATGCATAAGATTTCATGGTCGTATTCCGCGACATTTCCTTCAAGAAACAGTTATCAAAGAATGTATTTGGATGGTTCCAACCTATCCTGATTTAAGTCATCCGGCTTACCCTTCCGTCACAAAAGGCCGGATAAAATTTTTATGAATTTTCAAAAATTCAAAATATATAAATTTCATGACAGAATATACATTGTATAACTACAATCATACATACATCTGAGTGTAGAGTTTCTGTCATGAACATTATATTACCACAAGCATACATCTGAGTATAGAGTCTCTGTCATATACATTGTATTACCACAATCATACATCTAGCCACTTCACCCAGTAGCGTCTCTAAATATGCTCCTTAATTCCCTTGGCAAAAATACCAAAGTGGTGGAAATTACACCACCCCCCCCCGGACTGGTTGCAAAGTAAGTGCCCTTACCCCATAGGGGCGAACCTTCCCCTTTGCCCCTTCTTATTTTAATAGTCAAATATCTTCACAAATATGTGTCCTTTCATTCTTCAATAACACTGGTAAACAGTGAATTCGTTGCCAGTGATATTTGAATCATTTTATACAAAGTCAACGATGCTGATTTAGAATATGTAAGTGATTTTGCTAGATTGGCTCTATTTTACGAGATAATTAAAATTAATTAAAAAATGTATGCACCGTATTTGGAATTTGTCAAGAATTGCATGAAGTAAAATAGTATACTAACAAATAGTAGTGAAAATGTTAATAGTCACTCAGAAATTTGTTCAAAAATATGTGTAATAATGTTATAGAAGAAAACATTTTCATTTGAAAAACTAATTATGTCTAATTAATTAATTAATTAATTTGTTAATTGTCTATGGTAATGCATTAGCAAATCGCTGTTTGCTCGACTTCCTTTTGTATGTGTTGTTGGTGCAATTGCGTTGGAGGCTCCAACAGTAGTCAGCCATCATATGTATGTCCCATCTTCCTTGATATCTCTCCTCCATCACCCTCATACCCTGATGGAACCTCTCGCCTTGTTCCTCACTGAAGTCCCCAAGGTTAACTGGAAATTTGTCTAAATGACTGTGCAAGAAATGTACCTTGATGCTCATATTTGTTCCACTGTTTCTGAAGTTAGCGAGCATATCTTGCAACAGTTCTTCGTAATTCTCTGCTCTGTTATTATCTAAGAAGTTCCTGACAACTGAAACAAAATTGTTCCATGAAGAAGCTTCAATGTGATCCATGAAATTAGTAAAATTTTGATCATTGATGAGTTTTCGAATCTGAGGACCGTCAAAAATCCCAGGTTTCAGCTTTTCCATGCTCAGTCCGGGGAATGATCTGCAAATATACCTGAAGCAATTGCCAGATTTGTCCAAAACCTTAACAAATTGTTTCATTAAAACTCATTTGATATGAAGCGGTGGGAGAATGATCTTATTTTCTTTACCTACATTCATGGTTTCCCTTGCAGGCCATGTCACTCTTGTCCAAAGATCTTGCCTTGCCCTGCTATCCCAAAGGCACATGAAGCATGGGTATTTTGTGTATCCTGACTGCTGTCCAAGCAAGAAGTTTACTATTTTTAGATCAACGAAAATTGACCACTGATGCTCATAATAACGGACTTTCTGCAATACTGTTTTGATATTCTCATACTCTTCTTTAAGTGTTGTTGAGTGAGCAATGGGAAGAGATGCATAACGGTTACCATTGTGTAACAGAACACATTTCAAGCTTCTGATGGAACTGTCCCATTTGGAGCAGAAGTCCAGGGATGTCATTACAGTAAACAAGATCTTCCTCTTGGCTGAAATATGGAAGAAGAAACTCTTCTCTTTTCCGATAAAATGTTATTTTAACTTCTGGTTTGAGAAAATTTCTTTCATTGAGCCTGGACGCTAAAAACTCAGATGCTTGCTTGGACAGATTTAGGTCTCGTATTAGGTCATTGGGTTCTTCTTGGCTGAATGGTTGAGGTGTTGAAGAACTTCCTTCATAATCGCTTCCACTGTTTTCACCTGCCTAAAACTCCAGATCTTGCCCTTCGTCGGAGTCTGATGGTAAAAGCTCTAATAATCCAGTAAACACTGGTATAGGAACTTCACTGCTATGTGGAATTGGTCTCCTTGCAGATTCAAGATCAGGATAATCCCACTTAGATTTCTTGTGGCGATTGAAGCCTTTAACATTCACAATACAAAAATAAAAATCACCAAAATGGTCTTTCGGCTCTCGCCATACCATTGGTACACCCAAACTTAGACTTTTCTTCTCACCATTTGTCCACTGCCGTAGGATCTCCACACAGTTTTTTCAGACCTTATGGGGAGCTCAAGACTTGTCTTGGTTTCCCAGCTTCACACCGAAATAAGCCAAATATGCCTGCTGCACAAAGTCGGTTATATTTCTTCTTTGCTTTTCAATCAAGTATTCTCCACAGATGTAACAGAATACATTCGGATTATTTTTGCAGCATCTTCGTGATGAACTCGTGATGTCTTTAGAAAGCAGCAATAAAAGAGAAAAAAATAAACCAAGTTATAACTTGGTATATTTAAATTAAACAACATACACCAAACTTATTGCATTTGTTTTACACAATAGGTACAATCATATTTTTAAGGGTGTCCAATATCTCAGAAACTAGAGCCAATTCAGCAAAAGCAATGGCAGTTTTGAAATCAGCACTCATGAATTGCTATAAATTCATTCAAACATTCTTGGCAATTCGCAAAAAGTTTTTTTTTGTTGGGCTGTGTAATCAATACCCAAGAAAAAATGTTCAAGAATTAACTTTTATAACCTGTTCACATCCCTGCACAATATAAATAGAAGGATCGATATGGTGGTAAAATGGTCAAACTGGTTGCAATTTATTCAGGCCCGTAGCGTGCGGGGGTAGCCTGGGGGGCCGGGTCCCCCTGCATTTTGTCTGGCCCCCCTCTGCTTGTTTTCTCTACTTAGTAACATTAATTTCCTGCCCCCCTCCCCTTCCCCCCCCCCCGCTATTGGCCTGGCCCCTGCTGTAGAATTTTCACTCTACGGGGCTGAATTTATTACTTATGTAATAATTTATATTGATGGACAGATAGTTTATATCATGTATACTTTTTACTATATTTAGATTTACACTGACTTGGTCGTTGATAATTTGACTCATTGGTCTACTGATTCCTCGTTGATTGACTTATTGATTGATTGATTGATTGATAAATTACTTGTTACATTTATTTTCTCTTAGAATTGCCCCCTTGATACAATCTGTGAGGAGAACTTTGGAGGCAGGACGTGTGTGCCTCGGGGCGACATAGGTGGCGCAATCATCGGAGGGGGTAAATATGGGAGTGGACCCATCCCTGATTACAGTAAAATAATTGGAAGTCTTCATGGCAGTAAAGGTCAGTTGCAGCCCCCCACCCCCAACACACACACACACAGACCCAACACGTTTATACTTTAATTTGTTAAGTGTAAGCAAAATAAAAGTACAGAACACAATTAGTGTGACACAGACCAATAGAATAACACAGACAAATTGAGTAGCGCAAACCATAGAGTGACACAGACAAATTGGGTAGCACAGACCAATAGAGTAACACAGACATATTGGGTAGCACAGACCGATAGAGTGACACAGACACATAGGGTAGCACAGACCAATAGAGTGACACAGACACATAGAGTAGCACAGACCAATAGAGTGACACAGACACATAGGGTAGCACAGACCAATAGAGTGACACAGACACATAGGGTAGCACAGACCAATAGAGTGACACAGACAAATAGGGATTTTGGGGGCAAAAACCCAATACAAATCAATTAATTCCAACGAATCAATTTTTGTGAGAGCAATTGAACCACTACAACTGGATGACTTGAAACAAAGAATTCAAAATGAGACCCATGGTGCACCAGGTATTGATAAAAAAATGCCAGCTTTGATCTTGAGCTCAGATAGATTTGATCTTGGCCTCAGATAGCTTTGAT
Organism: Bulinus truncatus; assembly: GCA_021962125.1. Lineage (NCBI taxonomy): Eukaryota > Metazoa > Mollusca > Gastropoda > Planorbidae > Bulinus > Bulinus truncatus. The sequence continues at coordinate 8,449,645 of JAGDYQ010000023.1, read as the reverse complement.
ATTGGCCTCAGATAGCTTTGATATTGGCATCAGATAGCTTTGATATTGGCCTCAGATAGCTTTGATATTGGCCTCAGATAGCTTTGATATTGGCCTCAGATAGCTTTGATATTGGCCTCAGATAGCTTTGATATTGACAGATAGTTTTGATAAAGGCCTCAGATAGCTTTGATATAGACCTCAGCTTTGTAAAGATAATTAAAGGTCTGTGAAAGCAGAAGACTCTATACCTAGATACGTGACAAACTGAGTCACAATTTGATATGAAGATGTGGCGTTAGCACACTGTAAACTCATACGGTTTTGTTACCTTATTAAAATATCCAATAACATCCCAAATTAGGAGTCAAATATTTCAAAGTTTAGTTGTAGTTGTATCCATCCTTTAATTGTACGAAGTGAGCTAAAAGATCGCGTGCCCAAAATTCAACAAAAAAAAATAGCTAAGTGCCAACAGTCCAATTGTGTAGGTACAGTCTAATGTACTTTACAAATTACACATCCTTTGTTCAGAAAACGACCAGGTTAACACTCTACTTGCATACATTTAAAAACAAACACATAGTTTTTTTTTATTTGTAATGTTTACCTAAGAATGTATTTTTGTAATGTTTACTGTAAGAATGTCTATCTGAAATAATGACTGTAAAAACGTCTATTTCTAATGTTTAATGTAAAAACGTCTATTTCTAATGTTTAATGTAAAAACGTCTATTTCTAATGTTTACTTTAAGAATGTTTATTTCTAATGTTTACTTTAAGAATGTCTATTAGTAATGTTTACTATAAGAATGTGTCTTTTTTGTAATATTTACTGTAAGAATCTCTTTTTGTAATATTACTGTAAAAAATGCTGTCTAATTATTTAATCTAAAACATGTCTTTCTGTTCACAATATGACTGTGTCTGACGTTCAACCGAGAAGTCTAATTGTTAAATCTAACAATATGTCTTACACTACAGTCTAAAAGTATGTCTAATTGATAAATCTAACAATATGTCTTACACTACAGTCTAAAAGTATGTCTAATAGTTAAATGATGTTTTCAATCTTCCCAGATCTGTGTGGTCAGTTGTCCAACCACTGCCGGGCCAAGTCTCCGGGATTCAACATTGTCTACAAGTATACTTATGACCCCATTAAACAGTTGTGTAGCAAAGTGCTGGTCTACGCCACGTGCATTTCAGGGAATCTATTTGATACACAGACAGAATGTATGAGAGTGTGTGATACAGGCAAAGTCTATTGAGGAACATAATTTTGTCTTATTGAATTCTTCTTTAGAAAAGAACATCATTTTGTTTTACTGAATTCTTCTTTAGAAAAGAACATCATTTTGTCTTACTGAATTCTTCTTTAGAAAAGAACATCATTTTGTCTTACTGAATTCTTCTTTAGAAAAAAAAAAACAATTTTGTTTTCAGCAAGACACAACAACAATAAGAAGCAGACCTACTATCTATTTAAAAATTTTGTTCAATTACAGATTTTTCATCCGATCCAAAAAAAAAATACTTTTAAATGTCTGATTTAAGATCTAGTCGTTTAGTTTCAAACCAACTACAATCAGACATGCATTACTCCAAAGGAACTAGGAGATTGACCGACAATCATTTACCGATCAATAGTTCAACAACTCTTTGCCCAAAGTGTAATGTTACTAACCAATATAACAAAAAAAATAAAGATATTTACTGTACGTTCAGGTAATTGTTTTATTTTTTTATTACATGTGAAATAAAGGATGGTTTAATTCTTTGGTAATTTCTTTTTCCAAAAGTTATGTTAGTCAATTTGTCTACTCACTTCAAGGATTACTAAATAAACATAGAAGAGTGATTTAACGGTGGTGAATCTTTACTACTCAGAATCAGATTGTTTGATAAAACACAAGCATCAATATTTACACATTTTGTTTAGGATTGTTGAAATAAGATATGAGACATTGAAGCAGAGGGAGGGGGGGTCATTTCGGTTAAAGTTTGGGAAGGGGGGGGGCAGGTCAGGCGATAGTCAGGAGACTCAGGACCCCTGAATTTTTAAAGTGGATCGGTGAACTTTCAGTACCTTGTCAAATAATTTAAATTAAGTCATTGATTCCCAGCCAAAACCATTATATTAGGGTATAAGGAGCATGGCATATATAAATTTATTTTTTTTCAGAATTTTTTTTTCAGGATTAGGGTTAGGGTTAGAGATAGGGATAGGGTTAGGGATAGGGTTAGGGATATGGTTAGGGTTAGGGATAGGGTTAGGGTTAGGGTTAGGGATAGGGTTAGGGATAGGGTTATGGTTAGGGTGTCGAGCAATATTATCTATGGCTGGTACCCGAAGTAAAAAAAATACGGGTTCGGTCGGACCGAACCGTAGCCACTGCGTTCCTGGAAAGCAAAGACTATGGTTTGAGACACAATTTAATTAACTAAAAAAATGACTGATTTATTTGACAGAGACGAGGCGTGAGTTCTGCCCGTCATAGTCTTATTTATAGCAAATGCTATATAATGATACTGTGTTTAATGAATATAGTTTGCATAATCATTGCAAAATAGAGATGAAGATTTGCTTGCTAGCTGCCAACAAACTCAGATCCCTAACACCGATGAATCTGCACTAATACAGGAGCAGCTTATTGAAATATCCACAAATGAGGAACTTAAACTAATGTTTGAACAAGGATACCACAAATTCTGGTTACAAAAATAGATCCCAATTTTATATCCTGCATTATGGGTTATTGTACAGAAGGTGTTGACTGTTTTTCCGTCTTCCTATTAGGTAGAACGTGGATTCAGTGCCGTTATGAACTTTATCACACAAAAAACAAAACCAACCATAAAATTAGTGGTCATGGGGATTTGCGGCTGCTGGGTGCGAAAATTGAGCCGGACATCAATACACCCATAACATCTCATCATAAATTATACTTTCAATAAACACTTCTTCAAACAAAATGGATTTTTTTAAAATTATCGTTATAATATAATTTTATGTAGCTTTTTATCTAGGGGGGTTGTTGGTCATATTTTGACCATTAGGAGGAATCCAATGGTCATTAAAGTGTGGGAACGACTGATTTTAAGAACCAACGCATCAACTATTATTATTGACGGAAACATGCTACATTAAATTAAAGACACACTAATTACATTATGTGGCAATTTTTATTAAAAATTATTTAGCAGCTTTGACTAGTTTTAACTATTTACCTTTTTATTAAACAAATTAATTTTAAAGTATAAATTTAGTAATCTACTTTAAATATTATCGTCAATAAGACTTTATTAAATTTTAAAGTAGAATATAACATAAAATTAGCTCACGTTTATCTCCAGTGACAAGAAAAACAATCTAAAAGTATTAAATAATATTTCATTGTTTACCTCCCTTTTAAAAAAAAATATGTGATAGCATGTTATTTAAAAATAGAAACTTCTGCTAGACACACCTTCAGTGACGTCACATCGCGTGCTCTATTTTTAAATGTGCAGCTTTGTAGAATGAAAACATCAAGTCATACGACAAGCTCGGTATACTAAGAAAAAAAATTAGTGGATCTCAACTCTTGAAACTTTAAAAGAAAATGGCACCTAATATTGTAAATGTATATATCTCTTTATTTATGATATCTGCTGGTAAGTCTTATAGGTATAACAAGTAAAAAAAAATATTTCATTATTTAGTGCGAGATTAATTGACTTGTACTACTTGTACATGATAAACGAGTAGATAAAATGAGCTGAGAAGCGCTGAGCAAAAAGGTTTGAGTTCTTTGGCCTACATAAACACGGCAGTATATTTTGTGTGTATGTTTCCATTGAACAGTGAGTCTTTCAAGCAAACATATGTGTTGACAAGAAGTACTTTTAATGATTACTGTGTTGTAATGTTTAACATATAGGTCAGATGATGTTTACGTTGATTACAACTGATAATTTAATTAACGGACACATTCTTTGTGCGGGAAATCAGCCCTCGTCCGATCGAGTCGTCTGCACGGTGGAGTGAAAATGGGGTCAGGTACATTCGCACTGTGACATAACGGTGACTGTAACACTGGTCACGTGATGATGCCAGTCATGTGGCTCACGAGAGTTTCAAAACAAAAGTACCGTTCATGCTTTTATAGCCTGTGTGCAAGTCTTGCCGATCGTATGATCTGTCTGAATTTGAGATTTATAGTGAATCCAAGTCGATCATTGTGCTCCGTATAGTTGATACTTAATTAATAATCTAAATACTTTGTAAATCTACATTAATTGAGCAACAATGTGTACATATAATGTGGGTCAGTCTGAAATTAAACCACAAAGGAAATCAATCAGCTCGTGGAGCCGCAATGAGTGAAGTTTCTATCTGTGATATTTAAATATGTATTATACCGATGTATAAGTAAGTAACCTAGTGACCTGTATTTCATGTTCTGACTGAACATAATCACCAGGTCGCCCACATAAGGGGGGGGGGGGATATTTATTTGATTTTTAAGTCAACATCGACAGAAATGGAGATCTGAGCAGTTCAACAAGGAACTGATAAATTCTTTTAGTCCTTTTAAATACAAAATGTCAATCACTGGATTAGACAAGCGGACGTAGAAGACCTTCAGGTAAAGTATTAAAACTGGATAATGTTTTTTTAGTATGTTTTTTTTTCTTATATTTAGCATTATATACAGTATATATATGTATATATATATGTGTGTGTGTGTGTATGTATGTGTGTGTGTATTACATGCAGGATATATATACATATACATATAATGTATAAATATACAGTACAGTATAAATATATCACAGTACTATTATAGTAATATTCAGCACTAAAAAGAAACTTTACCAAATTAAAATGATTGATACAACATTTGCTAGCAATGGCTGAATATTTGGCTTTAACATGGAATTTTTTTAAAAAGACTCAGTTTGGGTTTATGTCTTATACACATGTGATAACTCCAAAATACAAAGGGCATCTTTTACAACAAAAATATTCAGATTGTGAATGACCCTTAAGTTTGGATCGGTGCATACTATATATATATATTTACTATCTGGCGAAAACCAATGTTGCCGTTGTTGTTGTTGTTGATGCAATTGTTGTTGTTGTGAAAGGATGGTCGTTCGGTGAAGCGTTCGACTGTCGACCTGAAGGTACCTAGTTTGATCTCCAGTGGTCTGGGCTCAAGTTCTCGATATATCTCCCGTGGTGCCTCCATGGCCATTGCACTGTCTGTCGGCTGTGGTGAGGATGAAAGAAGGGCATCATAAAAACCGTCCCATTGGCGGTTCATAGCATCTAAGAGATTTCATCCTATCCTTACAGGGACTTCACACTTTGTTGTTGTTGATGTTGTTATTGTTTTCAGTTCGTATCCGAGTATTATATTAAATACATTTCAAGGCAGTAGCAGATTGTTTGGAAAATCAAGATTCAATTCAAATTGCAGTATTTTAAAGTCTTTATTTATTTTTTCTTTCAAAAAAAACTCTGGTCAACTAAATATTGAATGTCACACAATGCCACTTTGCCGAGAAAATATTTCATGTAAAAGTCCTTGACTGAACATAAGTTTTCTTTATAATTCAATGAAAACACCAACCTACCTCCCGATGTTCTCGATGTATTCCTCTGTGAAGCACTCCGTGTGGAGGGGTAAGTGCTAAAAAGATATCAATTTTGATTGCCTTTCATGACGGCTTGTAAATTATATAAATATTATTATAAATAATATTTACATTTACATGGGGGGGGGGGTTGTTGCATATAAAAACAAATATATACATTTCCCCGATTAGGTCTTCGTTCTCTAACAAGGGGTAGGGGCGTATATGGGTAAGGGGGGGGGGTCTCTTCTTGTCACTAAATGTTCTTGTTTACGTCACCACGATTTGTATTACAGGCGAGCACTCTGACTTCCATGTAATAACAACTATCATGTGGCTTTTAGAATGAAAGTTAAGAGAAACACACTGTGCTACTTTGTGCTACATTATGCTACTATTTAAAAAAAAAAAACACATCGATCTAAAAATATTGCTTCGAGTTTTACTTTAGTACTTGGACTGACATGCCGTGTCATGATCCAAACGTGTGTCACATGTTAAGTCACTGTGCCAGTTGAATCACAGATATTTTTTTGTCAACTATACATTTGTCAAATATGTGAAGAAAAATTCCCTATAATGCATGGTAAGGTCTTAGTTACACTGGAATTCCAATTCAATTTGGTATTCATAATATTGAAGTAATATTAGTGGCATTATGGCATGTATTTTGGTGACCATCTCTCCGTCTCTCTATCTCTCTCTCCCTATCCCACCCCCTTCTCTCTCTCTCTCCTCTCTTTCTCTCTCCATCTCTTTCCTTCTTTCTCTCCATATTATATGAATGGCATCGTCCTTGCCTCCAGCCAGTTGGGGTCTTTTCACCACATAGGTACTTTTCACCACATAGGTTTTTTTCACCACATAGGCACTTTTCACCACATATGTACTTTTCACCACATAGGAACTTTTCACCGCATAGGTACTTTTCACCACATATGCACTTTTCACCACATAGGCACTTTTTACCACATAGGTACTTTTCACCACATAGGAACTTTTCACCACATAGACACTTTTCACCACATAGGCACTTTTCACCACATAGGTACTTTTCATCACATAGGCACTTTTCACCACATAGGCACTTTTCACCACATAGGTACTTTTCACCACATAGGTACTTTTCACCACATAGGCACTTTTCACCACATAGGCACTTTTCACCACATAGGTACTTTTCACCACATAGGCAATTTTCACTACATAGGTACTTTTCACCACATAGGTACTTTTTACCAAAGAGCAGGGTTGTGACATTATCACTGTCTTGTCTGGGCATCGCCGGTTTCACCATTTAACTCTATACCATTTCAAACATGGACAAGATATACATCAAGTGATAAGTGCCTGTATATTTCTATATGTCTAGTTATACAACATTATGTCATGGCTACCCGTCTATTGACTTATTTAACATTCCAGATGTTTGTCTCATTACTGTTTGTATCTGTTTGTTGTGGGGATGGTTGGAGGTATACTCAGTTTCTGTAAAAATCTTTTATTGTAATATTCTTCTAAAAATATTACTCCAAATGAAAGATGTTTGCACGTTTCCCCAGAGGTAAAATGAATCAGTGAACCGGATCACTGCGGGATATGTATGTTCCAGCTGAACGACTCTAATGACCTCCATGTATCTATATATCCACTGTCACATGGAGTGTACATCTTAGGCTTCATTGGATGTCAAAATGTGACACAAAATAACGTAAAATTGATGTAGTAAATGTGACACAAAATAACGTAAAATTGATGTAATAAATGTGACATAAAATGGCGTAAATTTATGCCGAAATGTGACATACAATAACGTACAATTGGTGTGAAAATGTGACTCAATACATCTATTGATAGATGTCTAAATGTGACATACAGTGTCTTCATCAGATGTAAGAAATATCAGATAGAATGTCCAACATTAGATGTAAACATGTGACAAAACTCGACCCAAAGATATAGTCTTCTTGAACGGAAGTGTTTTTGAAGCTTGTATTAACACGCAGTTTTATTTAATGGTATCGGCATTTCTTGCCACTTGTGTAGGTCATTACCATTGTCACGCAGATGTCACCATTGTCACGGCAGATGTCACCATGTCATTATGTGTTGTATTTACATTATTCACATTGGTCTCTAGATGTTTATTGGTTTTTATTAACATAGCGTTTCCATACACAACTAACATAAAATATATTAGAGACGAAGCATTATTGCTTAGCTTCATTACATCTCAACCTGCTGTTGATGGAAGTACTTTGACTTGTTTATACCACTAGAAGTCTTAGTATAAGTGTGTGCAATATTAAGTACACATACTACTATAGTTATGTTTTGGGAAGTATCACACCATGTTTATGAAATGTTTTTTTTCTTTCATGTTTATACCTCCCTGGTTTATTAGCCAAATGCAGGGGTCGGCAACCTGTGGCTCGCGAGCCGCATGCGGCTCTTTCGATGTCAAATTATGGTTTTCCAGTTCAATGAGCAAATAATTATGATGATATTATTTTATATACGTATTCCTAATCAAATACCATAATACTGAAAGAACAATGAGAGTGGCTCTTTGAAAACTGAGAAAATTGTAAATTATAACTTTTGGCTCTTATATCTCATAAGGTTGCCACCCCCTAGCCTAATGTTTTTCCTTTCACTTATTGGTTCTATAAGTTGGAATTTGTTTAACAAATAATAATACAAGAATGAAAGCGACCTCACATTTTAAGACTGAACCAAATTTCACAGGCATGTAGTCGATCATTATTTTAGAAAAATATTTATTAAATAGCCTTGTACCCGGTATTGCTCGGGAAGTTGGGATGCCAAGTAACACGTTTTTTTTTTAAGAAAAGTTGTATTAAAATGCAATATAAAGTTAATGAAACAAACAAAAAATAATTCCTTAGTTCATATTTATGTGATTCATCATAATTGAAAATATAATCCTGGGTCCATATATCTGGGTGAATAGTTTATTTATTTAAAGACATTTTTAGAAACATTTTGTTTATATATATATATATATATATATATATATATATATATATATATATATATATATATATTGAAAACTTTTTAGTTTTAAAAGAATTATAAGAATTAAAAGAAGTTTAATTTAAACTTTCAGTTGTTGGGTGTACAATTTTCTCTACATATATGTTCGTCATCTCATACAATCGGTTGTCAACACCACAAAATAAAATACAGTTTTTTTTTTAATGGCATATTAAGTATGTAGAGAAAGAAATGAATAGACGTTTGTTTTTTGATTTCGCACTTTGAACTTTATACACATTCAGGTTTATGTCTAATATTATAGAGATTTTTTTTTTCAAGTGGAACGCAATCAATGGAAACTTTTTATTCAAACTTCAAAGCTTTGAAAAAAAAAAAAAAGAAATATGGTTTACAGTAATGACTAAAAGCGGAAATGAATCTAAATTTGTCATGGCTGGATATTCAAAGGGGAAACTTTGTGTGTGTGTGTGTGTGCGTGCGTGCGTGCATGTGTGTGTGTGCGCGCGTGTGTGCGCGCGTGTGTGCGCGCGTGTGTGTGCGCGTGCGTGCGTGTGTGTGTGTGTGATGTGTTCATATATTTGTAGGACTATTGGTTTTTTTTTTAATAAACATGTGTTTTTGTTTTCTTTAAATCGACATGTGTTGTGTTTTTTTTTAAACCCACGAAGTGTGTTAAGAATCTTTCTGTGGTGTGCGGGTATTTTTTGTAGGGATATGGGTACCGTTAGAAAAATCAATATTGGCAAGTAACTATTACTCCTAGGCCCAGTAAAGTATATATATTCTGAAAGATGATTGAATGGGGTATAATGTTAAATATTTTTTAAACTTATTTCTTTTTATTTATGTGACCTTCAGCTTGGTTTTCAGAGGTCATGAGAAAAGAAACAACTAAAGTTTATCTTTCAAGGTGCCTCAAGCTCCCTATTGTTAAGGTCTACCTTTATAATTCTGATATAATATCATAGCCCTTTCATTTACCTTTCAGAATGTGTATGATTTGTATGGGTGTGACTTTTGAATGACTTTAGAAACCTTTTTGTTTTGGTTGTGTTGTTTTCTTAAAATCAACATGTGTTGTGTTGTTTTAATAAACATGTGTTGTGTTGTTTTTAAATAAACATGTGTTGTGTTGTTTTAATAAACATGTGTTGTGTTGTTTTAATAAACATGTGTTGTTGTTTTCTTTAAATCAACATGTGTTGTGTTTTTAATAAACATGTGTTGTGTTGTTTTAATAAACATGTGTTGTGTTGTTTTAATAAACATGTGTTGTGTTGTTTTAATAAACATGTGTTATGTTGTTTATTGTAACTTTTTTTTTTATTTCCATTATGTGTTGTTCTCAATCCTAGATTTATGTTGTTTACATTTCTAAATTTAAGGTGACCTCACATTTTACTTACATTAATTAACACAGACTGAAGTCACGTCCATGTATTGACGTCACTCTAGTGTCAGTAAGACAGACGCTTTTAGAATCACATTTTGTGCTCAGCTGAAGTGTTATTCACTATTGCGACTATTTTTAGTCTTAATATTTCAACTGTTAATCCCTGACTGGCGCTTATGGTAGTGAGTCGGATTTTAAATGTTCGACCTATGCTGTTGATTGCTGGCTCAATTCCCAGCGTATCCAGTCACCCGTGGTGCCTCCTGGGCCATTGCGCTCTTGGCTATAGGATTTTAGATAAAAACATCTCATTCATTTAGGGACTTTACACAATGCTAATCACTAACACAGTAATACTATAACCTTAGTATAAGTATACAAGTTCTACTGTTCATCGCTAATACAGTTGGTCACCTTTAACTCTGTTAAACACAGCCGTCTAAATGGTCTGTATTGCTGTTGGTCTATTTAATAACACGTTTAGTTGAACCCTGTAAGTGATCATATTTTTATTGTATTTGGGAATTAATTCACGGGTAATCAGGGCCGGCACTAGACTTGAGTAGGCCCTTAGCTATTTGAGATATGAAGCTCTTTTTAAGTCCAGATATTTATTATATGTCAGTGCTAGAGAGTTAAATATATATGACATCGCTCATTCGGACAATATATTTTTTTTGGGATGGGGGGGTGGGCAAGAAAGTCGGGACCCTATAGCTTGTTTAGCTTAATGTTAATCTTGCACTGCGGGTAATTTATCTGTGAATGTGATAACCTATAATTATAATTAAATAGAATGCAATAGTCTTTGCTCTTTTTTCCTTTTACTATTTTCCTCTTCTAGTGTGCATTGAGTTTAACTTCATTCCGTCAATGTTGACATTGGTGTGCACAAAGTTTAACTTGAACCTGTCTTCGTTAACTCTTTCAGTGAACATAGTTTAACGCGAATTTGTGAATGATAAACTAGTATGCACAACGTTTAACAGGTTACTGCAAACCATTGCACGACACGTTTAAGTAGTTTTTTTTTCAAACTTCACATCATAACGAAAGGTTGCACTGTTCTGTTGAAATATGCACATAACGAAAGGTTTCACTGTTCTGTTGAAATATGCACATAACGAAAGGTTGCACTGTTCTGTTGAAAGATGCACATAATGAAAGGTTGCACTGTTCTGTTGAAATATGCACATAACGAAAGGTTGCACTGTTCAGTTGAAATATGCACATAATGAAAGATTGCACTGTTCTGTTGAAATATGCACATAATGAAAGGTTGCACTGTTCTGTTGAAATATGCACATAACGAAAGGTTGCACTGTTCAGTTGAAATATGCACATAATGAAAGGTCGCACCCTGCAAAACCTTTGCATAGAGTTATATCACCTTAGGCTTGATCGGTAGGCTAGGTTATTTTTGGCTTCGGGCAGATCCGATTTTTTCATGATTGTATTTTAAACTGGAATACTGTTGTATTAATTCTCTACTTTCGATTTAACGCAGAACCCAAACCGCTGTTATTTTATTAGATTTTAAATTGCGCTTGCTGGTCTGTTGAAGGGAAAGAACTATGATTCGTTTGTCTTATTATAAATTCGCGTTATTAAATAAATTACTTTGATCAAGTATTGATTTGATTTTGAAATATTTACATTTGGTCTTTGATTGACACACAGTTATGTTCAACCTACTGACCTGGTCTAATTCAACTGGAGAGATATCACGATAATGAACTATTACGATAAACTAATTCTCCGATATGATTGATTGTTTTTTTTTTTGTATTTTTTCTAACCCTTATAATACCTGATTATCTACTGGTTTCGTTATGGGTCATCAGCTCAAAATTTAAAACCGAAACTGAACGGCATTTCATTGTTTCACTCAACGTCATATCATTGCTTCAGTCAACGTCATATGACGTTCCGTGAGTTTTATTTTCTCATTCTACAAGGCCTATATTTCTAACAGTCAGGCCCGATACGAGGAATAGCAAATTGGGGGATTGCCAGGAATCCTAGGTGAAATTGACTGGAATTCATCTGTTTCTATAACATCGGTATATGAAGAGATTGTGTGGTTAGCACAACGGCCAGCCGCCTTTACTTCCCCAACTTAAGTCGGGTACCCATTTAAAGCTGGGTGAACTTGTGGACGATTTTGCACCAAATAACACCTGGAAAAATTCCATGGTTCTCACTAAGGATCGAACCCATGACTCTAAAGTCAACAGTCGAGTATATCTACACCACTTGGCCATCCGTCCCACCAAATTGACTATAGAGGAAGCCCAAATTGTCAAATATTATTATGGGTACAAGATTAGCAAATGTCAGTATTGATACGTTTACCTTTCTATCTATCTCTCTCTCTCTCTCTCTCTCTCTCTCTCTCTCTCTCTCTCTCACTCTCTCTCTCTCTTTGAACTCTCTCAGTGATAAATGCGGACTGTGACTTAGTCTCGTAGAGCCCGTGAGATCGAATTCGCTGTGTCCCTCAACATCTAGACACTGCCATAAAGACCAATGGCCAGCAAGCTGGTCCGCCCTTTAATCCGAAAGCCAGGGGCTCTTTAAAAGCACGTTATCCACGGTTTCCTCAACTTCACTGCATTGTCGGAAAAAGGACACTGAAGAATCACTGATACGATTGCCTAGCGCTCAACAAAACATAAGAAATGCTCTGCATACGAAATGTATTGTCTTATTATTATAACCTTTTCCGGAGTGAGAGAAAAAGTACTCTCTGTCGAGGTTTTGAGAGTTCAACCTGTTGTGGCTGTCCGATATATTAATTAAATAATTATTACATTTTGTAATGTTAACTAGCAATTGATATCATTTTTTTTCAGGTAAACTAATAAAATGGCGTCATCAGCTGAAGATGTGGAGTACACTCCCTTGCTTCAGAAAAGTAACCATGACAACCAGCCAAGCTTTTCCATAATCCGAGCTCGTATAGTTTCGGTTGTAATACCCGTACTAGCTCTGTGAGTTGACAACCTCATTTAATTCATTTATGTCTGCTCTTTTCTAAATATCTTTAAGATCACTTATTGTATTGTCATCTTTATTTTAACGTTTCTAACAATGAACCTGATGTTTTGTGAGCACAGATCAGCAGGCAGTGCCAGGGATACTCTTATGGCCCAGTACATCGTCAGCAAGTTGACCGCTGAAAGGGGCCTGGCCCTAAACGAGACGGACAAAGCACCTTGTAATGTGGAGCTCAACGACTCACGGGCTCATGAGGCTGACCTGGTGGAGGCTGAGGTTAGTCACGTGATTGTTTCTGTTGAGAGAAAAAAAGTTCATTTTTACACAAAAACAAATAAAATCAGCAATTTAAGCAGGCGTACATAGGTGGAACAAAACGTTTATTGAGGTAACCTAGAAAGAATTGTAGATTTCGAGTGGCATTAGCGACATAGGTGGAGGCACCTGGAGAAGGGGGAACCCTGGAAAAAGGAAGCCCTTGGAAAAGGGGGGCCCCTGGAAAAAGGAAGCCCCTGGAAGATGGAAGCACTTGGGAGAGGGAAGCCCCTGGGAGAAGAGGGGCCCCGGAGAGGGGAGCCCCTGGAGAAGTGAGGCACCTGCCATGGACTGAATGTTTTTTACCAGTCCCCGCACTTAAAGCCTTCTCAAATGACACTCGCCCAACGCCCCCTCAAATAAAATACGGCGAAATCCACATCTGGTTTAGAAATAACGAAATCCACATCTGGTTTAGAAATAACGAAATCCACCACTGGTTTAGAAATAACAAAATCCACATCTGGTTTAGAAATAACGAAATCCACCTCTGGTTTAGAAATAACGAAATCCACCTCTGGTTTAGAAATAATGAAATCCACCTCTAGTTTACAAATAACGAAATCCACCTCTGGTTTACAAATAATGAAATCCACCTCTGGTTTAGAAATAACGAAATCCACCTCTGGTTTACAAATAACGAAATCCACCACTGGTTTAGAAATAATAAAATCCACATCTGGTTTAGAAATAACAAAATCCACCTCTGGTTTACAAATAACGAAATCCACCTCTTGTTTACAAATAACGAAATCCACCTCTGGTTTACAAATAACGAAATCCACCACTGGTTTAGAAATAACGAAATCCACCTCTGGTTTAGAAATAACGAAATCCACCTCTGGTTTACAAATAACGAAATCCACCTCTGGTTTACAAATAACGAAATCCACCTCTGGTTTACAAATAACGAAATCCACCTCTGGTTTACAAATAACGAAATCCACCTCTTGGCTGGGATATTTGTCGTGTTTATAACATTTGTTAATTATTTTCAAAGACAATAAAAAAAAGTGAAGTTTCATTGATTCTCTCTACAGACCTCAGAGTTACTGACCAATTTGAGTTTCGCCATGTGCGGCCCGGCTTTTATAATCTGTGTTCTGGTTGGCTCGTACTCGGACTTTGTCGGACGCCGTCTGGTCCTGGTGATGTCCGTACTGGCCAATCTACTTAGAATGGTAATTACAGCGGTCATTGTGAAGTAGGTATTACCACCAGAAGTTTGTTTGTTTTTTTTAAATAAACACCAGATATAGAGCGGGGAGAAATTTGAAAAGATGAAAGTTAAAAAAAAGGACGACAATTAGGACCATCATCAGGAAAGACAGAACAAAGAGATATAAATAAATGGTGTGAATAATAAATGAAGAACTCGACGCATGCTAAGCCAAAGTGAACTATTGTCTGATTACTTTATTATTTTTTTTAAATTTGATTTATTTTGTCCGTATTATTTCCATTTTAAATGTATATCAATAAAACACTCCTTTCGGATCAAATTGTACTTCTTTTTTCGCTATTATCTTCAGGTTCGACCTTGACCTCAATTATCTGTACCTGGCCTATGGCATTGAAGGAATGGGCGGCTCCTGGTTCGTCATGCTGGTCGGCCTCTACTCTCTCACGGCGGACATCAACACCACAAAACACGACAGAACATTCTGGATTAATTTCATCAGCTGCGCCACCACATTGGTCAGTGCAGGGGCGAATGTGGCCGTAGGCTACTTCATCGTCTACGTGGGCTACTTCTACGCGTTTCTTTTACTCGTGTCCATGGTGTGCATAGCTTTCGTCGTCGTCGTTTTCATTCTTCCAGAAACACTTCCGGTTCACAGGAGGCCAAAGGCCATCGGGAAGAACCCACTGCTTTACGTCAGAAGGGTTGTGTCCTTTTATGTATTTGACGGTCCCCTGCGCAGGAGAGCAACTTTCAGCGTGTGTCTCTTTGTGTTTGCGATAGGCGTGGCTACGGAAATCAACCTCGGCTCCATGGACGCCTTGTATCAGCTGAGGCGGCCATTTTGTTGGGTATCCAGTCAGATTGGAAACTACGTGGCCATTAGAAATGCTGGCACTGCATTCTTTGGAACTGTGCTGTTTAAACTGATGCAGTGCTGCATAGCGGAGGAAAGACTCGGCATGTTGGCCATTTTGTCAATGGGGGCCGCACTGACGTTTGAAGCTTTCATCCAAGTCGACTGGCATTTTTATTTCGGTAGGTTCATTTGTATTGCTGTGGTCATTTATGTTCCTCTGCTCCTATGTATGTTCCTCTGTTCCTATGTATGTTCCTCTGTTCCTATTACGTTCCTCTGTTCCTATGTATGTTCCTCTGTTCCTATTTATGTTCCTCTGTTCCTATTTATGTTCCACTGTTTCTATTTACGTTCCTCTGTTCCTATTTATGTTCCTCTGTTCCTATTTATGTTCCTCTGTTCCTATTTACGTTCCTCTGTTCCTATTTATGGTCCTCTGTTCCTATTTATGTTCTTCTGTTCCTATTTATTCATATATTTGGTTTTTATTGAAGTTTCTGGGGGTTTTTTTAATCATTAATGTTGATTTTTTTAATACTTTTTTTAATGTCAAAAGGCGAATGTAAATTGATGATAATGCTTTTGTTTTGGTTGGTCACTTCTATAGATTGTAGATTATAACATTATTATTTTTTTAGATTTTTTGCTCATTTATGGAGCTGATTACTGGTGAATTTGAGATATAATATAATTCACTGGATTGCTAATAAATCATATTGTGCTATTAATTGGTATAGTCCGTAATTCTGATTCACCAAATTGGTGTATTTATCACTTCCATAACAAAATTTTTAAAACAAAAAAGATCATTCAACTTCTGGTTTCAATCAAACAGTATGGCTGAATATATAAACAGACTTGAATGAGCTATTTGCCGGGTGAAAATTTATTAAGCTATTATCTTTCATCCACTTATTTCATGCAGTTCGAGTTTTCCTCTGTAAACCTATTTCTAACGTTTCAGTAAATGTCATCTCAAACCTTATGGTATATTGGGTCCTAACAGGAATATTTGGCAAGGGCCATCGTATCTCTAAGAGTCTCTGCCAGGATCCCTATACATTTCTAAAGGTCTCTGCCAAGATCCCCATACATTTCTAAAGGTCTCTGCTAAGATCCCCATACATTTCTAAAGGTCTCTGCTAAGAGCCCCATACATTTCTCAAGGTCTCTGCTAAGAGCCCCATACATTTCTAAAGGTCTCTACCAAGAGCCCCATACATTTCTAGAGGTATCTGCCAATGGTGACGACCATGGACGTACCACATGAGACAAGGAGGGTACTTTCACCATGACCTGAAAAAATCCCTTGGTTCCTACCGGTGATCAAACCCAGAATCCTAAGGTCGACAATCCAACCCAGAATCCTAAGATCGACAATCCAACCCAGAATCCTAAGGTCCACAACCCAACCCAGAATCCTAAGGTCGACAACCCAACCCAGAATCCTAAGGTCGACAAACCAACCCAGAATCCTAAGGTCGACAAACCAACCCAGAATCCTAAGGTCGACAAACCAACCCAGAATCCTAAGGTCGACAACCCATCCCAGAATCCTAAGGTCGACAACCCAACCCAGAATCCTAAGGTCGACAACCCAACCCAGAATCCTAAGGTCGACAACCCAACCCAGAATCCTAAGGTCGACAACCCAACCCAGAATCCTAAGGTCGACAACCCAACCCAGAATCCTAAGGTCGACAACCCAACCCAGAATCCTAAGGTCGACAACACAACCCAGAATCCTAAGGTCAACAACCCAACCCAGAATCCTAAGGTCGACAACCCAACCCAGAATCTTAAGGTCGACAACCCAACCCAGAATCCTAAGGTCGACAATCCTGCGATTTACACCACTCAACCACCTGTCCGCACCCCTCCCCCCGATGACAGCCAATAGAAATGCTAGCACTTGTTTCCGAATACGGACCAGTCAGAGTGGTACGGGGCCGCTGGCCTTTAAATGTGCTGGAGCCCTAATGGCGAGCACCAATTCAGTCAAATATAAATGATGTATGAGTAATGTTGCATGGATGCCTCCAGTTACAATGTCACACAGAAAACATCAATGAAATGACTCATCAAATGTGTTTATTCCATTCATTTATTGACAGTTCCCGTCATACTGATTCCGGAAACGCCATTTTGTCCAATAGTCCGGTCACTGATGTCCTTGATGGCAGGCCCGGACAAACAAGGTAACTTGCTGCACGGACATTCGGTCACGTGCATTCTGTGTTAATTAATTGATTGTTCTTTTTATTATTACATGTGTTGTAGGAGGATACGGTGCACGGGGAGATGTACATTGTACATATGATGTTTCGTTGACTATGTTACGTTGTTCCACCACTAGGTGCTGTTTTTTGTTGACTAAGTTCCATTGTCCTTGACCAGGTGCTGTATTTGTTGACTAAGTTCCGTTATTCCTTGACTAGGTGCTGTATTTGTTGACTAAGTTCCGTTGTTCCTTGACCATGTGCTGTTTTGTGTTGACTAAGTTCAGTTGTTCCTTGACCAGGTGCTGTATTTGTTGACTACGTTCCGTTGTTCCTTGACTACGGGCTGTATTTGTTGACTAATTTCCGTTGTTCCTTGACTACGTGCTGTATTTGTTGACTAATTTCCGTTGTTCCTTGACTACGTGCTGTATTTGTTGACTAAGTTCCGTTGTTCCTTGACCAGGTGCTGTATTTGTTGACTAGGTTCCGTTGTTCCTTGACTAGGTGCTGTATTTGTTGACTAAGTTCCGTTGTTCCTTGACTACGTGCTGTATTTGTTGACTAAGTTCCGTTGTTCCTTGACTACGTGCTGTATTTGTTGACTAAGTTCCATTGTTCCTTGACCAGGTGTTGTATTTGTTGACTAAGTTCCGTTGTTCCTTGACCAGGTGCTGTATTTGTTGACTAAGTTCCGTTGTTCCTTGACTAGGTGCTGTTTTCGCTAGTATTGCCATCGTAGAAACCCTAAGTCAGTTGGTGTCAACCACAGCCTTCAACAAGATCTTCGCGGCCACTGTCAGTTATATGCCAGGAGCTGTCTACCTGGTCATGGCGTCGTGTGCCTACCTGGCATTCATTTTATTTGGGTAAGTAGCTCACATTGTGTTTCATACAAAAAGAATTTGCAGACGTCTATTGACACTTTTGTTTGACTAAAGTAACGGCTGATTAAGTCTATATTACAGAGTGAATACATTCAATAAGTACTATATTACAGAGTGAGTACATTCAGTAAGCACTATTATTCTAACCGTCATGAACTGTCTATAAAATAAAATACTTTTTTTAGGATTTAATCATTTAAAATTTCGACTTTTGATATTTATTTAATTAATTTTGCACTGAAAAAAAGATTGTTTTAATTGGGTGTATATTATATATAGGTAAAGTTTCCTAAGCATAATAGGCCATCGGGGAAGATGAAGTGTAGAATCTGTTTCTTTAACCTCGGCATATGAAATGATTGTGTGGTTATAGCAAGCCCAGCCGCCTTTTCTTCCCTAACTTATGTCAGGTACCCAATTAAAGCTGGGGCACTTTGGGAATAGGGGGGGGGGGACTTGGATCTCACCGAGAATCAAACTCTCAAATCGATAGTTAAGCGCTCTACACCATCGGTCCCCGACCCCGGGCTGTGCGCGGCAGGGGCAATGTAAATCAAAACAAAAATAATAAATATTATTATTTTTAAATTAGCTTTTCTCTGCTAACGTCTCTCTGCTAACATCTCTCTGCTAACATCTCTCTGCCAACATCTTTCTGCTAACATCTTTCTGCCAAGATTTCCCTGCCAACATATCTCTGCTAACATCTCTCTGCCAACATATCTCTGCCAACATCTTTCTGCCAAGATTTCTCTGCCAACATTTCTCTGCTAACATTTCTCTGCCAACATCTCTCTGCCAACATCTTTCTGCTAACATCTTTCTGCCAAGATTTCCCTGCCAACATATCTCTGCTAACATCTCTCTGCCAACATATCTCTGCCAACATCTTTCTGCCAAGATTTCTCTGCCAACATTTCTCTGCCAACATTTCTCTGCCAACATTTCTCTGCTAACATCTCTCTGCCAACATTTCTCTGCCAACATTTCTCTGCTAACATCTCTCTCCAACATTTCTCTGCCAAGATTTCTCTGCCAACATTTCTCTGCTAACATTTCTCTGCCAACATTTCTCTGCTAACATCTCTCTGCCAACATTTCTCTGCCAACATTTCTCTGCTAACATCTCTCTCCAACATTTCTCTGCCAAGATTTCTCTGCCAACATTTCTCTGCTAACATTTCTCTGCCAACATTTCTCTGCTAACATCTCTCTGCCAACATTTCTCTGCCAACATTTCTTTGCTAACATCTCTCTCCAACATTTCTCTGCCAACATTTCTCTGCCAACATTTCTCTGCCAACATTTCTCTGCTAACATTTCTCTGCTAACATCTCTCTGCCAACATCTCTCTGCCAACATTTCTCTGCTAACAATGTGTTGTGTTTGTGTTCCAGTGTTTATTTTTGTGTACGGGAGCCTCAGTCAAGAGAGCATGTCCTCATTGTGAACTATGACCCTGAACGAGAGAAACAGTCATTGGCATCATCTTAACGACTCACTGAGGTTCCACATTGACCTTATTGACGGCCTCGGCCTATTTGTCAATGAGGACACATGCGAGATGTCCAGATGAGATATTACATTCATATTCATGGACTGCTTCATTTCCGTTTGTTTTTATTAATGTTATTTGTTGATGTATGACAATGTCTGAAACAATCAAGTTTGGTTTGCTTTTATTTATCAAACAATTTTACAAGGGTATTTCTTTTTAATTCAAACGATTAAACTGGGTTTGGTTATATTTCAAACAATTAAACCTGGGTTTGGTTATATTTCAAACAATTAAACCTGGGTTTGGTTATATTTCAAACAATTAAACCTTGGTTTGGTTATATTTCAAACAATTAAACCTGTTTTTGGTTATATTTCAAACAATTAAACCTTGGTTTGGTTATATTACAAACAATTAAACCTGGCTTTGGTTATATTTCAAACAATTAAACCTGAGTTTGGTTATATTTCAAACAGTTAATTCTGGGTTTGGTTATATTTCAAACAGTTAAATCTGGGTTTGGTTATATTACAAACAATTAAACCTGGCTTTGGTTATATTACAAACAATTAAACCTTGGTTTGGTTATATTACAAACAATTAAACCTGGCTTTGGTTATATTTCAAACAATTAAACCTGAGTTTGGTTATATTTCAAACAGTTAAATCTGGGTTTGGTTATATTTCAAACAGTTAAACCTGGGTTTGGTTATATTTCAAACAATTAAACCTTGGTTTGGTTATATTTCAAACAATTAAACCTGGGTCATTAATAGAACCCTACAAAAATAGATTTTATTTCATTTTTAAATAAATATTCTTAATTCTGAAGCAAATGTAGAATGCTCAAATGGCAAATAGTTTAATTTTAAAAACTTTAACAGGAAAATATGGTAATAATTAAAATTCACTGTAACAGTGAATATTTATGGTCAGTCAGTCGCATCCACACACATGAAATGACCTGTCCACATTTGACCTGAGCAGCACAAGGGTCAATAGTGAACTCTATGTCTCTGTCTTCACATGTTGTTGGCTGTTACAAGGCAGTCTAAACTCACTGTTAAATTAATTTTAAGCGTCAAGGCATTGACCAATATGTTATAAGTTTATAAGTTGATATATTATGTAAAGTAAACATGTTCCAAAATGTACTCATCGACTGACGTGCTCATTGCAAAGTTGTATGACACAATTTTATAACCCAGACCACTTGCTAGAAATATTACAGATTATATTTAAGTCTTATTGTTTATTGGCGTAATATAACGTACAATAACTACCCCCCTCCCAACTATCACAATATAACGGATTATAACAAAAAAAAATACCCCCCTCCAATTCCCCCCCCCCGCTCATCTCCCACCCTCATTCGTAATGTAATATGTAAACAGTCATGAATCACGGAACCTATGTGGTGGACATTGGTCAATATATTATAAACATAGAACTGCTTGACTGCTGCCTGTTTATATATATATATATATATATATATATATATATTTATATAGCCTATATATATAGTGTATTGTTAACTATGGGAGGGGGGGCTCTATTCTTGTGTCTTTCAACTGTATGTATCTGACCACAGCTCCACACGTGTGTGGTGTGGTTCTAAATACACTTCACATGTGGTTATGATTTCTTCCACATTGTGTACACATGTGAATCTATATACTAGTACAGTACTCAGTACATCGTATTTATACTAGTACAGTACTCAGTACATCATCTATATACTAGTACAGTACTCATTGCATCGTCTATATACTAGTACAGTACTCAGTACATCGTCTATATACTTCTTTGCACTAACATGTGCGTTTTTCTAACTGTAGATCCTGGTTAGTTCTAGTTTATACCGCCAGAACGTCTAATGATTTGATTGTTTTATTATCTACTATGTAGATACATGACCAGCTCAATTATTTGATCCAGAGCTGAGCCAATTAAAACCAATGAAATGGCTAAACCACATTCACTGCTGCATTAAAAATTTAACTTTTGTATCAATCAAAATATCCAATGAATGGATGGTTGGCATGCATACATGAGAAATATAGGTCATATATATTAAAATCCAACCAAAAACTGATTTATTTTATAAAGCATTTCATGTAAAAAGGCTATCAGAGATATTTTTATTGTCAATTTTTTTAATACATTTATTAGCATAATTTATTCGCCTATTTCATGCCTTATTTTGAGAGGCATTTTTTGAAAAATAACATTCAACAACATTACATTTTTTGTTGTTGTATTTTATTGTCATTATTGACAATTTAAAAACACATTTTTGTATGTATATATATATATATATATATATATATATATATATATATATATATATATATATATGCATTATTAATCAGGGCGTTTCGGGATTTTTATAACGTCTTCATTTTAAGGAAATTGAAACTTTCTGTGTTTTTGTGACTGACAATGGTATATGTTGTTATATTTTTTTTTCATTTATTTGTCATTTCTGACCACAGAGTAGGAACTTTAATTCTATTTATGTTTCTAGTTTTATTTATAATTTTATTTTTATAAGTCTGTTAATTGATTCAGAATAGAATGAATGAAGGAATTGTCAAAACTTCAATTTGAAACATTTTGAATGGGGAAAAAATCAATGCGATGGAGAAAGCTGGTCTGATTGGGAAGAATTCTGGGGAAAATAATGTAGACTATTTTAAAAGAAATAGATGACAGTTTTTTGTACTCATTGTCATAGAACACGTTAATGAATTATCTTGTTCAGGACATTCCATGCTGCTTACAAGATTTCTTTGTTAATTCATTCAAATAAAATATGTTTCTATTTGATAATAATTGTTGGTATTATTATTAGAATATATGGAGTCTTAGCAATTGTATATATATTTTGGTAAGTATTGATTGTGATCTATTGTGGCTGTGTCCTACAAGTAAGTATTGATTGTGATCTATTGTGGCTGTGTCCTACAAGTAAGTATTGATTGTGATCTATTGTGGCTGTGTCCTACAAGTAAGTATTGATTGTGATCTATTGTGGCTGTGTCCTACAAGTAAGTATTGATTGTGATCTATTGTGGCTGTGTCCTACAAGTAAGTATTGATTGTGATCTATTGTGGCTGCTTGACGTACGTCTTGGGTTTCAATGCATCCTGGAAAAGGGAAGTAAGAACTGGCCCGCAAGAGTGTTAATTTATTAGATTAATTTCAATAGTTAATTTTATTTTAATTTACAGCAGCTTTATGCAAATTAGATAAACATTTCAGCCCTAATTTCAGTATAAATGTATCTTGTAATGTGTAACGTCTTATTTTTTTTTTTTTTGCCTTAGTTGAAAGAATTGGTCGTTAAAATAAAATGATACATTTTAGTTAACGACATGTATATTCAGTACTAAACATTTTCAACCAATAACTTCAACTTTAGAAACGTATGTAATTATTCACATGCTTTGGAACTATTCATACTGCAACTTAGCCTACGTGTGGAGGCCTTCCATTCAGTGGCGACGGTCCTTGATAACAATCATGTAGTTGACTAAAACCGAATAAATGTTGATACTTTCGACAGATAAATTTAGTCTTTACCGCGGCACACCTGGTCGCGTGTCAGAATCAGAATTTGTTTTGTATATAGAGAAGATCATTTGACCTGGTTCAACCTGCCAACTGACCTACAGTGAAAGCAGAGGTGGGGAATACTGTACAACCGCGGGCAGCATTAAGTTCTTAAATTTGACAGAAAGGGCCGCACCGTGGACAGAAATATGGAGTGCTTAAATGCAGGGGCGTGGGAAGGGTACTGAAGGTGGTGGGGCCCCACAGGGCGGGGAACTAGACAGGGGCGCCCATAGAGCTCCATTTAATATTTTTGCTCTATGCAGATTGGGAGAAAGGCGCCAAAAATGTAACTCACACAAGGCGCCACAACAGCTCGCTACATTTATGAACCCAATAAAAATGTAAACGTCATTAATGTAGGGCGAGGGAGCAGAGCGCGGGCCAGTCAAACAGCCTGACAGGTCACACCAATTTGTATAAGTCTATCCGTTTCTTTTTTCATTCTGCTCTGCTTTGTCTCTCATAATAAATCTATTCAATAAATCTATTTAATAAATCTATTCAATAAATCTATTCAATAAATCTATTCAATAAATCTATTCAATAAATCTATTCAATAAATCTATTTAATAAATATATTCAATAAATCTATTCAATAATTCTATTCAATAAATCTATTCATTAAATCTATTTAATAAATGATAAGATTTAAACTTTTTTTTTAATTAAGATGTTATTTTAAAAAGGTTTAGTCAAACACAAAGTTAAAAAGTTACGAGATTTACTTTACGAAACTAAAACAGATGATTTAGGTATAAACCTTAGGTTTAAAATTGATTTTCTTACGAGTATTTATGCTCTACACATCCCATAATTCTTCCAGTTAATTACAAATTAAATACAATTAACTAAAATAATATATAAAATGATAAAAGCACATTGAGATCAATGAAACACGTGGTGATTTTATTCAAAATAAAATGGCTTATTTAAAGAAGAATAAAACATTTAAAAGAATATGAAATTTTTAGTAAATTTTTAGAGGAAAAATAAAATTAATTTAGAGATAAACTACAGTTCTCTGAATTTAGATTGGCAGCTATGCCTTGACTGTCTCTGATAAAGAAAACAAAAAAAAAATCTGGCAACATCTTCCTTTGGTCATTCCCATGATCGATAACTCGGCTGTTTACCAAGTGTCACAGGTCTGTGCCTGGGGTAGGCAAGAGCTGACGGCACTGTTGTCTTTTAGTCTTTTACACCTTTAAGGTAAAACATTGAAAAACTTAGTAGCGAAGTAATATGGTTCCATTGTGTAGATGGAGCAAAAAGAAAGTTATTTGTGTTCATTATTTTATAATAACTCAACACTAGCAAATGAATAAAAAAAAAAGCCTGGTAAGAGCAAAATAAATTTTAAAAAAACGATGATCAATAATATTTTGATTAATTAAGTCAGCAATGACTAACAGATATTTGTCCGAGGTCGGGGGGGGGGACAATTTTAACAATAAGTTCAAGAAGCACACTGACCTGCAATACTCACAACATTCATTGCAAAAGTCTGCAGGTGTTTGAGCCAGGCACTATGACCGTGCACTCTGGACCCCTGTCTTAGAAAGCCTCCACCCCACCTTTCCCAACCCAAAAACAGTTGGGTTTTTTTTTACATTTGTTCTCTCTCTCTTTATCCTTGTCTGTTTTATTTTTCTGTGTTTCGGAGCGGGGCCCCCAAAGGACGCTCAACCGCTTCTAAATATTTTGAAGCGTTGTCATGAGATTATTGACTTTATGTCTACTTAATGTCTAAAAAATGTGTGTTTCTCCCGTCGTGCCTCCATGGCCATTGCACAGTTGGCTATCGCGAGGATGTAAACTGTCCCATTAGTGGTTTATATAGGATCTAAAAGATAAACATATCTTTCTTACAGGGATTACACAAACACACTTTCAAAAAAAAAATATCATTAGGCTATGCCTGTGTACACAGTACACTTATAACCTTATATAAACAGTAAATAATAAAACCCAGGAACCGCTACTCCAAGGAAGTGTTGATAGTTGTCTTTTAAGGAAGTTTGAAATCGGATCAATCCAATCACTAACTTACAAGAAGCCTCAACAAACAATGTGTAACGCAAATATGATTTTTATCCGACAGTTTAAAGTATGGTCACCACCTGGACAAAAATATCCAAAACGAACTTATCAATTTACTAGGAACTCATGTTCAAAACATTATAGTTGTGGATGCTAAAAAAGCAAAATATTTCTCAATATTACTGGATGCAGGCCATGTTGAGCAGGTGACGCTGGTCATCCGATTTGTCACAACGTTAGAGAAAGATGAAAATCAGCAAGGAAGATTAGACGTGTGCGAACATTTCATAGAATTTATTCCGTTACAAAACACAACTGGTTCAGGTATGGCTGAGATCTTGAGCACGACACTTGAAAAAACATGGTTTGCTTCTTTCAAATATAAGAGGACAGGGATATGATAATGGCGCAAACATGAGTGGAAAGAATAATGGCGTTCAGCGTAAAATTCTGAGTATTAATCTTCGCGCATTCTGCGTTCCGTGTAATGCACACACTTTAAATTTAGTTGTTAACGATGCTGCCAAATGCTGCATTGAAGCAGTAAACTTTTTTGGAACTGTTCAAAGTGTGTTTGTTTTTTTTGCTGGATCCACTCACAAGTGGAATGTTCTTTTGAAACAGTTGCCCTCACTCACATTAAAACCACTAAGTGAAACCAGATGGGAAACCAGAGTTGCTGCGTGCTTTGCGGTATGAACTTGGTCCAGTTTACGATGCATTAGTTTCACTGTCAGATGTCGAAAATTTGGAAGGCGTTACTGGAACCAAAACCCGAGCAGATGCTTATGCGATTGCTGGGAAAATATCGGATTTCAAGTTTCTCGTTGGTGTTGTAATATGGTAGGAAGTACTTTATGAAGTCAATGTCACTAGCTAAATCCTACAAGGTGTAGCACTTGACTAATCAGAGACAGTCAAGCAACTCAAGAAAACTGAAGAATTTTTACGTAGATGGCGTTCTGATGAAGGTTTTTTGGAAATCATTACTGATGCTTAAGAATTAGCAAAAGAAATTGATTTGGAGAACACAAAGTTCGGAAACAGAAGCGTTTGTTTAATTATGAATCACCAGATGAACCTGTGATAAATCGACAGGAAAATTTCAAAATCAAGTTTTTCTTTGCGGTTTTGGACACAGCCATAGTGTCTGTTGCAGAACGGTTTCATCAGCTGGATGATCACAATTATACTTTTGGATTTCCGTATAACATTAATAATCTTTCAAAAGAATTGCCAAAGAATTTACTGAAAAATTCCAAGATTTATTAACACATGGCAATTGCAAAGATATCGATGCTATACAACTCTTTGATGAACTTATCTGTATTTTCCATCGGACGGAAGGAGAAGGAATAACTACTCCATGACAACTCCTTCAATATGTCTGCAAAACTGGATTATGTGAATTTTTTTCAAATTTGACTGTTGCATTGAGAATTTTGCTGACACTTCCAGTAACAGTTGCATCAGGAGAACGCAGTTTTTTAAAACTTAAAATCATAAAAAATTATCTGAGAACGACATGACTCAGAATTGTTTGGTTAGTCTTTCAATTATGTCGATTGAAAAAGAAATTGCGGCAGACATTGACCTCGAATTAGTTGTTCAAGAATTTGCAGAAGCAAAGGCAAGACGAGTTAATTTATAAAATATAAACTAAAGAACACACAAAGTGACAAAGAACTTGGAGATGGACTCATTTTTACCAGGCTACACATGCACCTAAAACATATAACAGTATGACTGCATGAACTAAATTTTAGCATCTGTTTCTCATATCATACTATAGGCACTGTATATATATATATATATATATATATATATATATATATATATATACTCTTTTTTTTTTAAATGCTACAATTAATTCTAAATTTTATTAGTTTTATTACATTGACAGTACTAAATTCTTAACAAAATATATTAAATTATTAAATAAAATTTGGTTTCATTTCAGTTTCCTCTTCATTCTCTCAATTTTCATATGAATTATCTGAGGCCCAGAAGCATAAGTTGCAAAAATCGTATCTTAATTTTTATGTCTTCCCTGTAATATGGCTCTAGGTGTCTGTACTGGTTTTCAATTTCCCACTCTTTACTGTTCATGCAGAAAAGGGGGGGGGGGCGTCCAAATAGATGACTGCCTAGGGCGCCAAATTGCCTGGGGCCGGCTCTGCTTACATTCACGTATCAATACATGTATATACTAACATTCACGTGTCAATACATGTATACACTTACATTCACATATCAATACATGTATATACTTACATTCAAGTGTCAATACTGTATATACTTACATTCACATATCAATACATGTATATACTTACATTCACATATCAATACATGTATATACTTACATTCACGTATCAATACATGTATATACTTACATTCACGTATCAATACATGTATATACTTACATTCACGTATCACTACATGTATATACTTACATTCACGTATCAATACATGTATATACTAACATTCACTGATCATTACATGTTTATACTTACGCTTGTTCGTCTTTACGACACGCCGCATTCAGACAGTCAGAAAACACCTTGAAGACTTGATTTTCTGATTTATTGAAGCAATGTCTGTTTTTGAATCCCAACAGAATGGGGCCACACTTTCTAATGGCGTCAGCCTTGTCGTCCTCAGCTGTACAGACTGAGAATGTATTGGATACTTCACCACACAATGGCTTGTAGTCTTGAGGACTAGAATTTAAATGGTTGTGTGTTGTGTTCACAGCATAGTCATTTATATATATATAATATATATATATATATATATATATATATATATATATAATTATATCTGGCCTCGAAATTTAGAGTACTATAATTAACTGGCCACTTTGGGAAGTAGATTCAGCAGGCGAGAGTAAAACAAGCAATTAAGCCTGTTCCATTCTGGACACAGGACGTGTTAGCGCATTTTCATGTTATGTATCAGTACGTTTGTTAGCTTTCAGTAAATATTTGTAAATTTTGGAAATGTTTATAAATTCAATTGTGTAATGCATATATCTGTAAAAAAAATATTATAGAGACGTTTCTTAATATTTGAAAAAAAAATTTTTTTCTCTTAAATCTAACTACAAGTGGTTTGTGGTTACTGAAATAGGACTCATAATTGAAAACATTCGAAATTGTAGTCATTTAATCGTCCGAAAACCGTCAATTGTTGCATAGCTCTGATACTTTCAATTAAACTCAGAACACAAGCTTACTATTTCATTTGATGAGTTTCTTAATAAAGCTTGGTGAAACTACGTGCTGCAGTATTTCGCACCAAATGAATGGGTTATTGAACGTACAAGGTGTATATATAATATATAAGCCCCTTAGGAGCCCTGAAGCCCGGCCCTCAGAGGTCCTATCGCGAAATGGACTTTTGATGTACACCTGGCAGGCCAAGACCTACACAATGATATATACATCATGGGTCTAGGACTTATGGTTGCTGAGATATAGGGCGGTCCATTATTAATATAGCTTATATAGTAAAAAACGGTACTTTATAAGGCCCCTTTTACGGCCCTGAGAGGTCAGATCGCGAAATGAAAAAAAAAGACATTTCTTGGCAGGCCAAGACCTACAAAATGATATATAAATCATGGGTCTAGGACTTATGGTTGTTGAGATCTAGGGTGATGACGGACGGACAGTCAGACAGACAGACAGACAGACAAAACTTACTCCATAATTTGAGTCTCTGGGATCTTTGAGTAACCCGAAATCATACTAGCCAAAATAGCTTGCTCTTTATTGGCGTATGGATGGGGTTTGAACCCAGGCTCTACGTTACACACTTCACCTTGACTGAGAGACTCGGCAATGTTACTGGTCGGGGCAATAACACAAAGACCTGGTGGACGAACCTTAGACAGCGATGAACGGAGATGAATAAATGTAATTAGATGTATGGAGGTATCTTACATAGGATATAATAGAGCAATAAATGTAAGTAGTTGTATAGATGTATCTTACATGGAATAATAGACCAATAAATGTAAGTAGATGGATGTATGGAGGTATCTTACATGGGATTTAATATTGTCGCTATGTCTACACAATGTATTGTCGCTATGTCTACACGATGTATTGTCGCTATGTCTACACAACGTATTGTTGCTATGTCTACACGATGTATTGTCGCTTTGTCTACACAATGTATTGTCGCTATGTCTACACAATGTATTGTCGCTATGTCTACACAATGTATTGTCGCTGTCTACACAATGAATTGTCGCTATGTCTACACAATGTATTGTCGCTATGTCTACACAATGTATTGTCGCTGTATACACAATGTATTGTCGCTGTCTACACAATGTATTATCGCTGTCTACACAATGTATTATCGCTTTGTCTACACAATGTATTGTCGCTTTGTCTACACAATGTATTGTCGCAGTATACACAATGTATTGTCGCTGTATACACAATGTATTGTCGCTGTCTACACAATGTATTGTCGCTGTCTACACAATGTATTGTCGCTGTATACACAATGTATTGTCGCTGTATACACAATGTATTGTCGCTGTATACACAATGTATTGTCGCTGTATACACAATGTATTGTCGCTGTATACACAATGTATTGTCGCTGTATACACAATGTATTGCCGCTGTATACACAATGTATTGTCGCTGTATACACAATGTATTGTCGCTGTATACACAATGTATTGTCGCTGTATACACAATGTATTGTCGCTGTATACACAATGTATTGTCGCTGTATACACAATGTATTGTCGCTGTATACACAATGTATTGTCGCTGTATACACAATGTATTGTCGCTATGTCTACACAATGTATTGTTGCTATGTTGACCCCATTTATTGTCATTTTTTTATATTGCCCCGCCCTCTGTACAACAAATTAAGTTTCATTCAGGGGTGGACTGGGGAGTTCAAGCGGCCCGGGAAAAAAAACAAAAAGCGGCCCTATCTTCATGAATTTTATTTTCCTTGTGCATTTTTCCAATCCAAACCTGAGGGCCGAGGCCTCCAAAGTCATGGGTCATTTTACAAATTACAATATACAGTAACAAAACAAGCAATTTAAGTCTTTTCCGTTTCGGACAAAGGAAATTTTAGAGCATTTTCGTGTACGCAGTGGCTACGGTTACGCCGGACGAAATCCGTATTTTTTTTCCGGGTTACAGCCATAGATATTGCTCCACGCGTATGGGTTTTGATAACTAGAGAGGGAAGTAATCATGTTGAATAACTGTTACAAAAATAAATAATGATTACGCCCCTTTGATCAGCTTTTATTATTTATATTTAAAAAATTAGGAAAAAAGGTACATAAGAAACTCTTATATTCGGCCCTGAGAGGTCAGATTGCAGACCATCACAGTTAATCTAAATGACCATTGCAGACCATCACATTCATCTAAATGACCATTGCAGACCATCACAATTAATCTAAATGACCATTGCAGACCATCACAGTTAATCTAAATGACCATTGGAGACCATCACAATTAATCTAAATGACCATTGCAGACCATCACAATTAATCTAAATGACCATTGCAGACCATCACAGTTAATCTAAATGACCATTGGAGACCATCACAGTTTATCTAAATGACCATTGGAGACCATCACCGTTAATCTAAATGACCATTGGAGACCATCACAATTAATCTAAATGACCATTGGAGACCATCACAGTTAGTCTAAATGACCATTGCAGACCATCACAATTAATCTAAATGATCATTGCAGACCATCACCGTTAATCTAAATGACCATTGGAGACCATCACAATTAATCTAAATGACTATTGCAGACCATCACAGTTAATCTAAATGATCATTGCAGACCATCATCGTTAACCAAAGTTTTGGAAGCGACCAGCAGTCACTTAGTAAGTTGATGTGAACCACTGAGCGATCTTTGTGTGACTTGACTTTCTACCATTGTATTTACCGACACTTCATTAACGATCTGTAATAGTCCAGTTTCTGACAGTTTTTTCCTAAAACAACAGCAACAACAACAACAACAAAATGTATATTCTACTTTATATGTCACATTTAATATTCACATACATTTACACGTGACCTATGACCTATGTAAATATCAATGTTAATAAACAGATGAAACTGAAATAAACAAACGTCCACCTGTTTATTTACTTTTGTCCAATACGTTTTAATGACAAGCTTAAAGGTGCGAAGGATGCATCAGTTAATTAAGTTGTCATGTGCAACGACCCAAAACGGCATCTGACCTAGATATAGAGATTCCGACACACAGATCAATAAAAAGTACTACCTGTCAACACATACACACAATCACACATCTGTATTACAAAGACTCGCTATGCAGAGGAAGCATACATATACACTGTATTGATGTAGGCTACAGAACTAGACTTTAAGGTTAATGCAGCTCTTAATAAATTCTTTCCTTCTCTAGTTCATTACAATCACATAACGTCTTAAATATAGTATGTGCTGTTAGTCTATGGCATTCAGCGAGTTCTACTCAAACTTTATTCACTTTTGTAAAAAATTGTTTTCTATTTTTGTGAATTTTTTTTCTTTAAAATTCAACAAATTTAATTTCAAACAACTTTTTTTTTCTCTGTGTATATAAACACCGTGTCATGTGACTTTGTTTGATTCTACATATTCTATAGTTAGATGTAGACAACGTGACGTCCATATCAGAGGCGAACTTAGATCGGTTGAGGTCCCAGGATGCAGAAAAATATGTGGCCCCCCCCCAAAAAAAAACATATATATATATATATATATATATATATATATAGTACAAAGGGTTCACATGTGGGCTTTGTGGGGCTCCTTGGCCTCTTTGGACTACGTCGTACAGACTTTCCTAATTTAAATTTATTATCAATCATTTTCAAAGGGAGATCTTCGCGAATAAAGGGAGAAATAATTTTAGTTTATCCCCCTTTATACTTAGCAACATCTGTAGTCAGAGTCGGTTGTTTATTGAGTTTAGTGTGGCCATTGAACGCGTTTCTTTTTATTATTTAATTATTTCATTACTTGAATGTTACATTGACAACGGTGCTGCTCTTTATACTAAATAACCCCACCCAGAACAAACAGAATACAGCACTCAGTAGATGGGGAATATGGGAATGGTGTCTTGGGCAATTCGAACCCTGACCTGAGATAGGACATTATATAGTTTACACTAAACTGAAGGAAAACAGATTTTTCTATACATGAAAAGCCAGGGGTGGACTGGGGAGTTCAAGCGGCCCGGGAAAAAAAACAAAAAGCGGCCCTATCTTCATGAACTTTATTTTCCTTGTGCATTTTTCCCATCCAAACCTGAGGGCCGAGGCCTCCAAAGTCATGGGTCATTTTACAAATTACAGTATACAGTAACAAAACAAGCAATTTAAGTCTTTTCCGTTTCGGACAAAGGAAATTTTAGAGCATTTTCGTGTACGCAGTGGCTACGGTTACGCCGGACGAAATCCGTATTTTTTTCCGGGTTACAGTCATAGATATTGCTCCACGCGTATGGGTTTTGATAACTAGAGAGGGAAGTAATCATGTTGAATAACTGTTACAAAAATAAATAATGATTACGCCCCTTTGATCAGCTTTTATTATTTATATTTAAAATATTAGGAAAAACGGTACATAAGAAACTCTTATATTCGGCCTGAGAGGTCAGATCGCAAAATGGACTTTTGATGTACACTTGGCAGGCCAAGGCCTACAAAATGATATATACATCATGGGTCTAGGACTTATGGTTGCTGAGATATAGGGCGCACCTTTGTTAAAATAGCTTATATAGTAAAAAAAACGGTACTTTATAAGCCCCCTTTTACGGCCCTCAGATGTCAGATCGCGAAATGGACTTTTGATACACACATGGCAGGCCAAGACCTACAAAATGATATATACATCATGGGTCTAGGACTTGTGGTTGTTGAGATCTAGGGTGATGACGGACAGACAGACAGACAAAACGGGGACAATAGAGCATTTGTTTTCGAAAATGCTCTAAAAAAAACGATAAATGGAATATATAATTTATAATTGTATATAAAATATCAAGAATGCGTCAATGCAAGTTATAAATCAATTTATTCGGACTCACTGTGATGGTGTTTATAGTATAAGCAACTTCCTTAAGCTGGGTGCCATTTTGGCTACATGATCTATAATTGTGTCACTATTTAGTTCACTTAAAACATCGGTTTCTGTTGACATAAGCATAAAAGGTGTGTAGAAGACAATGAGCTTCGCAAGCGATTCTTAATGTATTTCAGAGAAGATCTCTCAAAAGCTACTTGGATAGAAGACAGAGGTCTGGGGTGAAGTTTATATGCACTAAAGAGATACTTGTATGTTTGTGGTCATAGAAAACTGTATTTATGTAGTACAGAAAAGCAGCATTTTGGATGTTCCTAACTCTAATCCACAACTTGGTCGTCGCAGAGTTCATGTGGCGAATCTTCACTGAAGCTGTCCTCTACTAAATCATCGAACATTTGAGAATGTATTCGTCGGGGACACAATTTTTAAATCTGTCCCATTTCTGCGCAAAGACAGTTAGCTCTTCTCTGAGATTGGTCGCTGTGGAGCTTTTCATCAAATTTAACGAGAATACTGCTAAGGCGCTGCATCGCTGATGTAGCCAAACCTTACTGTTTAATATCCCTTAAAATTCTGTGGATCAAGACAGGCAATATCTGCGTATAATGAATCGTGACTTTCTAAAACGCTTTTCAATAGTTTTTACAATTTTTGTCCAGGCTGCAGTTATGAATCTCAATGTGCGATATCTGTCCGCTGCACTATTTCCTACTACCTTGTGCGTTCTTCTCTCATCAGACATCGCTTTTGGCTTGTAGTAAACGTTTTCACAAATTTTTCCTGAATGGTACTTCCAACTAATTCTCTTCCAATTTGTTACAAGCTCCAGAAACAAATCGTTTGGCACTGCCGAGAACACCATCGAAATCTCTTGAAATATTTTCTAACAACTTAACAGTACAATCTACATTACGGTATGCTTGCAGTGCATCCATTCCGGTGGTTTGTAAATAATTAGAAAGCGATCCTGTGTGCTGGAATATTCTTCTAAATATAGTTTGCAGTGACAATCGTTTCAAACTTAATAAGTCTGGTATCCTTGATTTTTTGCATTGAATGCGTCCGATTGTACTCAGTTCTTGTAATCGGCAAATCAATTCAACAGCAATGATGAGTTTGGATTATCAAAATTTCCAAAAAAATTTTAAATTGCACTTGCTTTGGCCCAACATCGCGTTTCACCAATCCAGATTTCTGCTGGTGATCGACCCAAACATCCATTCTTATATACGATTCTCTAAAGAACACCGCACATGCGTTAACAGTTGAAATAGACTAATTGAAGAGGTCGTGGTTTGAGTGGTATCACTAGAACAAGATTCAACACATGTGCGCAGCACCAGACATGCGAATTTGGGCAACGTCACTCAGCCATTTAGTAAACCCATTGTACTGTCCTTGCATATTGGCTGCCCCATCTGTATCATTTCCGACACAATATTCAATATTTATGTTACATTGAATGAGTTTCTCTTGAAATAATTAAAACATACCTTTTCCAGTAGAAGATGTACAGTTTGCAACGCATATCAATCGCTCATGAAATTTATCTGTTACATACCGGTATCTTATAATTATTGAACATTGGCCCTTCACACTTACATCCTGAGTTGTATCTAATTGAACTGAAAACATACCAGCAGATTTAATTTCCACCGAAATGGTTTTCTTTATTATTTTTCTTATTGCATCAATGATATAATTCAATGTCGTCTTCGATATGAGGGTAATCAAATTTCCTCTCCCTTATTCGCCAAATAATTCTCAATAACCATATCAAGATGTTTTTTAAGTATTGGGTCAAATTTTGACAAGAGTAATAATATTTCCCAAGAAATTTCCATGATCGATTGTATCGTCGTTTAATGTATAGGCAGCATTATTTTTTTGACTGATAACTACGACCACGTTTTCCAATCATTTTCAGAATCTCAATTACTCTTTCCAGCACTTGTCTCTTTTCTTGAACTTGTTGACCCTTTTTATTTTGCTGAGAGAATAAAATGCTATCAATGTCTCTTTCACTTACAGACATTATATAAGTTTCCACACACTTCTCGTGATATTTACTGTTTTCATGTTCCTCTTAATCTTGGATGGCCGTTTCACAGGAATTCATATGCTAAGCGTCAGCCCTGTAGCCAGGCCTGCACTAGGGGGCGTGCACCCCCCCCCGCTAAAGGTGTGGAGTGCCCCCCCGCCTAAAAAAGAAGAAACAGAGGAAAAATAAAAGAAAAGTGAATTCAAATGAGAAGATACCTTCTCATAGGTATTGGTGCCCCTGCTTACTTTGACTTCATGACGGGCCTGCTAAGCGTACTGTGCAAAACAAAGCTTTAGATTCTTTTACAGCATGACACCCAATCTTTATTGCTTCTGAAAAAATACTGGATGCGCATTTGTAAATGGTAGATCAGTTTCACTCGCACTTGGTTGTATTGGGTGAAATTTTAAAAAATGATTGTAGAGTATTCTGTCGAGGACGTTTGAAATAGTAACTGGTGTTTTTATCATCCATAACTGAAGTATCATTTTCGGGATTTAGATCTGCCACTGCCTGCGTTGTTTTCATAAATATTGTGCTGTCAGTTAACTCCGTAACATTTTATTGACGTAAGAGTACGGCCGCTGTTGGTTTGAACATTATGGACGCCATTTTGGTAGTTGCCTCTAATATCACCGCATATTAGTTATTAATTATTCAATCACCGGTCCTGGCGGCCCACCGGTCTTGCCGGCCCACCGGGAATCTTTTACCTGACTGTATTTCAGAGAAGTTCTAAGAACGCCATTCAAAAATACATTTAACAAATTTTTGTCTGTACTTTCTGAGTCCTGAAGGTCTTCAAGTTGCGATCTCTTCAGCTTAATTGATTTTTTATTTCATCTGGAAACTCTTTGTGGTGCTGTTCAACAATTTATAGCAAGCACTGCTTTTCCTCCTCTGATTTGGTGAGAGATGAGTTGAATGATGGCGCCAGTCCTATTCCCCGCTCGGGACAGTCATTGACAACTTTCAAGGAAGAGACCACTGCTGTTGCCTTCTGAAAGGATGGAGTTTGTTGCCAGGTGGAAGCATTAGTCATGAGAAAATTTGTGGTAAGCAGAAAAGCATTAAAGAAGAGCAGCGATAACAAGGTCACAAAAATCCTTTAATGTCACATTATGAAGTGCTGAAGGATCATTTGTGCTGCGGATGCACTTTTTTCCTTTCTGATCATCAGAAGATTTCTCCATGAATTGCCTCAAGCAAGCAACAAGTCTGTTTTTCTCGACAACTGAGACACGTTGAGAAAAGAGAACCAGTGGAATGAGTTCTGCACTAAGGTACCAGAGATTTCGGCCAATCGTTTTCAATGCAGTCTGAGAAATGAAGGGAGAAAATTTATTATAATCAATAAGAAGCTTGATGAAATCCAGATCATTCAGTGGTGCGTCAGCTAGAATGGGACACTGAATCCAATCTTTAATGTAAACCGAGGATGCAAAGATAACAAATTCTGCAATTGAATCTGGTCTTCTGCTTACTTCAGCTTGACTGAATGATGGAAGAGATAAATCTTCATGATGTAGATTATTTAAGACATCCACCTTGCATGGCAATAAGCTCCTGGAACACAAAATCGCACCCCAAGGGTGTGGATTTTTCCCAGGAAGATAAGATTCAGAGTCAGAAGTACTTTGTAATCTTCACGTGGCAAATATCTTGAGTTGTCTTTCATTTTGGAGGATATTTGAACACAATGTGATGACTTCTTCTTTTAATGTGAGATTTTGCTCCAGTCGAAGATCGTAGCATATACTAAATTCTGCCAGTTTTATTTTTTGGTCAAAACGTCTTAAAGCGCTTCTTCTGAATAGCAGCTTCATGCGGGTACAGTTGCTACTACCCCAAAACGTCTTTTACGCTGAAGAGTGAAACTATCGATTTCCTAAAGCATACCATGTGGCCAAAGCAGGCTCAGTTAGGGAAACAACCTAGCTCAATAAACATTGGCATGGCCACTGAACAGTATACGCTAAAGAAATCAGGTCATGAAAAAAATCAGGTACCAACTAACTGCCAGACGGCTGTGTTTGTAAACAAAACATTGGCCAGTATAAGCTCAATTAGGGAAGTACCTGAGACATAAATGGGACATGAGTTGTCTTCATGAAAAAGTTCTACCGAATGTCAACCAGACGGCAGTTTGTAAATATACCATTGGCCAGTAGTCTAAATTCGGGGAAGTACCAAGCTCAATAAACATTGGCATGTCAACTAGACAGTATACAAGCAAAGAAATACTACATGAAAAAATAGTACCAACTGACTGCCATACGGCTGTGTTTGTAAACATACCATTGGCCAATAAGCTCAATTAGGGAAGTACCTGAAAGCTCAATAAACAGGAGTCTAGTCCACTTTACAAACCAGTTACAGCTGAACAACACTTTTCAGACCTAGAGTTTTATAACTAAATAGAACATATTTATAGCCGCAACATTTGATCTTATAACACTTGATTGCTCTGAAACTAAAGTTGAAATGCACCACGGTGAAGCTGGCTATCAGTGAAAATCAAAACTTCAGAGATTTCCAGAAATTCCGGAACCTTCTCAAGTTTTCCACGATTTTCTAGCTTATAGAACCCTTCTCAGAGATTTCATAGAACACTTCCAGAACTACTATAATTGTATAGATTTTCTAAAACTTTCCACAGCCTTGTAGCATTTTCTGTGTGCTTTCTATATAAATACTCTCATCCAAAATTCATTAAAAATTTCAGTGTCGATGAGGCAGTATTAATTAAAGTCATATGTTCATGAAATTTTTTCTGTGCTGTTTTGAAGTCATAGGAAACACAAAAAAAACAAAATGCCCTAAAAAAATTTATACAAAAAGTTATTTTAGGCCAGCCTAATATATATATATATATATATATATATATATATATATATATATATATATATATACTAAAGATGAGACAAGTCGTGTTTGTATCCACCTGTATGTCCTGATCAGGTACAGGCTGTCTGTACACCAACTGACCAACACATACTCACTATCTCCCGGTGTTGTTGGAAGTCGTAGGAAACTTTTGAAGTCGACTTAACCAAGCTTCAACCCTTTGGCGTTCCGGTGAGTGGAAATTCTGGATATCGGGTAGAACAAGTGGAATTAGACATCAGTAGAACAAAGAGTGTTAACTAGACATCAGGACAAAGTAACAAGACATAGTATTAGATATGACAGAACGTGAAGAATTAGACATCAGTAGATAAAAAGTGTAATTAGACAGCAGTAGAACAAAGTGTAATTAGACATCAGCAGAGCAAAGTGTAATTAGACAGCAGTAGAACAAAGTGTAATTAGACATCAGTAGAACAAAGTGTAATTAGACATCAGTAGAACAAAGTGTAATTAGACGGCAGTAGAACAAAGTGTAATTAGACATCAGTTAAAGAGTGTAACTAAACTTAAGTACACCAAAATGTAATTAGACATCAGCAGAGCAAAGGGAAATTAGACATCAGTAGAACGAAGTGTAATTAGACAGCAGTAGAACAAAGTGAATTAGGCATCAGTAGAACAGAATGTAATTAAACATCAGTAGAACAAAGTGTAATTAGACATCAGCAGAGCTAAGGGAAATTAGACATCAGTAGAACGAAGTGTAATTAGACAGCAGTAGAACGAAGTGTAATTAGACAGCTGTAGAACAAAGTGTAACTAGACAGCAGTAGAACAAAGTGAAATTAGACAGCAGTAGAACAAAGTGTAATTAGACAGCAGTAAAACAAGTGTAATTAGACAGCAGTAGAACAAAGTGAAATTAGACAGCAGTAGAACAAAGTGAAATTAGACATCAGTAGAAAAAAAGTGTAATTAGACAGCAGTAGAACAAAGTGTAATAAGACATCAGTAGAACAAAGTGTAATTAGACAGCAGTAGAACAAAGTGAAATTAGACAGCAATAGAACAAAGTATAATTAGACACCATTAGAACAAATTGTAATTAAACATCAGCAAAATAAAGTGTAATTAGACAATTATCGTTTTGATAAATTTTTTCCATGAGCTAATCATTGGTAAATAATTAATATCTTTGTATGGCACTCAAGTCACATTAGTGTTATTGTACGAAAATATACGATAATGATATCTGGATATTATTTTTAAAATACTAATTATTTAGCCTGTCTGACCTAGATAATTAAATTGAGACATCCCGCACACCCCCCCACACACACACACACACAAGAATAAAGTGGTCATGACGTAGTTTTCTATTTTTTAAAATGTTAAATTGTGGAACTATTTTAAATAGTTTTTAATTGGACTTTATCTATTAAGGCATCTATAGATGTGGTATCCGGGAGATGGTGTCACTTGCTAGTGGTCTAATGATATGCTTGTAGTTCTGTTATGGCACCTATAGATGTGGTATCCGGGAGGTCACTTGCCAGTGGTCTAATGATATGCTTGTAGTTCTGTTATGGCACCTATAGATGTGGTATTCCCGAGATGTTTTCACTTGCCTAAGTATTAATTTGTGCCTGAACGAGTTACTTATTCGTAGCTTATATGAATGAATAACTTTGTGTATTTATGACTATTTTATGTATATCTATGACTTACTTATTTGTCCGTATAACTAAACGTCCAAATGATAAAACAACTAAAATGATCGGTAAGTACTCACATCTCGATCGAGCAAAGCTTTGAGGGCCTCAATTTTATAATATTGTTTGAAGGGATAATACTCCATGGAGAAGGCAGCACGGTCATAGTAGAGAGCTCCATTACTGAAAGATCAATTGATGAATGAAACAATACAACATCGGAGGTATTAATGTATTGATGAATGAAACAATACAACATGGGAGGTATTAATGTATTGATGAATGAAACAATACAACATCGGAGGTATTAATGTATTGATGAATGAAACAATACAACATCAGAGGTATTAATGTATTGATGAATGAAACAATACAACATCGGAGGTATTAATGTATTGATGAATGAAACAATACAACATCGGAGGTATTAATGTAGTTCTTGTTTGTCTATGTTTGATTGACACAGAGTAACAATAGTAAAACACGGAAGTAGTGTTTGAAGCGAGGGTGACGATCCTACCCTGCGAAGAATGGGTAGACCGAGCTAGTTATTTAAAAAGAAGAAAAGATGGACTTGCTTCTTATACGGCCCTGCTATGTTGACCTTGACAGTACAGTTGACCCCGTTGTAGGACTTCTCAATGACGGCAATGCTGGTGGTGCACGGGAAACTGATCTCAGAGATGACGTCATGGGCTGTGTTGAGAATGGGGTCACTTATCAGGTGACAGACTCCTTGATCTGTGGAGAGATGACATTGACTTTGCTTTGTGTGGAGAGATGACATTGACTTTGTATTGTGTAGAGAGGTTACATTGACCTAAGCTATGTGTGGAAAGGTTATATTGACCTAAGCTGTGTATAGAGGTTACATTGACCTTGTTTTGTGTAGAGAGGTTACATTGACCTTGTTATGTGTAGAGAGGTTACATTTACCTAAGCTATGTTACAAAGGTTACATTGACCAAAGCTATGTGTAGAGAGGTTACAATGACCTAAGCTATGTGTAGATAGGTTACAGTGACATAATGTATGTGTGGAGAGAGATGACATTGAGTATTTATACTCATTTTATAAAAAAAATGAAATTCCCAACAAATGACCATTTCTTACCTTCACGGCCACAACAAAGTCTGGCGGAGCCCTTGTACCCCTGGTCACACTTACACTTTTTTTCTGTTTCGCTGAAGTGGGCGTTTGTCACACACTTGTCTCTAGGAGACAGATCTAATGGACATACAATAGTAATGTTTAAAGTAGGGCTGCTGATTAAACTGCGTTAATTTGCGATTAACGCGTCAAAAAAATTTGCGATTAAAATTTTTAACGCAATACCTAAATGCGTTAATTTAACCAAAATGCTGAAAGTTCACCAAATCGATAAATAATGGAATTTCACGCTACTAGTTGAAGTTAAAGTCCGTTCACTTATTAAGTAGATCTACCACCCCCACCCTGTCACAACTTACACACACCCTTACCCCTACGTACGTCGACAAAAGCCCCAATTGTAATATAAAATGAAGATGTTTTGTTATATAGCCCTTCGACAAGTGAACCTCCTGCTCCCTTGCTATAACCAAAATGAAACGAAAGAAAGAATCTTTAATGTTGACACACGAAAGAAAGAACAACAGAAGATGAAAAGTGAAAGCCGACCTTTCAAAATTTTAGCTTTAACGTTTGAAAATTGCCATCCGGTAACATTAAAGAGTCTCATTTTACAAGATTGTTTTTATTAATATAACTGACAGACCGATAAAAAAATACAATTTTCTTTTCTGTTGTTCACTAAAATATTGAAATAATAGTTGATAGTAAGAAAGTAAATGAATGAAAGAATAAAAGAGTAACATTTGTAGACATCGTCGCGCAAAACAAAAACTTCAAAAGAAGATTAAAAGTAAATTTGTCCTATTGGTGGGGTAAACGTCACGTTACGTAAAATCATAGCGGCTGTATGACCTTGAAACAATAGGATTGTCATTTCTGACGCGTGCTCCTAGTTTGAAACAATGGAACCGGTGTCAACTTGTTTTTGGGACATCTTTAAGTGGAGAGTGAGTGTGTTAAAATGTGACTTGGTGGGGAAAGGGGAGGGAGAAAATAAGGAAAAAAAACGCGTTAATAATAAGTGAGCGACTACTTTCTGGCTATGGTATTATTTTATGAAAGAAAAGTTACATTTGAGATATAAATGACGTGTGTAGGGTAAACAAGACTTACGTGTGTGCGATGTTAAGCAAAATATGACAGGGAGGGAGGGAAGAGGGGTTCACTTACGTCATTAGTTCGGAAACTACGGTACGAAAAAAAAAAGTTAGGCAGTGTTATTAAATAAAAAGAAAACTATTCGCGTCATTGACGTGATTGATACATGTCCAATAACTAATTCAATAGACATATATGCTAATGGTTAATAAATGTTATAATTCATTATACCTCTTTCGTAAATTAAAATGACTTGTTTAATGTTTATTATGTCAATGTTATGCTTTGATATTATGACATAAAAGTTTTAATACAAAGAATTATATTATATTGTGTCGATTAAAATGTGCGTTCATTTGCGATTAAAATTTTTAAGCATGCGTTAATTTCGATCAATTTTTTAATCGAGCAGCAGCTCTATTTTAAAGTAGTATGGTGGTCAAGTGGTTTATAGGAGACAGGTCTAATGGACAAACAATAGTAATGGTTTAAGTTGTATGTTGGTCAAGTGATCTATAGGAGACAGGTCTAATGGACATCTATAAGATGCCGAAAATGTATCGGTATTACAGCTCTGGTTGAATCTTATTATACATACGCGAGTATAAAATAATGAAGGGCTAAATTAACATTACATTATCAAAGAGTCTAATGGGAAGTAATTGTCCCTTAGCCCTGAAGGGCAATCGAAGTGTTGAATTCTTCTGTTTCTGTAACCAGGCCATTTTGAATAGGGAGCGACCGATATGCCTCTTTACCGATAGTCCCATACCGATATTTTTCCCCAGCACTTTCGCCGATACCGATATTTTGATATTAATGAAAGGGTGTCTTGCAGATGAAGAAGATTAGAAGAACAAAAGATTTGAAAAGACAGACAGGAAGACCGAAGTCAGAAACACAAACCATGCCTGCATAATCTCAGAAATCTGCATGTTTATTGTTTAAAATTAAACTTATAACAAACAATTTGTTGTTTTTACTTTTTACTTGTACACAAACAGAAAAGTAAGATAAAGTTATAAATAATTAATGTCAAACTAAAAAAGTAAAAATGTATTAATTGTTAATTGTAACTTCACTAACTTGTGAAAGTTGTGATGAAATTAAAATAATTTTCTTCGTTAATCTTTGTAATTTTTAATAAATTTACTTGTAGCAGATTTTTTTAAAAGTTAGAAAAATTAAAAACACTTAATTATATCAGTAAATCACTTCACTCAGGTGAACAGTTAATTGGAAGTCTGTAAGTAAACTTAAACTCTGTAAACCAAAACCAGTTTAGAGTTACTATAGATTTGTGAAAAAAAAACAAACAATGTATTGGCAGCCAAAAAACGGCCGGTCCGATAGTTAACCCATAGTGCCAATATCGGTTTAATTATCGGTCGCTCCGTACAAAAATGGGCCGATCCGATATTAACCGATAGTGCCAATATCGGTCCGATACCGTTACCGATCCGATTATCGGTCGCTCCCTAATTTTGAAGGAATCGTGTGGCAAGCACACCGCACAGCTACCTTTATCTCCCCAACTAAAGTCAGCTACCCATTAAAAAGTTGAGTGAACTTGAGGGACATTTTGGGGCCTGGAAAAATTCCCTTTGGTTCTCACCGAGAATGGAACCCCGAACTCTCAGGTTAACATTCTTGCGCTCTACACCGCTCCGTCAATATTATGTAGAAAAAAAATATTTCAACTTACTTTGTCCTTCCGTTGGACAAAAGGTGACCATCAGTGACCAGACAATCAACAGTGGTAGTGGCGACATGTTGTCTGTCGTACGTTCCTGTGTCTCCAAGTGCTGTTTGATTTTACCTTCTGTTACAGTCGTGAACTGAATAAGTGACAAACATGATCTGATAGCATTTGTATACACATGAACATAATAATATATCATTCAGATACGTAATAAAGTTGAAAAAAATGTACAAGTAAAAATGTTATATTCAGTGGTCCGTTGTATTGCTAACTCGTCATACAAGTGTGAGGCGTCATGCATGGATACCTCGTCACATAATTTTATAAAGCCTCACACATGGACAACTCGTCACATAGATCTGTAAGGCCTCAAACAAAAATACCTCAGTGTATCAGGCCTCATAGAAAAACTCGGTAAACACCTTTATGTGTGAGGCCTCAAACATCCATTCCTCTTTGTGTGAGGCATCAAATGAATAATTAAGTATTCACATGCATATGTGAAGCCTCAAACATAAATAGCTCTTGTACACACAAGAGCTATTTATGATGAACAACTCGGTATACACATTTATACGTGAGGCCTCAAACATAAATACCTCTGTGTGTGAACAACTCGGTATAC
Organism: Bulinus truncatus; assembly: GCA_021962125.1. NCBI lineage: Eukaryota > Metazoa > Mollusca > Gastropoda > Planorbidae > Bulinus > Bulinus truncatus. The sequence continues at coordinate 8,404,741 of JAGDYQ010000023.1, read as the reverse complement.
ACCTTTATACGTGAGGCCTCAAACATAAATACCTCTGTGTGTGAACAACTCGGTATACACCTTTATACGTGAAGCCTCAAACACAAATGCCTCTGCGTATACCTTAATCTGAGAAGCCACAGAAATGGACAAATATCGTACAAAAAATATGATTAAAAACACACACAAAAGTTCTAAACCTATGTCGTTAAGTAACATTTAGTCTCTATATAGAAAACATTTAGTCTATAACACTAGACCCTACCCGTGAAATAACGTGTTGTTGCAGAATGGATGATCAACATTCAGATTGTACGGTATATTTATACAGTTTGTTGATCCTGTCAGTACTTTCTGTTGTAAATTATCGGATTAAGAAGCTTTAGATTAGACATCGCTTGATATGGATAATAAATTGTAATATATTAAATCAAAGTTTATCTCGAGATTATGTCGTGGTAGTGTGAGTAAAGAGTTATCGAACTTTGTGTGATTAAACCCAAAATGTTTGAATGAGTTGCCACATCTGTGTCGTCTGATAAAGTTGTAATAAGTCGATCTGCTGCATGGCAGGACGATTTATAAACTTCCAAATTATTGTCTTCTTAAACAAGTATTTCATAAAGGTTGTACGCACATGTACACAATTATTTACTGTAAACGTTGTGCTTTTAAAACAACATAAGTTCTGGTCATTTGTTTGTTGGTTAAGTTTGAGGACTGGTCATTCCTATTGTTCAAGATGAACACAGCATATCCATACTGGGCCCAACCTATCCATCCTTGATATAAGTTATACATAGTGGAAACAACCTATCAATAGTGGACATAATATATCAATAGTGGAAACAACCTATCAATAGTGGGCACAATATATCAATAGTGAACACATTTATTCTGTAAATAGTGGAAACAATATATCAATAGTGGACACAATATATCAATAGTGGACAGTTGGTTTCTATAGTACATGTACCTGAAAGTTGGAGATGTTTATCTTTTTGTATCTAATTGAACACTACGGGATGATGTGGGGTTTATTTTTGTTGTGTCCTTCATTCACTCACCCCATAGTGTCCTTCGTTCACTCACTCCTTGGTGTCCTTCATTCACTCACTCTATGGTGTCCTTTATTCACTCACTCTATGGTGTCCTTCATTCACTCACTCCATGGTGTCCTTCATTCACTCACTCCATGGTGTCCTTCATTCACTCACTCCATAGTGTCCTTCATTCACTCACTCCATAGTGTCCTTCATTCACTCACTCCATAGTGTCCATCATTCACTCACTCCATAGTGTCCTTCATTCACTCACTCCATAGTGTCCTTCATTCACTCACTCCATAGTGTCCTTCATTCATTCACTCCATGGTGTCCTTCATCCACTCACTCCATGGTGTCCTTCATTCACTCACTCCATAGTGTCCTTCATTTACTCACTCCATAGTGTCCTTCATCCACTCACTCCATGGTGTCCTTCATTCACTCACTCCATAGTGTCCTTCATTCACTCACTCTATGGTGTCCTTCATTCACTCACTCCATAGTGTCCTTCATTCACTCACTACATAGTGTCCTTCATTCACTCACTCCATAGTGTCCTTCATTCATTCACTCCATGGTGTCCTTCATTCACTCACTCCATAGTGTCCTTCATCCACTCACTCCATAGTGTCCTTCATTCACTCACTCTATGGTGTCCTTCATTCACTCACTCCATAGTGTCCTTCATCCACTCACTCCATGGCCGCTGATGCGATAACCTTGTTTTATTTACAATCGTTTTGTATACATTTGTTTAGTTTACAAAAAAAAAACAGTATTATAAATATATATCCATTTCTGGATCTAATAAACGTATTATTTTTCAAAAAACACTTTTATCTAAAAAAAATGTCACCTTATCCAATTTCTTCCGCAATTATGTACAAGTCTTCAAAGTGTGTGAAACTATGTATATTATAATGTTACAGTTATCTGCAGTGATGGTAACATTGCATTACATGCAATAATTTGTTTCATGTTTTTATTTAACCGTAATAAGGGTTTAATAAAATGTCAATCAATAAATGACAATATTTTGAAATCCCCCTCACTCATTCTCTCTCTCTCTCTATATATATATATATCTTTCTCTCTTTTTCTCTCTCTATCTCTCTCTGTCTATCTATCTATCTATCTATCTATCTATCTCTATCTCATGTTGTAGCCAATAAATAAACATTAAGTTGATTAAAAATTGGTTTACACAAAGTAAAAGTTTTGTTTTAGAAAATAATTGAGTGCAAACTATTGAACAAAACGTCATAAACATGCAGCTTTTATTTATCGGTATTTTCAGACACTGTATGACCTTTAGAATATTGTATGGGACTAAATACACAAAATGTTACTCATTCCTAGAAAAGAAAAAAACTTTGAGTTTCACACATCCTGAATTGAGTTTCACACATCCTGAATTGAAAGAGTTTCACACATCCTGAATGAAAATATTTTCACTTCTTCGATGGATTTCATAATTTCAAGCTGCTGTCTTCTGTCAATTTCTTGAGGTCGTTGAGTAATAATAAAGTTTTTTTTTTTAAATAAATTTGTGTCTTGTTGTAAATCTACATTAGTAAATCAACATTTGTAAATCAACATTTGCAAATCAACATTTGCAAATCAACAATTGTAAATCAACATTTGTAAATCAACATTTGCAAATCAACATTTGTAAATCAATAAACATTATTAAATAAAGATTAGTAAATAATTTAATGATGTATTGTATGATAGCATGTTAGTATTTCATTATAAAAATCGCTGGTTTAAAATAGACGTTAACAGCTTTTCACAGGGGTGGACTGGGCCGCCGGGACACCGGGAAGATTCCCGGTGGGCCGGCAAGACCGGTGGGCCGGCAAGACCGGTGGGCCGCCAGGACCGGTGATTTAATAATTAATAACTAATATGCGGTGATATTAGAGGCAACTACCAAAATGGCGTCCATAATGTTCAAACCAACAGCGGCCGTACTCTTACGTCAATAAAATGTTACGGAGTTAACTGACAGCACAATATTTATGAAAACAACGCAGGCAGTGGCAGATCTAAATCCCGAAAATGATACTTCAGTTATGGATGATAAAAACACCCGTTACTATTTCAAACGTCCTCGACAGAATACTTTACAATCATTTTTTTTAAATTTCACCCAATACAACCAAGTGCGAGTGAAACTGATCTACCATTTACAAATGCGCATCGAGTATTTTTCAGAAGCAATAGGAATTGGGTGTCATACTGTAAAGAATCTAAAGCTTTGTTTTGAACAGTACGCTTAGCAGGCCCGTCGCCAGGTCAAAGTAAGCAGGGGGGCACCAATACCTAGCAAGGGGGTATCTTCTCATTTTAGTTACTTTTTCTTTATTTTTTCCTCTGTTTCTTCTTTTTAGGCGGGGGGGGGGGCACTCCACACCTAGCGGGGGGGGGGGTGCACGCCCCCCCCAGTGCACCCCCCCTGGCTACGGGGCTGACGCTTAGCATATGAATTCCTGTGGAAACGTGCATCAAAGATTAGAGGAACATGAAAACAGCAAATATCACGAGAAGTGTGTGGAAACTTATATAATGTCTGTAAGTGAAAGAGACATTGTTAGCATTTTATTCTCTCAGCAAAATAAAAAGGGTCAACAAGTTCAAGAAAAGAGACAAGTGCTGGAAAGAGTAATTGAGATTCTGAAAATGATTGGAAAACGTGGTCGTAGTTATCAGTAAAAAAAATAATGCTGCCTATACATTAAACGACGATACAATCGATCATGGAAATTTCTTGGAAATATTATTACTCTTGTCAAAATTTGACCCAATAATTAAAAAACATCTTGATATGGTTATTGAGAATAATTTGGCGAATAAGGGGAGAGGAAATTTGATTACCCTCATATCGAAGACGACATTGAATTATATCATTGATGCAATAAGAAAAATAATAAAGAAAACCATTTCGGTGGAAATTAAATCTGCTGGTATGTTTTCAGTTCAATTAGATACAACTCAGGATGTAAGTGTGAAGGGCCAATGTTCAATAATTATAAAATACCGGTATGTAACAGATAAATTTCATGAGCGATTGATATGCGTTGCAAACTGTACATCTTCTACTGGAAAAGGTATGTTTTAATTATTTCAAGAGAAACTCATTCAATGTAACATAAATATTGAATATTGTGTCGGTAATGCTACAGATGGGGCAGCCAATATGCAAGGACAGTACAATGGGTTTACTAAATGGCTGAGTGACGTTGCCAAATTCATGTCTGGTGCTGCGCACATGTATTGAATCTTGTTCTAAGTGATACCACTCAAACCACGACCTCTTCAATTAGTCTATTTCAACTGCTTAACGCATGTGCGGTGTTCTTTAGAGAATCGTATATAAGAATGGATGTTTGGGTCGATCACCAACAGAAATCTGGATTGGTGAAACGCGATGTTGGGCCAAAGCAAGTGCGTTAAAATTTTTTTGGAAATTTTGATAATCCAAACTCATCATTGTTCATTGAATTGATTTATACGTTACAAGAACTAGTACAATCGGACGCATTCAATGCAAAAATCAGGGATACACAAACTTATTAAGTTTGAAACGATTGTCACTGCAAAACTATACTGAAGAATATTCCAGCACACAGGATCGCTTTCTAATTATTTACAAACCACCGGAATGGATGCACTGCAAGCATACCGTAATGTAGATTGTACTGTTAAGTTGTTAGAAAATATTTCAAGAGATTTCGATGGTGTTCTCGGCAGTGCCAAACGATTTGTTTCCTGGGCTAATAACAAGTTGGAAGAAGAATTAGTTAAAATTACCATTCAGGAAAAATTTGTAGAGAAACGTTTACACAAGCCAAAAGCGATGTCTGATGAGAGAAGAACGCACAAGGTAGTAGGAAATAATGCAGCGGACAGATATCGCATTGAGATTCATAACTGCAGCCTGGACAAAATTGTAAAAACTATTGAAAAGCGTTTTGAAAGTCACGATTCCTTATACGCAGATATTGCCTGTCTTGATCCACAGAATTTTGAGGATATTAAACAGTAAGGTTTGGCTACATCAGCGATGCAGCGCCTTAGCAGTATTCTCGTTAAATTTGATGAAAGCTCCACAGCGACCAATCTCAGAGAAGAGCTAACTGTCTTTGCGCAGAAATGGGACAGATTTAAAAATTGTGTCCCCGACGAATACATTCTCCAAATGTTCGATGATTCAGTAGAGGACAGCTTCAGTGAAGATTCGCCACATGAACTCTGCGACGACCAAGTTGTGGATAAGAGTGAGGAACTTCAAAAATGCTGCTTTTCTGTACTACATAAATACAGTTTCTATGGGCAAACATACAAGTATCTCTTTAGTGCATATAAACTTTCATTGACTCTGTCTTCTATCCAAGTAGCTTTTGAGAGATCTTCTCTGAAATACATTAAGAATCGCTTGCGAAGCTCATTGTCTTCTACACACCTTTTATGCTTATGTCAACAGAAACCGATGTTTTAAGTGAACTAAATAGTGACACAATTATAGATCATGTAGCCAAAATGGCACCCAGCTTAAAGAAGTTGCTTATACTATAAACACCATCACAGTGAGTCCGAATAAATTGATTTATAACTTGCATTGACGCATTCTTGATATTTTATATACAATTATAAATTATATATTCCATTTATCGTTTTTTTAGAGCATTTTCGAAAACAAATGCTCTATTGTCCCCGTTTTGTCTGTCTGTCCGTCATCACCCTAGATCTCAACAACCACAAGTCCTAGACCCATGATGTATATATCATTTTGTAGGTCTTGGCCTGCCATGTGTGTATCAAAAGTCCATTTCGCGATCTGACATCTGAGGGCCGTAAAAGGGGGCTTAAAAAGTACCGTTTTTTTACTATATAAGCTATTTTAACAAAGTTGCGCCCTATATCTCAGCAACCATAAGTCCTAGACCCATGATGTATATATCATTTTGTAGGCCTTGGCCTGCCAAGTGTACATCAAAAGTCCATTTTGCGATCTGACCTCTCAGGGCCGATTATAAGAGTTTCTTATGTACCGTTTTTCCTAATATTTTAAATATAAATAATAAAAGCTGATCAAAGGGGCGTAATCATTATTTATTTTTGTAACAGTTATTCAATATGATTACTTCCCTCTCTAGTTATCAAAACCCATACGCGTGGAGCAATATCTATGACTGTAACCCGGAAAAAAATACGGATTTCGTCCGGCGTAACCGTAGCCACTGCGTACACGAAAATGCTCTAAAATTTCCTTTGTCCGAAACGGAAAAGACTTAAATTGCTTGTTTTGTTACTGTATACTGTAATTTGTAAAATGACCCATGACTTTGGAGGCCTCGGCCCTCAGGTTTGGATTGGGAAAATGCACAAGGAAAATAAAGTTCATGAAGATAGGGCCGCTTGTTGTTTTTTTTTTCCCGGGCCGCTTGAACTCCCCAGTCCACTCCTGGCTTTTCATGTATAGAAAAATCTGTTTTCCTTCAGTTTAGTATAAACTATATAATGTCCTATCTCAGGTCAGGGTTCGAATTGCCCAAGACACCATTCCCATATTCCCCATCTATTGAGTGCTGTATTCTGTTTGTTCTGGGTGGGGTTATTTAGTATAAAGAGCAGCACCGTTGTCAATGTAACATTCAAGTAATGAAATAATTAAATAATAAAAAGAAACGCGTTCAATGGCCACACTAAACTCAATAAACAACCGACTCTGACTACAGATGTTGTTAAGTATAAAGGGGGATAAACTAAAATTATTTCTCCCTTTATTCGCGAAGATCTCCCTTTGAAAATGATTGATAATAAATTTAAATTAGGAAAGTCTGTACGACGTAGTCCAAAGAGGCCAAGGAGCCCCACAAAGCCCACATGTGAACCCTTTGTACTATATATATATATATATATATATATATATATATATATATATGTTTTTTTTGGGGGGGGGCCACATATTTTTCTGCATCCTGGGACCTCAACCGATCTAAGTTCGCCTCTGATATGGACGTCACGTTGTCTACATCTAACTATAGAATATGTAGAATCAAACAAAGTCACATGACACGGTGTTTATATACACAGAGAAAAAAAAAGTTGTTTGAAATTAAATTTGTTGAATTTTAAAGAAAAAAAATTCACAAAAATAGAAAACAATTTTTACAAAAGTGAATAAAGTTTGAGTAGAACTCGCTGAATGCCATAGACTAACAGCACATACTATATTTAAGACGTTATGTGATTGTAATGAACTAGAGAAGGAAAGAATTTATTAAGAGCTGCATTAACCTTAAAGTCTAGTTCTGTAGCCTACATCAATACAGTGTATATGTATGCTTCCTCTGCATAGCGAGTCTTTGTAACACAGATGTGTGATTGTGTGTATGTGTTGACAGGTAGTACTTTTTATTGATCTGTGTGTCGGAATCTCTATATCTAGGTCAGATGTCGTTTTGGGTCGTTGCACATGACAACTTAATTAACTGATGCATCCTTCGCACCTTTAAGCTTGTCATTAAAACGTATTGGACAAAAGTAAATAAACAGGTGGACGTTTGTTTATTTCAGTTTCATCTGTTTATTAACATTGATATTTACATAGGTCATAGGTCACGTGTAAATGTATGTGAATATTAAATGTGACATATAAAGTAGAATATACATTTTGTTGTTGTTGTTAGTGCTGTTGTTTTAGGAAAAAACTGTCAGAAACTGGACTATTACAGATCGTTAATGAAGTGTCGGTAAATACAATGGTAGAAAGTCAAGTCACACACAGATCGCTCAGTGGTTCACACCAACTTACTAAGTGACTGTTGGTCGCTTCCAAAACTTTGGTTAACGGTGATGGTCTGCAATGATCATTTAGATTAATTGTGATGGTCTGCAATAGTCATTTAGATTAATTGTGATGGTCTCCAATTGTCATTTAGATTAACGGTGATGGTCTGCAATGTCATTTAGATTAATTGTGATGGTCTGCAATGGTCATTTAGATTAATTGTGATGGTCTGCAATGGTCATTTAGATTAACTGTGATGGTCTGCAATGGTCATTTAGATTAACTGTGATGGTCTGCAATGGTCATTTAGATAAACTGTGATGGTCTCCAATGGTCATTTAGATTAACGGTGATGGTCTGCAATGATCATTTAGATTAACGCTTGTTATAAAAATGTGAAGGACTCTATTTAAAGATCTATGTTTTTCTTTTTTTTATATATGTAGTGTATAATTTTTGTTTGAACTTTTACAATCTTAAACCATTAAGGAGCGGATCCCAAACTTTACAAGGCACATTTTTTTGTTTCCTTTGAGTGATTTCTAAGAAATATATTCCCCACCTCAATCGAGACTCGACTGCTGTATTTATAATTCAGTAGTGCCTCGATTATGAACGACTTAGGATAACGAACTTTTTACAACTCGCACGGTTTACATCACGAACGTTTTACAACACGAACGCCACAGAAGATGCGCAAGGAAAACATTGACTTTAAAGAAATGACCTGGTCTAGCCATGTGTCACGTGTGTCATGTAAACCAATCACCATGCAACATTAGTGCCATTTTATCGTGAGTATAATAACCAGAGTTTTTTTTTCCCCCTGAGAAACGGTTTGTTAGTGAAATGAACAATAAGTTAGTCTACGCCCACATGGAAGTGAAACCTTTCATCTCGGAATGTGACCACTAAAACTGGAGTGGAAAATAAGAATTCACCATGGTGTGTGTCTATGTTCAGGGACGGAAATACGTCAGTGGGGGGTCCGAGATTAGAATAAAATAGTACAGTTGTGTGCCCCTAAAAAAAGGAGGAGGGGGGGCATACAAAAAAGATACAAAAGTCACCAACGAATGACGAGGCCACAAGCACGTGCCCTGTCCACCAACAAGTGTGTGAAGTCCCTGTAAGGATGAGATGAAATCTCTTAGATCCTTTGAACCACTTATGGGGCGGTCTTCATGGTGCCCTTCTTTCATCCCCACCATAGCCAATAATGCTATGGCCATGGAGGCACCGCGGAAGATAAAGCGGGGAATTTAGCCATGGATATTTCAATCCATTGGTCCTCACCGGAGATCGCTTTAGCGTACGACCATCCGTCAATAAGTAAACCCACCTGTATTAATGATTTTCCCAAAGAAATCGGTGGGCAGTGGAGTATTGGGAGGGGGAACAACATGGAACGACGTTCCCTTACCTTTTTTTCAGAACCGGAACGCGTTCCTCCAGTACTTTTTCGTGTCCCGACAACCCCCACTTCAATCTACTGTTAGCGCAGATGGCACCGCGTTCCCTTACTTCTTATTTTACCAATACATCACTGTCGGTGGATAAAAGAAATATGTTAGGACAGCCAGCTTCCCACATAACGATCACGCCGCTGGAATGCGTTAGTTATGCGGAGTTCCGCTGTACTCATACAATGTGCTAGACCGATAGGTGTAGCTCATGAAATGATGACGCAATTTAGATGGCATTGTCTAAACTAAAACTAACCGGCCGTCTTATAAAGTTTTTTTTTATTCACCCGAGGTAGAGAGTATATTTTTCTGGTGCACACGTCATTTTGGGTTATGACGACTGTGTAACCTTTGGTCATGGCGCGCTAACAAAACACCCACCGGAAGAAAGGATCAGTATAGGAGATGGAGCTTTGGGCTCCGTAGGAAGCGGACTCAAAATTGCGATTATGTTGTCAGTTGCACTTTGAACTGATATAGGGCAGATGTTAAATGCTCTCTTCCCGAGTTAAATGTTTTCATGCCATGTTCTTTAATGTGTTGAGCTTAACAATTAATTATTAACCGGGCTACACAATTACGGAATTGGTTAAAGTATGCTCTGATAAATGGCTGATGCCCACTTCAAAGACCTTATTTTGCTGCTAATCAGAAAAACTGTCACCTATGGTCTTTCTTTCTTGCTGTTAGCTAAATGTACATCAAAGTAAACTATGTGTCTTGTTTTTAGTTAAATGTACATTAAAGTAAATTATGTGTCTTGCTGTTAGCTAAATGTACATCTAACTTCTAAGTAAACTATGTGTCTTGTTTTTAGTTAAATGTACATTAAAGTAAATTATGTGTCTTGCCGTTAGCTAAATGTACATCCAAGTAAATTATGTATCTTGTTTTTAGTTAAATTTTAAATGTACATCAAAGTAAATTATGTATCTTGCTGTTAGCTAAATGTACATTCAAGTAAAGTATGCGTCTTGCTGTTAGCTAAATGTACAGCTGTCACGGGATGTGACTAATTTGTCGAAACCATTCCCTTTATTCCAGCCCTTGATATCGCACGGCCACCCCTTAATAGTATTAATAAAATTAATACGTATATTATACAATGTATAGCAGTATACGTTCCAGATCTCCCGCCCACCACCCTTTTTACCCCCACCCCCGTAATTGCGTCATATCGCAAGTGGCCAGCGGAACTGAGATGAAAAGCCTCCGTCGGCGAACAGTGCAACGGTTGGCAGAAATACGTTACATTCCACTGGGGATTCTCTCTGACCACTCGGCCCCTGTTCAAATGCCGACAAAGGATAGATGTCCAGTTACTTTTGTCTTTGTCGGTATGACGTACCCCCCTGTCCTCTCTAAGGCGGGAAGTTAGCTCCACCCCCACCCCCATCCTGATTGACTGGGAAAGGAGCGTAGGTAATTGATTGGCTAGGGGGTCACGTGTGAAAAGTGATGTGAGTGACGAAATTTAGTTTTCAAGACATTCGACTGAGGGTCCTGGTAGCGACCAGTTGATTGGACTGAGTGGTCTGTGAGAAGAGAGTCGATTTATGTGTCTCTGAATGAGAGAGAGAGAGAGAGAAAACGCCCTACACTTCATTTATTTATATTGGATTATTACACAGCCCAACAAAAAAAAAATTTTTGCGAGTTGCCAAGAATGTTTGAATGAATTTATAGCAATTCATGGGTGCTGATTTCAAAACTGCCACTGCTTTTGCTGAATTGGCTCTAGTTTCTGAGATATTGGACACCCTTGAAAATATGATTGTACCCTTTGTGTAAAACAAATCCAATAAGTTTGGTGTCTTTTGTTTAATTTAACTGTACCAAGTTATAACTTTGTTTAGTTTTTTCTCTTTTATAGCTGCTTTCTACAGACATCACGAGTTCATCACGAAGATGCTGCAAACATAATCCGAATGTATTCTGTTACATCTGTGGAGAATACATGATTGAAAAGCAAAGAAATATAATCGAATTGTGCAGCAGGCATATTTGGCTTATTTCGGTGAGAAGCTGGGAGACCAAGACAAGTCTTGGGCTCCCCATAAGGTCTGCGAAAACTGTGTGGAGAGCCTACGGCAGTGGACAAATGATGAGAAGAAAAGTCTAAGTTTCGGTGTACCAATGGTATGGCGAGAGCCGAAAGACCATTTTGGTGATTGCTATTTTTGTATTGTGAATGTTAAAGGCTTCAATCGCCACAAGAAATCTAAGTGAGATTATCCTGATCTTGAATCTGCAAGGAGACCAATTCCACATAGCAGTGAAGTTCCTATACCAGCGTTTAGTGGATTATTAGAGCTTTCACCATCAGACTCTGACGAGGGGCAAGATCTGGAGTTTTTGGCAGGTGAAAAAAGTGGAAGCGATTATGAAGGAAGTTCTTCAACACCTCAACCATTTAGTCAAGAAGAACGCAATGACCTGATACGATACCTAAATATGCCCAAGCAAACATCTGAGCTTTTAGCGTCCAGGCTCAATGAAAGAAATTTTCTCAAACAAGAATTTTTAAAATTTCTTATCGGAAAAGAGAAGAGTTTCTTCTTCCATATTTCAGCCAAGAGGAAGATCTTGTTTACTGTAATGACATCCTTGGATTTCTGCTCCAAATGGGACTACAAGACTACCATTCCGAAGACTGGCGTCTTTTTATAGACAGTTCCATCAGAAGCTTGAAATGTGTTCTGATACACAATTGTAACCGTTACGCATCTCTTCATATTGCTCACTCAAAAACACCTAAAGAAGAGTATGAGAATATCAAAACAGTATTGCAGAAAGTCTGTTATTATGAGCATCAGTGGTCAATTTGTGTTGATCTAAAAATGGTAAACTTCTTGCTTGGGTAGCAGTCAGGATACACAAAATACCCGTGCTTCATGTGCCTTTGGGATGGCAGGGCAAGGCAAGATCATTGGACAAGAGTGACATGGCCTGCAAGGGAAACCATGACTGTAGGTAAAGAAAATATCATCAACAAGCCACTGGTTGACAAAATAAGATCATTCTCCCACCGCTTCATATCAAATTAGGTTTAATGAAACAATTTGTTAAGGCTTTGGGATTTTTGACGGTCCTCAGATTCGAAAACTCATCAACGATCAAAATTTTACAGATTTCACGGATCACCTTGAAGCTTCTTCATGGAACAGTTTTGTTTCAGTTGTCAGGAACTTCTTAGGTAATAACAAAGCAGAGAATTACGAAAAACTGGTACAAGATATGCTCGCTAACTTCAGAAACATTGGAGCAAATATAAGCATCAAGGTACATTACCTGCACAGTCATTTAGACAAATTTCCAGGTAACCTTGGGGACTTTAGTGAGGAACAAGGCGAGAGGTTCCATCAGGATATGAGGGTGATGGAGGAGAGATATCAAGGAAGATGGGACATAATATGATGGCTGACTACTGTTGGAGCCTCCAGCGCAATTGCCCCAACGACACACACAAAAGGAAGTCGAGCAAACAGCGATTTGCTAATGCATTACCATAGACAATTAACATATTAATTAATTAATTAGACATAATTAGTTTTTCAAATGAAAATGTTTTCTTCTATAGCACTATTACATATCTTTTTAAACAAAATTCTGCATGACTATTAACATTTTCACTAGTATTTGTTAGTATACTATTTTACTTCATGCAATTCTTGACAATTTTCAAACACGGTGCATACATTATTTAATTAATTTTAATTATCTCGTAAAATAGAGCCAATCTAGCAAACGCACTTACATATTCTAAATCAGCATAGTTGACTTTGTATAAAATGATTCAAATATCACTGGCAATGAAATCACTGTTTACCAGTGTTATTTTTGCTGCATTTTGGATTACCTTTGCTTTATGATTTAACAGCCACCAGATCCCTGTTACGGACTGGTGCCTTTGTGTAAAATAAAATATATATCGTTGTTGTTACACAAGACTTGTCGAATTGATTATCGTCCTGTGTCGTACGTCTAATTACTGGTGAGACAGTGTGTGGCAGACACACAAATAGAAATACGGGTCATCACTGAGTCGGCCCTCATACTCTTAGCAACAAGCCAAGGATACCCTCTTATGGGTCTTCGACAACATCCAAGTAAATTATGTGTGTTGTCTGTATTTATCTGACAGTTCTTTTCTTCTTTGAAGATGTTTTATTAATTAATTTATTTCTACATCAACCCACTGGAAACACTAATGAGGAACTATAAGTATAAATAACTAAAATCTAATTATTTTTTTACCATTCATTTATTTACATTCTTATTCACAACTCAACGAAGTTGACAATTACTTACTTGACTATTTGAATGTGTTCAATTTTAAAAGTTTTAATAGTGTATATATTTGCAATGATGTGCACCTATTTCAACTTAGATCTGCACAGATTAACCTGGTGTGCACATAGCTGCACTCGACTGTGCACTGTAAACACAATGCTGTGTTGATTCCACTCGTAACCACAGACTATATCATGATTCAATGTAAAATTTCATACAACGACAACATAGCCATGACACGGAAAGACTTAAATTAAAATGTGCAGACAATAGAAAGGATTTTGATGTGCTAATGTACTTCCTAAGGTAAGTCCTGTGTGCATTTTACTTTAAGTTCGGCAGCTGGAATCACTGGCGCGTGAATTTTGTCGTTGGATTAAATGAATTGTGAAAACATTGAATAACCTGTTACACAGGAGTTTAGCTCTGGTATGGTCGTCTTCGTTGTTACGTTAAGTATAAATTTATTAAATCATTTTTTTTATTATTATGTCTTCAGATTGGTTCTTATATAATTCAATTTATTTCCTAAATGATTTGATGAGTTAGGTTCAGTTAAAAGAATTAGAAATGGATGGTTTTGTTTCATTTTTTTTTCAAATAAGCGTTTTAAAATGAAATACTTCAGTTGAGTAATAGGTCATTGTACCGAATGAATGTTAGTTCTTTATTTGATTAACAAACAATACATTCTTGACCTAAGTCTAATAATCTGATCAAATGTATTATCCTGGTATTCTAATATTACAATTATTCAACTCATTATAATTGAATGACTTTCTAACCTAACTAACTGCAGTAGGTGCCAACTAACGGCAGTGGGTACCAACTAACAGCAGTGGGTGCCAAGTAACTGTAGTGGGTGCCAAGTAACTTTAGTGGGTGGCAGGCAACTGGGTGATCACACTGAGTCCTGCGACTGTTGTTTTTTTTTTTACTAAATGTACACAACTAGATGTTTGTTCCAGGCCCCACACCTAGCCACGGCCGTATAGCCTACAGGCACAATGCTTAGGGCACATGAGTACCTTGACACAGCCCTCCTTATAACAGCCACCCTAGGGCCCACAAATTACACCCGGCCCTAGTCCTATTTAAGTCAATGTTGTATCAGTACTAAGTTTTATTCAATGTTATATCAGTGATCCTACATTTTTCTAAATTTCAGTTGTATTTATCTGTGTCCATGTATTTATCTGTGTCCATGTATTTATATGTGTCCATGTATTTATTTGGCGGGACGGGTGGTCGTGCGGTGTAGAGCGCTCGACTGTCGACCGGAGGGTCCCGGGTTCGAATCTCAGTGAGAACCTTGGGATTTTTTCAGGTCCTGGTGAAAGTCCCCAAGTTCACCCAGCTTTAAATGGGTACCTGACTTTAAGTTGGGGGAGTAAAGGCGGCTTGGCGTTGTGCTAACCACACAACCCCTTCATATGCCGAGGTTATAGAATTAGATGAATTCTACACTTCATCTGCCCCGATGGCCCGTTAGGGTTAAGGGAACTTTACTTTTTTTATGTATTTATTTGTGTCCATGTATTTATATGTGTCCATGTATTTATCTGTGTCCATGTATTTATATGTGTCCATGTGTTTATCTGTGTCTATGTATTTATCTGTGTCCATGTATTTATCTGTGTCCATGTAGTTATCTGTGTCCATGTATTTATCTGTGTCCATGTATTTGTTCGCTCTAACTCCGCAGCTCCCAACCGGTGGTACGCGTACTTCAAGGGGTACGGGGAAAGGTCATGCAGGGGTACGCATCGACATGTAATTATCTTTTAAACCAACCAATGAGTTTGAAGAAGGTCGCCAGTTTTGCTGCGTGGCTCATCACCTAACGACGTGACAAATTATCGCATTATAAAGATAAAGTACATTCCATTGTGAGTACACTTACTCCGAACTTACGTGTGAGTGGTACCCGTGGATACGGATAAGGGTTACGGTCGCGAAACAGGTTGAAACCCGCTGCTCTAACTGGCTCATCGAAGCATCGTGTCTATGGCTCCAGACGATTTTTCTTTTTATATCAGTTGGACGCTCAACGCCTCTTATAAAATACTAGTTGCAAGTACCCGGCTTTGCCCGGGTTTAAAATAAGGTTTTCTGTTTACCTTCTGTTTTCTCCCTACCCCCTCTCTCCCTCCCTTCCTTTCTCTTTCCTTCCCTCCCTTTCTCTCTCCCTCTCTCCCTCCCTCTCCCATCTCCCTCTCTCCCCCTCCTTCTCTCCCCCTGTCCATCCCCTCCCTCCCTCTCTCCCCCTCCCTCCCTTCCTCCTACCCTCCTTTCCTCTCTCTTCCCCCTGCCCCCTCTCTCTCTCTCTCTTTATCTCTCCCTCCCTCCCTCCATATATATATATATATATATATATAAATACTTATTATTATTGCTTCACACTTCTTCTAAAATCCTTCTTCATTCCTTTACCTTCCTCAAGCTGTACAAATAGTGAAGCATGAAAAAACATCAACAATTCTTTGCAGCACAAAGACACAATACAGCACCAGCGCGCAAGTTCTATTCGATCATCGGGAAATGACGTCACAGAGGAATTTTATTTATGGCGCCGTCGAGATTACTTTAATATAGTAAAATACTAAAATAAAAAAAATTAATTACAATTAAACTACCCATCGAGATGAAACGAAACCTGTCCTATAACCTTGCCCATGTAATTATGTGTATGTGTAACAAATTTCACGTTATTTGGTTGTCTGGATCTTGAGTTATAAAGGAACAGACAGACAGACAACAAATGCGTCTTATAAGTATAGAGACTAGTAAACAAAGGCCCCGGTATCCGGACCGGCTTGTAGACACGCATTTGGAGTAGAACATGGTGATTTATTATTACGCGTTAACAATCAGAAATATAACAAAAAAATAGCATAGGCTATCTATGTATTCGAAGTGGCCCCAAAGAACATGGACAGTTTATTGTAGCCTAAATATATTTGAGAATAGGGACACTTAATAATACATCAAATTAAGTTCAAATTTATATAGTTCATCCCAAAGAAAATAATCCCCACTATGCCAAATTATGGGCATAGAATCTTAACAAAAACAACCCCCGACTATTAATAATATTTTTAAAGGACTCTTTCCCAACAGTATTTTATTTTATAAATTATCATGTTCAACGTGACGTATTTTTAAAAAAAGAGACGTGAATGATTGCCCGCCAATTAAGTGAAACGCTACATGTTTAGCAGATGGTTTATTTACTTTTTTATTTTTATTTTTTGTGTGTGTGGGGGGGTGTACAAATGTTACGTTTGGTAATAATAATGTTTACTCGAAATCAGAATCTTTTGTTTCCTTCAGCCGAGCTAATCAAATGACGTCATCAACTGAAGACATGGAGTACACTCCCTTTATTGAAAAACGTAACCATGACACCCAGCCAAGCTTTTCCACAGTCAGAGCTCGTATCGTGTCGGTGGTGATACCTGTACTAGCTCTGTGAGTCGACTTTTTCATGGAACTCGCTTCCGTTTATTTACTTGTTAATATCAATAAGCTGATTAAGACCAGTGATTCTAATTTAACTAACAATGAATCTGATGTTTTTTGTGTGCACAGATCAGCAGGCAGTGCCAGGGATACTCTTATGGCCCAGTACATCGTCAGCAAGTTGACCGCTGAAAGGGGCCTGGCCCTAAACGAGACGGACAAAGCCCCTTGTAACGTGGAGCTCAACGACTCTCGGGCTCATGAGGCTGACCTGGTGGAGGCTGAGGTTGGTCACGTGATTGTTATCTTACGATTGGTTTAACTGTATACAACAGCACGCAGAGAAAACTATGCAAGTGTATGTAGAGTTGGGGTACAAGTTACTTAAAGATAAGTCGATGGTTATATCAAGTATAAATGGTTATATCGAGTATAAAAGGTTATACCAAGTATAAATGGTTATACCAAATATAAATGGTTATGTCAAGTATAAATGGTTATACCAAGTATAAATGGTTATGTCAATTATAAATGGTTATACCAAGTATAAATGGTTATATCAATTATAAATGGTTATGTCAATTATAAATGGTTATACCAGGTATAAATGGTTATGTCAATTATAAATGGTTATACCAAGTATAAATGGTTATATTAATTATAAATGGTTATATCAATTATAAATGGTTATGTCAATTATAAATGGTTATACCAAGTATAAATGGTTATATCAATTATAAATGGTTATGTCAAGTATAAATGGTTATATCAAGTATAAATATTGCATCGAAAAGATGAAATTTGTATCTTTTGATCTTGTTTCTAGCCAGCCATTACTTTTTGGGCGGTTATTATGTGCACCGATCTTTGTACATCTCTCCCTCGTACAACCGTTATGGTCAGTATGTGGCCGTAATTTACGTTGGGGTCAGTATGTGGCCCGTAATTCACTTGTGGTCAGTATGTGGCCCGTAATTCACTTGTGGTCAGTATGTGACCCGAAATTTACGCTGGGGTCAGTGTGTGGCCAGTAATTCACGTTGGGGTCAGTGTGTGGCCAGTATTTTACGTGTGGGGTCAGTGTGGGGCCAGTAATTCACGTTGGGGTCAGTATGTGGCCAGTATTTCACGTTTGGGTTCAGTATGTAGCCAGTAATTCCCGACGTGGTCAGTATTTAGCCAGTATTTCACGTTGTATTCAATGTAATGTCAATTTGTCATTTTGTGGCAGTATGTTGCCAATATCTCCTGTTGTGGTCAAAATTTGGCCAGTATTTCACGTTGTGGTCAGTATTTCACGTTATGCTAGTATTGGCCAAGATTTCACGTTTCGGTCGGTATGTTACATTGCGAATCTCTTTGATAGACAGCAAGTAGTAGACATCTTTTTGTAAATAATTTTGATATGCTACAGGACAGGGTCGGCTAAAGGCCGATTTCTTCCAATCGGGCCCCGCGCCAGTGGAGGCCTTGCGCTAGAGAGTCAATTTTACTCGGCTCGACAAAATTGCTCAATGCATTGCTATGTTAAACGTAATACTATGTTAAACTTAATACTATGTTAAACGTAATACTATGTTAAACTTAATACTAAGTTAAACTTAATACTATGTTAAACTTAATACTATGTTAAACTTAATACTATGTTAAGCGTAATACTATGTTAAACTTAATACTATGTTAAACTAATACTATTTTAAACTAATACTATTTTAAACTAATACTATTTTAAACTAATACTATTTTAAACTAATACTATTTTAAACTAATACTATTTTAAACGTAATACTATGTTAAACTTAATACTATATTTAAAACTTTTCTAGTGACTTTTTTTTCATAACTTACAGATTTTTCTTGTGTATTATTTTCATTTTTTTTCGTTTCTCTACAGACTTCTGAGTTCCTGGCCAAATTGAGTTTCGCCATGTGCGGCCCGGCTTTTATAATCTGTGTTCTGGTTGGCTCGTACTCGGACTTTATCGGACGCCGTCTGGTCCTGATGATGTCCGTACTGGCCTATCTACTTAGAATGGTAATTACAGCGGTCATTGTGAAGTAGGTATTACCACCAGAATTCTATTTTAATAATAAATGCCAGAAATAAAACAGGAAAATGAATATATGAACAAATTTGGCTTAAGAGAGAGACAGAGAGAGACAGAGAGAGAGAGAGAGAGAGAGAGAGAGAGAGAGAGAGAGAGAGAGAGAGAGAGAGAGAGTGAATGGAAAGACAAAAATAAAGGTTTGAAAAAAACAAATGTTGATGTTTTAGTACTAAGAGCGTGATAAATCAAAATGGTAAATTTTCCTTTTTTCGTGAGCTTTAAACTATTTATTCAAGCAATCATTCCGACCGTATTGTTCCATTTGAAATTTAGTTATGAACGAAACTTCTAATACACAATCACTCCTTAGATCTCAAATATAATTCTTTTTTCTTTATTTCAGAGAATCTGTAACACTCATATATTACATCACTTATATATTACATCACTCATATATTACATCACTCGAATATTTACATCACTCGTATATTACATCTCTCGTATATTTACATCACTCATATATTAAATCACTCGTATATTTACATCACTCGTATATTTGCATCACTCGTATATTTACATCACTCATATATTACATCAGTGGTATATTTACATCAGTCGTATATTACATCACTCGTATAACAGATTTCTTCATAATAAATAATAAAAACTCGAATAATTTGGTTTTCAATAAATATTTTAGCAATTTGTGAATAAAATTATGAGACAAAATTCAACTTACTGGTAAAAATGGTTAAACGATTTCTTCTGTTTAGCATTAGCATTGAACTTATTTCTTGACACCTGTTGTTAGCCAACTTTTAATATAAGAGTTTATGGACAGGTGACATGCCATTGTAGTTACTAACATTGATTGCATTCAACGTTTCAGTCTTAATTTGTGAACACATGAAGCTTGGTAGACAAAGTTGAAATTTATATATAATGTTTGCTCTCTCTGCAAGCCATGGCTCATCTATCAAGTTATAAAACATTTCAAAACATTTTCTTGTCTTGAGAAATACTGCTCGTCAATCAGAGTTACTCGTCAATCAGAGTTACTCGTCAATCAAAGGTACTCGTCAATCAGAGTTACTTGTCAATCAGAGTTACTCGTCAATCACAGTTACACGTCAACCAAAAGTACTCGTTAATCAGAGTTACTCGTTAATCAAAGGTACTCGTCAATCAGAGTTACTCGTCAATCAGAGTTACTTGTCAACCAAAGGTACTCGTCAATCAGAGCAACTTGTCAATCAAAGGTACTCGTCAATCAGAGTTACTTGTCAATCAAAGGTACTCGTCAATCAGAGTTACTTGTCAATCAATGGTACACGTCAATCAGAGTTACTTGTAAATCAAAGGTACTCGTCAATCAGAGTTACTTGTCAATCAGAGTTACTTGTCAATCAAAGGTACTCATGAATAGAGTTACTCGTCAATCAAAGGTACACGTCAATCAGAGTTACTTTTCAATCAGAGTTACTCGTCAGAATTACTCGTCAATCAGAGTTACTTGTCAATTAAACGTACTCGTCAATCAGAGTTACTTGTCAATCAAAGGTACACGTCAATCAGAGTTACTTGTCAATCAAAGGTACACGTCAATCAAAGGTACTCGTCAATCAGAGTTACTTGTCAATCAGAGTTATTTGTCAATCAAAGGTACTCGTCAATCAGAGTTACTCGTCAATCATAGTTACTTGGCAATCAGAGTTACTCGTCAATCAGAGTTACTCGTCAATTAAAGGTACACGTCAATCAGAGTTACTTTTCAATCAGAGTTACTTTTCAACCATAGGTACTCGTCAATCAGAGTTACTTGTCAATTAAAGGTACTCGTCAATCAGAGTTACTTGTCAATCAAAGGTACACGTCAATCAAAGGTACTCGTCAATCAGAGTTACTTGTCAATCAGAGTTACTTGTCAATCAAAGGTACTCGTGAATAGAGTTACTCGTCAATCAAAGGTACACGTCAATCAGAGTTACTTTTCAATCAGAGTTACTCGCCAGAATTACTCGTCAATCAGAGTTACTTGTCAATTAAACGTACTCGTCAATCAGAGTTACTTGTCAATCAAAGGTACACGTCAATCAGAGTTACTTGTCAATCTAAGGTACACGTCAATTAAAGGTACTCGTCAATCAGAGTTACTTGTCAATCAGAGTTACTTGTCAATCAAAGGAACTCGTGAATCAGAGTTACTTGTCAATCAAAGGTACTCGTCAATCAAAGTTACTTGCCAATCAAAGGTACTCGTCAATCAGAGTTACTTGTCAATCAAAGGTACACGTCAATCAGAGTTACCTGTCAATCAAAGGTACACGTCAATCAAAGGTACTCGTCAATCAGAGTTACTCGTCAATCAGAGTTACTCGACAATCAGAGTCACTCGTCAATCAAAGGTACTCGTCAATCAGAGTTACTCGGCAGAGTTACTCGTCAATCAGAGTTACTTTTCAACCTAAGGTACTCGTCAATCAGAGTTACTTGTCAATCAAAGGTACTCGTCAATCAGAGTTACTTGTCAATCAAAGGTACTAGTCAATCAGAGTTACTTGTCAATCAGAGTTATTTGTCAATCAAAGGTACTCGTCAATCAGAGTTACTCGTCAATCATAGTTACTTGGCAATCAGAGTTACTCGTCAATCAGAGTTACTCGTCAATTAAAGGTACACGTCAATCAGAGTTACTTTTCAATCAGAGTTACTTTTCAACCATAGGTACTCGTCAATCAGAGTTACTTGTCAATTAAAGGTACTCGTCAATCAGAGTTACTCGTCAATCAGAGTTACTTTTCAATCAAAGGTACTCGTCAATCAGAGTTACTTGTCAATCAAAGGTACACGTCAATCAAAGGTACACGTCAATCAGAGTCACTTGTCAATCAAAGGTACACGTCAATCAAAGGTACACGTCATTCAGAGTTACTTTTCAATCAGAGTTACTTTTCAATCAGAGTTACTCGTCAATCAGAGTTAATCGTCAATCAGAGTTACTCGTCAATCGGAGTTCCACTGTTTTATTCAAGTCGAAAATTATTTACTTTTCGCTTTCCTTTTTCAGGTTCGACCTTGACCTCAATTATCTGTACCTGGCCTATGGCATTGAAGGAATGGGCGGCTCCTGGTTCGTCATGCTGGTCGGCCTCTACTCTCTCACGGCGGACATCAACACCACAAAACACGACAGAACATTCTGGATTAATTTCATCATCTGCTCCACCACCGTGAACACTGCAGGGGCGAATGTGGCAGTCGGCTACCTCATCGGCAGTGTGGGCTACTTCTACGCGTGTCTTTTACTGGTGTCCATGGTGTGCATAGCTTTCTTCGTCGTCGTTTTCACTCTTCCAGAAACACTTCCGGTTCACAAGAGGCCAAAGGCCATAGGGAAGAACCCATTGCTTTACGTGAGAAGGGTTGCGTCCTTTTACGTATTTGATGGCCCTCTGCGCAGGAGAGCCACTTTTTGTGTGTGTCTCTTAGTTTTTTCCATAGGCGTGGCCTCGGAAATTAACATTGATTCCATGGACGCCTTGTACCTACTGAGGCGGCCATTTTGTTGGGGCTCAAGTCGTATCGGAAACTACGTGGCCATTCGGAGTGCTGGAACTGCATTCCTAGGAACTCTGGTGTTTAAACTGATGCAGTGCTGCTTGGCAGAAGAAAAGATCGGCATGATGGCCATTCTATTTTTGGGTATGGCGTTAACTTTTGAAGCTTTCATCCAAGTTGATTGGTATTTTTATCTAGGTAAGTAGAATTGATTCTTGCCTTTTTTTAATATCTATTTTCTTTATTTCATTATCTATGTTGATATAGCCATTGATAAAGTATATTGTTGATGATAATTATTGATGATGATTTTGTTAATGTTTATTAGCGATGCTCATTACATTAAATTGATGTTAATTACATATATAGATTGTAAGTATTGTTTTTTATTATTGCTGATATTTACCCGTTGAAGTTCGATGTTGATTGTAGCTATTTAATTTTTAACTTTATTTTTATTTTAACATAGTCTTAAAACATGGTTAGTCAGAATTTGGTGAGTATGCCTGTGAAATATTGTATTTTTACTCCCTCAAAATTCATTGTATCCCATGATTCATGTGATTCGGAATTCAGCGAACTGTAAGAAAAGGATAAAAGTCGAAATCATATCTATTTCAATATAACTGTAGAATGAGACCATCGGGTAAAGGTGAGCAAATGTTCAGTTGTCCCTCTTGCAAAAGCATGCTATTGTGTTCTGTGGCTACTTGTGGCCACTACTGACTGTTGCAATGCCCAATATTGAGGCCTGGTGTTAAAAATAGTAAAAGCCCTTTTTACTGCACTGCTCATGACTTTGTGAGAACTTTCCCTAGAGCAAACCCAGACAAACCTAAACACTTACCTTTCCCTAGAGCAAACCCAGACAAACCTAAACACTTACCTTTCCCTAGAGCAAACCCAGACAAACCTAGACACTTACCTTTTCGAGACCGAAAATGTTAAATATTTGTGTTAAATATCTGTGTTGAATATCTGTGTTAAATATTTGTGTTAAATATTTGTGTTAACTATATGTGTTAAATATTTGTGTTAAATATTTGTGTTAAATATTTGTGTTAAATATCTGTGTTAAATATTTTTGTTAAATATTTTTGTTAAATATTTGTCTTAAATATTTGTGTTAAATATATGTGTTAAATATTTGTGTTAAATATCTGTGTTAAATATTTGTCTTAAATATCTGTGTTAAATATTTGTGTTAAATATCTGTGTAAATATTTGTGTTAAATATCTGTGTTAGATATTTGTGTTAAATATTTGTGTTAAATATTTGTGTTAAATATTTGTGTTAAATATTTGTGTTAAATATCTGTGTTAAATATTTGTGTTAGATATTTTTATTAAATATTTATGTTAGATATTTGTGTAAATATTTGTGTTTATCTATTCACAGTCCCTGTGATATTGATTCCGGAAGTACCATTTTCTTCAATAGTCCGGTCATTGATGTCCATGTTGGCAGGCCCGGATAAACAAGGTGAGAGACTTGTTATTTCATGACTAGGTGCTGTTTTGTTGACTATTTTACGTTATTCCATGACTAGGTGCTGTTTTTGTTGACTATTTTACGTTATTTCATGAGTAGGTGCTGTTTTTGTTGACTATGTTACGTTATTCCATGACTAGGTGCTGTTTTTGTTGACTATGTTACATTATTCCATGACTAGGTGATGTTTTTGTTGACTATGTTACGTTATTCCATGACTAGGTGCTGTTTTGTTGACTATATTACGTTATTCCATGACTAGGTGCTGTTTTGTTGACTATGTTACGTTATTCCATGACTAGGTGCTGTTTTGTTGACTATGTTACGTTATTCCATGACTAGGTGCTGTTTTGTTGACTATGTTAAGTTATTCCATGACTAGGTGCTGTTTTTTCAAGTATTGCCATCGTAGAAACATTGAGTACCCTTTTGTCAACCACATCCTTCAACAAGATCTTCGCGGCCACTGTCAGTTATATGCCAGGAGCTGTCTACCTGGTTATGGCATCGTGTGCCTACGTGGCATTCATTTTATTTGGGTAAACTACACCAGTACATTAGCTGACATTTTTTCAACGAATAATAATAATCTACAGTAAATGTTGTTTGTTCCTCTAGTTTGTTAGTTTAATAAAGGTAAACAATTAATATAACTTATGTGTACAATATTATTCAAAATGACGAGCGTAAAAAACTCAGTGGTGTAACAAGACGGAACTGACTTTGCAGCTAGTAAGGGGCGATAACTTCACCACTCTAGTGTTGTTTTTTTTGGCACGGTGATGGGGCGGCAGTTTTAGAGTCCGCTATGGTTGCCAGTGACACTAGTTGCACCACCGCTTTCACATTATATTCAACTGTAAATAGTAAACATTTATGAATGATTTCGGAACATCAGTTTATTATTTAATTTAGAATGAGAAACGAAATATATATATATATATATATATATATATATATATTAGTAAATAACAAATCGTTTGATTAGTTCCCTTTTTTTTTGCACCACTTTTTTATTTAAAGGCAGGGCCGAAAACAGAAATTCTGACAAGCTCTGACGATGGGGCTTCCTCTGCCCTACTTGGGCCCCTAAGAAGTGTTCGGGTTGCCTCCTCACCCCCCCCCCCACCTTTTAATCTCCCTGGTTAAAGCTACAGTCAATTTACACGACGTCTGTGACATTGTTTTTCGCTCTTTCTTATCGTTTTCCAGTGTATATTTTTGTATTCGAGAACCTCCGTCCAGGGGTTATGACCTACTGGTGAACTCTGACGATGAAATGAAGGAACAGTGACGTACACCAATCAAGTGACTGAATAGTGAATGTCGCATCGCTACCTGAAGACTACAACTAGATAGACGCCGTGTCAACAATACAGTCATTCGTCTATATGTGTATATATTGTTTCTGGACAAGGTTGATCCTTGTCAATTCATTTTAATTGACATTTTTTTGGCATAAATGTGTTAAGTATTTTTACAATGAGCAAAATTTGTTTAATGTACTCTCTCTTGCTGGCTGTTATGGTTTTTGACATTATTGATTTAACTTTTTGAGGCCATACAATTTCTGATTCGTTAGAAACATAACTAATGTTTATGTAACATAACTTGTGTTCACTTGTACATATATATATATATATATATATATATATATATATATATATATATATATATACAGTGCTTTTGCCGGCGTACCGGCACCTTTTTCAATGTTTCAATGTGAGGAAAAAAATTATTACTTTTCTTGTATTTTAACGTTTATAATTAATTTATTATATTATTTATTTGTTAAAATTGAATTATTTTAAAATTGTCCGAAATAAGAACTAAACTAGACGCTGGGTTTTAGCTGAAATTTAGGCAATCCATCACTGAGTACCGGCACCTATTTTTTTCTACAAAAAAGCACTGTATATATATATACATGTGTGTGTGTGTGTATATATATATATATATAACCAGTGCTCGATTTAAGAAAAAACAGTGCCGGGGATGAAAAAAATATTCTGCAGAGCCGGGGATAAATGTCTATGATTTCATCCCCGGGGGGTGACAGTTCTCAGTGCCGGGGAAATCCCCGGCACTAAATCGAGCCCTGTATATAACTTTTTTTTATGTTACTTTCAATTGTTGATAGGTATATGTGAAGTAAACAATAACTTTTTATAAGTTAGATAATGTGCTATGAGAAATACTAAGGGTTACCGATAACATTTTCAAGTCCCCCCTCCTCTCTCAATATGTTTACACCGCTGTCACGTAGAGATTGTAGTATTTCATACCAACGACCTGTTTGTTGGTCAACAGTCGACTGCATTACATAGCTGATGGGCTCATCGTCAACAAGTGGTTGCGTGTGCGTATAGGTGTGTATGTATCGATTTGTGTATGTGTGTGTGAGTAGTTTATGTATGTTTTAGTGTGTCAGTGTGTGTGTATGTGTCAGTGTGTGTGTTAGTGTGTGACATTGCACATGTAGTAGTGCGTGAACAAGGGAGCTGGAGAGGTCGATTAGATATTATACTGATAGTGTGGTGTAACCCACAGATTAGATATTATACTGATAGTGTGGTGTAACCCCCAGATTAGATATTATACTGATAGTGTGGTGTAACCCACAGATTAGATATTATACTGATAGTGTGGTGTAACCCCCAGATTAGATATTATACTGATAGTGTGGTGTAACCCACAGATTAGATATTATACTGATTGTGTGGTGTAACCCACAGATTAGATATTATACTGATAGTGTGGTGTAACCCACAGATTAAATATTATACTGATAGTGTGGTGTAACCCACAGATTAGATATTATACTGATAGTGTGGTGTAACCCACAGATTAGATATTATACTGATTGTGTGGTGTAACCAGTGTAAGGGAGGGAATAAAAAAGTTTTGGAATTGCAAAATGAAAAAATATTTAAAAAAAAAATATCCTGCAAAATGTTTTTTTTTATTGCTGGAATAATTGAGTTAAGTAATTCATTTATTTTTAAACTGTTTTTATATTAAAACATTAGCAGTAATAAAAAAAATAGTTAAATGAACTTTCCATATTAATGAATTACTGTACAAGGAATGAAATCAGTCTAATTCAAACATTTGTATAGTGCAATCCCTATTAAATACAGTTAGCGATTGTATTATAATGAAACTATTTTATGGCTGTAAAAATGTTTTAAATAATGTTACAGAAAATAAAATATAAACACTTTAATTCATGACAATAATTAGAAAACTAGAGTGAACATTTCCTATTAAAAATTGATCATTTACAATTTGCTTTTGTATAACACTAAATAACCACATATATTATCCTTAACATTGTAAATAGAAAAGTTAAATGTCTGTTTACAAACTGTGTTCGTGCCCTGTTAGCCTATGAAAGGGCACGGTCTACTGTAGACTTTACAAAATACTGCCTACTGTAGACTTTACAAAATACTGCCTACTGTTGACTTTACAAAATACTGCCTACTGTAGACTTTACAAAATACTGCCTACTGTAGACTTTACAAAATACTGCCTACTGTAGACTTTACAAAATACTGCCTACTGTAGACTTTACAAAGTACTGCCTACTGTAGACTTTACAAAGTACTGCTTACTGTAGACTTTACAAAGTACTGCCTACTGTAGACTTTACAAAATACTGCCTACTGTAGACTTTACAAAGTACTGCCTACTGTAGACTTTACAAAATACTGCCTACTGTAGACTTTACAAAATACTGCCTACTGTAGACTTTACAAAGTACTGCTTACTGTAGACTTTACAAAGTACTGCCTACTGTAGACTTTACAAAATACTGCCTACTGTAGAATGTATAAAGTGACTTTTAAAGTGTATCCTGTCTTTCTGGAATTATTTTCTCCAACGCTCTGGCAACTTGAAGTATGCTCAACTCATCATATTTCCTGCCTACAAGCATCAAGCTGTCCTTGGAGCCGTCGCCCAGCCTGCCAAGTGGTAAGGTGAGAGCAGGATGGCCAGTCATATTGGCGACAATTGTGTTGGCTATCTGGTCAGTGCTGTCCTTTAGAAACTCTGAAATGCGTGTGAAAAAAAAAATGACTTAGCAATACCATCAGAATAGGATGACTTAGTAATACCACAAGAAAATGTTAGAATGTAGTTATTGCAGTATTGTCTTGAATTGTTATGAATTATGATGGTACATATTGCAGTATTGTCTTGAATTGTTATGGACTTGAATGTTACTTGTAACATTATTCCCTTGATTTGTTATTAATTCAACAAACCCAGAGCTTTTCTAACATGAAGGGAAACTAAGCTAACGTTAGCGTTTTTCTGTTAAAGGTCTTGAGACTAATTTACTGACACCTATCAAATTATATGCTATAAAAATTTAATTTTGAGTAAATTCCCCCCCCCCACCCCCGTAATCTCCGAAACCCTGCCCTAGATTCTGTGAACGTCTGATAGCAACAGTACTACCTCTTTGAGACCCGGCCTCTGTTGTTTGCTGCTGTGGAAATTTCGAAGACACGTGAGTCAGCGTTGGCATGACAATGACGTCACATTTCGTCAGAGCCTCGTCGTACTGCCTGGTCAGCTCGAGAATTAGATTTCTGCTCTTGCAGTAGTAGTGGTTGCCATAGCGACGCATCAACAATTCACCCAGTGTCGTGAAGGCCTTGATGCCAGGCGCCAGTAGACTGCCACAACACTGACGACCCAGGCGGACAGCTTTCTCAAGTGACGTGGGATAGAACCCTGGCAAAAACTGCCCAGCGGCTAGTTCATCAAATAAAAAAAAGGTCAGTGCAGAATAAACTTCAGCAAAAAGAAGCAAGTAAAAAATAGAAGTGAATTCTCAAACTATTCTCAAATAGGTGTCGGAACAAAACCTCCCCCCCCCCCAGACAAAACCGAATGGACATAGGGAAATCAGGGACACCGGGACTTGAACTTGAGATATTTCGGTTAGCAGTCGAGCTCTACCACACAGCCACCGTGTCCCCTTTTTTTTGGTTTTTATATAAGAGGTGGACATTTTGACAAAATGTGAGATGGGGTGGGGAGAATGAATCTACTCAAAATGTGAGATGGTCCTATGGAGGTTATTGTCCGCCGGAGTTATGTCCGCTGGAGTTATTGTCTGTGAGGATTTTGTCCTTGGGGGGTTTTGTCCTACACTCTATCAGATAACCCAAGAACCCAGGGGAAGTTATATAAACATTAAGTTCAACTATTTCTAAGCAATGTGCTGATTATTTAAATTAAATTTTCATCCATGTATTTTAAAGTAAACCATTCAATATAAATATTCCTTACCAGTGGATTTGTTTGCTTAAATAACCCAAAATATAAAAGACAATATGATCATGTAAGTAATATCTTTAAGAATGATTAAATTTGACTTGAATAACTTTAAACGTGTTATAAAAGAACTATTTAATGCAAATGTCAACACAAGTACATCCTTCACGTACTTCCCATTTGAAAACATGTGTTGCAGCCAGAAGATATGAAACCAGTAAAAAGGGCTGAACCTGTTAAAAAAATTAAAATTATAGCATATTTCAAAAAAAAATCATAAGTTATGATCTAATAGAGTCCATCGTATTTAATTAAACTACTGTGTCTCTATCTACTGTGTCTCTAGTCTACCGTGTCTCTAGTCTACCGTGTCTCTAGTCTACCGTGCCTCTAGTCTACCGTACCTCTAGTCTACCGTGTCTCTTGTCTACTGCGTCTCTAGTCGACTGTTTCTCTAGTCTACTGTGTCTCTAGTCTACCGTTTCTCTAGTCTACCGTGTCTCTAGTCTACTGTGTCTCTAGTCGACTGTTTCTCTAGTCTACCGTGTCTCTAGTCTACTGTGTCTCTAGTCGACTGTTTCTCTAGTCTACTGTGTCTCTAGTCTACCGTTTCTCTGGTCTACTGTGTCTCTAATCTGACGTGTCTATGTCTACTGTGTCTCTAGTCTACCGTGTCTCTAGTCTGCCGTGTCTCTACTCTACCGTGTCTCTAGTCTACCGTGTCTCTAGTCTACTGTGTCTCTAGTCTACTGTGTCTCTAATCTGACGTGTCTATGTCTACTGTGTCTCTAGTCTACCGTGTTTATGAAGCGGTACAGAAACTTTGCCCAAATAAAGTCCAGCTAAATAAATATTTTGAAGAAACTCCGTGACAGAATTCTGAGTCTCATAAACACAAGTGTCAAGACCTTCCTGCAACAGACCGAGTTTCTTATGTAATATGCCTGGTTCCAGCTGCAATAAACAAAATAATGTTATGTGTGGATTTGGTCACTTGAAAGATATATATATATATATATAATTAAATTATCTTTCCTTTTTTTTAATATATGTCACAAGGACATTTTTTTTTAATTCTAAAAATAAATTACAACAGAAAGAAATGACAATGTTGTTTAAAGAATCAAATGTCAAATTGTTTACATGTTTGCTGTATTCTGGTATTTCCACATCCGCCTTTTGTCTCCCATCTAAACCATCACTACCAGCAATCACCTGGGAGAATTGAGTTGAAGTTTTTTTTTATAAAATGTACACATGCATTCAGTAGTGGTTGTTATTGGTTTTAATTTATCTTCTGTATTATACAACAAGTCTGTTTCTCTAGTCACAATGGCTATTACAATGCTCGGCCGCCTTTATTTTCCTCAAGAAATGTTGGGAACCCGTTAGTTAGTTGGGGGGTGGGGGGGCATCGACCTGAACCGAGAAAAGACACGGGGCACCCGCTGGGGCTCGAACTCGGGATCTTTCAGTTAGCAGTCGGGCACTGCCGCCGAGTCCATTTTGTTTTTCTATAAGAGGCAGACATTTTGACAAAATGTGAGACTGGATGTTGAGAATGCGATAAGACGTAAATGTTTTTGCCAGTTTTTTATTTTGTGTCTGATATTCACTTACACTAGTGCTCCGAAACCGACTGTGACAGCACACTGTTGTGCCTCGAGACAGTGCCTGGGGTTCCGCGAGACAGTGCCTGGGGTTCCGCGAGACAGTGCCTGGTGTTCCGCGAGACAGAGCCTGGTGTACCGCGAGGCAGTGCCTGGTGTGCCGCGGCAAAAGTTAAATATTCAAACCTTATGTCGAAAGTATTTTACGAGATTTTTATTTTGACGAAATCGTAACTGTTTAATTGTATGACATTAAAGAATGCATTATGTGGGCGTAGATACAAGAAGACTTGATGATTTTACCACATAAGCGTTTATATCTCAGTTTTACTATTGACACAAAGCACTAAGGTTTTTGTCTGCCATCCATTTCCAGGAATACCTGTGACATCATTAGACGTCGCTAGTCATTCATAAATAACTCTCTTTTTTTATTATTTGTTTTAAGCTAAAAACTTACGTTACGATTTTGTTATGTTTCTTTAATCCTGTAAGGGGCAGTTCACATGTAATATAAAACAAATATTATTTTAAAACTAGCTGAACCCTGCAAAACCTTTGTATAGAGTTATAGCCCCTTAGGCTTGATCTGTAGGCAAGGTTTTTTTAGAGCATTTTCGAAAAAAAAATGCTCTATTGTCCCCGTTTTGTCTGTCTGTCTGTCTGTCCGTCATCGCCCTAGATCTCAACAACCATAAGCCCTAGACCCATGATGTATATATCATTTTGTAGGTCTTGGCCTGCCATGTGTGCAGCAAAAGTCCATTTCGCGATCTGACCTCTGAGGGCCGAAAAAGGGGGCGTATTAAGTACCGTTTTTTACTGTATAAGCTATATTAACAAAGGAGCGCCCTATATCTCAGGAACCATAAGTCCTAGACCCATGATGTATATATCATTTTGTAGGTCTTGGCCTGCCAAGTGTACATCATTTCGCGATAGGACCTCTCAGGGCTGAATATAAGAGTTTCTTAGGTACCGTTTTTGCTTATATTTTAAATATAAATAATAAAAGCTAATCAAAGGGGCGTAATCATTATTTATTTTTGTAAAAGTTATTCAACATGATTACTTCCCTCTCTATTTATCAAAACCCATACGTAGCCACTGCGTACACGAAAATGCTCTAAAAATTTCCTTTGTCCGAAACGGAAAAGACTTAAATTTCTTGTTTTTATTTCGGGCAGATCCGATTTTTTGATGATTATATTTTAAACTGGAATACTGTTGTATTAATTCTTTACTTTCGATTTAACGCAGAACCCACACCGCTATTATTTATATAGATTATCATTTTTCCCTTTTTATAACATCGTCAAACAATTTATGACCAACCGCCGAAAGAGCTTTTAAAATATTTTTCACTTTCCTTATTCGGAGGAGGGGAGGGGCATAAAAAGGAAACTCGCACAGGGCGCCCCAACACCT
This sequence comes from Bulinus truncatus, assembly GCA_021962125.1. Taxonomy (NCBI): domain Eukaryota; kingdom Metazoa; phylum Mollusca; class Gastropoda; family Planorbidae; genus Bulinus; species Bulinus truncatus. The sequence goes on along the minus strand of JAGDYQ010000023.1, from coordinate 8,372,271 downwards.
TCGAAAATTGATCTTTGATAGAGTCTTATCCCCACTTCACTAATTTCTCAATCATTTAGGTCAATATCAGAAGCGCATTAAACGTCGGGCTCACTAGGCTCGCGTCCTGTGCCCTGACTTCACTGTTCCCTCTCGGCTGTGCTCGTTTGCACACCCACACGATTCACCAAACGCGCTCACCTACATTATAACAGAGCGCACACAAGTAGGCATCCAGGTAGTTATGTATATTTTAATTTCCATCCAAAGTTGAGCCCAATGAATTCTTCTGAAAATTAGCGGGAACATTGTCAGTTTCCCTCCCCCCAAAGCCCAATTTTAAAACTTTACTGGTGTCTCGCATTATTGTAAGGGCCCATATTCACTTCTACGCACCCCGGGGATTCAACCGACCTAGATCCACTACTGGCAATCATTTTTAAAGCTACTGTTTAAAATATGTCAGTAATAAAGTCAATGAACTGACTGGCAGTTAAAAGTATCATATGTATAATACTACACTGTATTACAGTATGACACAGTACTTCAAGTCGTAAACTAAAATCTACTTTTTATTGTATTCAGACAGTGGCGTAGCGAACTTATTCGCGCCCGGGGCACAATACCTTTTTAGCGCCCTCCCCAATCGAAAACCATATAATATTATATGTGAAATATACCATTTGGCGCCCCTTTGTGAGTAGCGCCCGGGGAATGATGTTCCCCTTGCCCCCACCCCTCGCTACGCCACTGAGTTAAGAGTTTTCAAAATAAATACCTCCAAGAACAAAGCACAGTCCGCAACATTACGAGTGATTGGTCCAACGTGGTCAACCGTTGGCTCTATTGGGACCAAACCTGTGTACGGAACTAGACCAAACGTTGGCTTGAAGCCAACAGTTCCTGTCCAGGCTGCAGGGATTCGTATTGACCCTCCTTGGTCAGCAGCTATGGCCATGTCCACTTGACCAGTGGCTACCTGCACAGATATCATGTTTCGTGGTGATTTCTTACAATCTTTTTGAAGATAATTATAAACGAATCATTCCAAAAAAACCAGTATGAGAGATATAATCAGAAATCATGTATTTCAATAGAAGTTTTACCAAAACTCCAGACCCGCAGCTGGAGCCACCGACTCTATAGCCAGGATTGTCTGGCATTGTAACATAGCCATCAATGGAAGAAAACCCCATGGCACTCAAACAGAAATCATCACAGGAAGATTTTCCTAAAATTCTTCCTCCTGCAGCATAAAAAAAAAGAATTTCGAACATTATATTTTCGAAACAAGAAATACTTTAATCATTATTTAAATTACAATTCATATAAAATAATATGTTTATACGTGTAAGTGCACCATTTAATTTTCTTTAAAGAATGAATGGATATTAAAATATGTATGTCACATGACTTTTGTTAATATGTGACAAAGAGGAGTGAAGTTATAAATACTGACAAACTTGTCACAGTTGACTGACAGCAGAATTTATTGTATCTTTTATAATATATTACAATATGTCTTATATACTAAACACATTTATAAAAATAACGGTCCAAAAAATTATAAATGGAGCAGTAGCCACATTAAGGGGGTGGGGAGGACATGGGGAGACTACCCCAGGCCTCGCACCTAGGGGGCGCGCACGCTTGGAGTTTTTAATTTTATTTATTTGTTACCTAACTGTGATAAAACTAGACATTTGTTTCAGGAACTTAAGCATTGTCATTTGACACTTGGTCTAGTCCCCATATATAACACTCGCCCTATGCCCCGCACTTTGGCACTCGATGTAGGCCCCACATTTTGGCACTTGGTCTAGGCCCCACTAGGCCCCACATTTGGCACTCGCCCTTGCCCCGCGTGCTTCTTAGGCCTCCTCTGACTGGAATATCGGTCAACAAGAATAGCTCCACGCCGTGAAATATTTTGCAACGGGAATGTAGAAACTAAAGGGAGAGAAATTTGAGGACATTTATGGAACAACTAGATCAAAGGCCCGGTACCCGGACCGGCGAGTGACTCCTTATAATTGCGTTGTATCCCTTTGACCATCTTTACAAATTCCCCAGTCAATTTTTAGCCGCTGAAGTTATACACACGTACGTACGCCAGGCTAGCTGATTATGTATAAGTTAATGAACAACACTGACCAGTCACTATTGATGGACAAAGGCGACTAGGGTGGCTTGGGACCTCGGGTGCATACACATTTGAAAGACAGAGAAAAAAATAGGTGCAAACAGGTGTAAATTGGTTTTATATGGGGCCACTTTAGTGATCCTATGTCACCACCACATAGAAGAACCAATGAGGCCACAGTCTATGTTGTTTTTAGTCGGTCAATGCTGTGCTACGATGTGCTATAATATATTATGTCGGTCTATGTTGTTCTATTTTTTTCTATGCTGGTCTATGTTTCAAAATAGATGAGACGACATGTGAAATTGACATAAATTAAATTTTAATATCAGTACAACCATTAAGCAAACGATGTGTTAAGATAAACACTTCATTCATGTGTAGCGATTTGTAAAAATAAACACTTCATTAAAGTGTAGCCTTTGAATCTAATTCGGACCACCGGTGTGGGTCCCAGAAGTAGGTCATCACTGGGGGGGTCACTAGCGCGGAACATTTCTTTTTCTTATTCAAACTTGACCTGCATCTAGAATCCTGGTCACTACAGTAGCGTCATATTCTGGTATGTATCCCTGCAGAAGTTTACTTCCGTTGGACATCGGGACGCCAGCCACTGCTGTATTGTCTTTGATTGCAAAAGTTTTTCCCGCCAATTTTCCAGACGATGCCCCTTGTACGTCACAACGCCATGCCCTGAAAATATGATGATGTCGATTTGAAAGATTTTCTTTTTTTTTTTTTTTTAAATGAAATAATAAAAAATTGGTTGTTTTTTAGAGCACTTTCGAAAAAAAATGCTCTATTGTCCCCGTTTTGTCTGTCTGTCTGTCATCACACTAGATCTCAACAACCATAAGTCCTAGACCCATGATGTATATATCATTTTGTAGGTCTTGGCCTGCCATGTGTGCAGCAAAAGTTCATTTCGCGATCTGACCTCTGAGGGCCGTAAAAGGGGGCTTATAAAGTACCGTTTTTTACTACACAAGCTATATTTACAAAGGAGCGCCATATATCTCAGCAACAATAAGTCCTAGACCCATGATGTATATATCATTTTGTAGGTCTTAGCCTGCCAAGTGTACATCAAAAGTTCATTTCGCGATAGGACCTCTGAGGACCGGGCTTCAGGGCTCCTAAGGGGCTTATATATTATATATATAACCCCATTCTATACCTTGTACGTTCAATAACCCATTCATTTGGTGCGAAATACTGCAACACGTAGTTTCACGAAGATTTATTAAGAAACTCATCAAATGAAATAGTAAGCTTGTGTTCTGAGTTTAATTGAAAGTATCAGAGCTATGCAACAATTGACGGAGCTTTCGGACGATTAAATGACTACAATTTCGAATGTTTTCAATTATGAGTCCTATTTCAGTAACCACAAACCACTTGTAGTTAGATTTAAGAGAAAATAATTTTTTTTTCAAATATAAAGAAACGTCTTTATAATATTTTTTTTACAGATATATGCATTACACAATTGAATTTATAAACATTTCCAAAATGTACAAATATTTACTGAAAGCTAACAAACGTACTGATACATAACATGAAAATGCGCTAACACGTCCTGTGTCCAGAATAGAACAGGCTTAATTGCTTGTTTTTTTTTTAATGCTCATAAAACAATTTTAGACACACAAAAAGAAAAAATGTTACTAGTGCATTAAAGGGACGAATGGTGTGTCTTATATCGTTTGACTGTCGACCTGGGATCTCTGGTTCGATATCCAACGTTTTTCGTTTTATACAAATTAGAAGCTCTTATAAAGTTTATTACCATGTGACCAATTTATTCAGAAATTATTTTATGCTTTTTAGTACGCAAGGAAACCGTTGTTTTTTTTTTAATAAAATATTTTTTTATAATGTAATTTTTATTTTTATATTTGAACTAATTTTTATTTGAATATCGTCTAATCAAAATTCCCTAATGCTGTGAATGTAATTTATATATTTATATTAATTAATTGTCTTTTTTTACATGTTACTGACCAGGCATTGCCGACTCTGTCGTCTGGAGCAGGTCTGTAACCAGGAGTCCGTGGGTACTTAACTTTAGGGATGGGCTCACACAATGAATCAAGGACTGACAGGTGGTGTACGCTTTCATTGGCTACGTCTGTGAATAAATTAAGCTGCAAGGTTTGAACACAAGCCAGTGCCGAACCTAGGGATTTGGGGTACCCGGTGGGCTTGTCCTCTTTGGTGGTCCCTGCATTTTGACACTCGACACCATGAAAGGAAATAATGTACTTAATATTTAAATTAAAACATATTAGGGGGCCCCCCTCAAACTGGAGCCCCCCCACCCTAGGTACTCCTCTGACACAAGCGTAGATAAATAAGCAAACTAGTCTGCCACTGGAGGGGGGGGGACAGTATTGATGGTGGGGGAATGGTGGGGGGAGGGGCGTTTTAGACGTCATCATATATAAATTAGCAGATTCATTTGATTTTTTTTTTGTATGCGTGTTAATCATCTGCAGTCTATTGCTACATAAAAGATGTTTTACTATTTCTTAAGTGAAATATTATTGGTGAGCTTCACATTCTGTCAGACCTACACAAAGATAACATGGTTAGGGTCACAGGAAAGAAGGGCGACTTATCAGAGGTCCTACGCTATAAGTACTGGCAGTTCAATGTATGTGGTAGTGGTTGAACTGCCAGTTTTAGTTCTTTTTTTATTTTATTTTATTATGTTATCTATTGCTGGGTGGGGCTTGTGGGGCGACTCTGAAACAAATTTCACCTGGAAAAATTCCATGGGCCTCATCGAGGTTAGCACGCCATTGCTCTAAAGTATGTTGCGATATACCATTACAGTTATTAAATAACACGTTTTAATTTCTAAAAATTTTAATGTGTATCCAAACCAAAATATTTCCGCTAAAATACAACATAGTTTTCAATGTTGAAATTGGCTTGAAATCAAGGGAAATTGTAACCGTTTATTAAGTTGAAATAATAAGCACCTGTTATAGCCTGTATCTGGTCTAATGAGCAGTCATAATTGAGGTCATCGGTCAATGTTTGAATTTCTTCCGGTGTGACCGCCTTATGTGGTGATGGTTGATACATCTTGTAGGACATGGTATTCAGTATATCACACAGCCCTAGAACATATCAAATACATGAACCTGTAACTGTTTAAGGTCTATAGATATAGTATCAACTGAATGTAACAACAAACTGTTGTACATAAAAAGGTAGGTATGTTTACTGTATATATATATATATATATATATATATATATATATGCTAACCAGATCACAATGGGAACGTGACATTAGATAGGTTTAGTAAATACCACAGGAGAATTGGCTAGCCCTACGGTCACCTAATGTGTTGTTGGTAAACTGGTTCATTTGACGTATGGTCATTCTAGCTCTTTGTGGATCGATGTATGGACGTACGAACGGACGGACAGGCAGGCAGACAGATAGACTAGATATCTATACTTATAAGACGCATTTGTTGTCTGTCTGTCTGTCTGTCTGTTCCCTTATAACTCAAGATCCAGACAAACAAATAACGTGAAATTTGTTACACATACACATAATTACATGGGGAAGGTTATAGGACAGGTTTCGTTTCATATCGATGGGTAGTTTAATTGTTATAAATTTTTTTTTATTTTAGTATTTTACTATATTGAAGTAATCTCGACGGCGCCATAAATAAAATTCCTCTGTGACGTCATTTCCCTATGATCGAATAGAACTTGCGCGCTGGTGCTGTATTGTGCCTTTGTGATGCAAAGAATTGTTGATGTTTTTTCATGCTCTCTGATGTGTACAGTTTGAGGAAGGTAAAGGAGTGAAGAAGGATTTTAGAAGAAGTGTGAAACCATAATAATAAGTATTTATATATATATATATACATAGAGAGAGAGAGGGGGAGGGAGAGGAAAGGAGGGTAGGAGGGAGGGCGGGAGGGGGAGAGAGGAGGGAGGGGGTGGACAGGGGGAGAAAAGGAGGGGGAGAGAGAGATGGGCGAGGGAGTAGGGGGAGAGGGAGCAGGGGAGAGGGAGCAGGGGAGAGGGAGAGAGAAAGGAAGGGAGGGAGAGAGGGAGGGAGAGAGAGGGGAGGGAGGGAGAGAGGGAGGGAGAGAGATAAAAAGTGAGGGGGCAGGGAGGGAGAGAGAGGGAATGAGGGAGGGAGGAAGGGGGAGAGAGGGGGAGGGAGAGAGAGGTGGAAAGGGGAGGGAGGGAGAGAGGGGGAGGGAGAGAGGTGGAAAGGGGAGGGAGGGAGAAAGGAGGGGGAGAGGGGTTAGGGAGGGAGAGAGGGAGGGAAGAAGAGAGGGAGAGGATGGGAGAAATGGGAGGAAAAGATAAAGAGAAAGAGGGGACAGGGAGGGAGAGAGAGGGAAGGAGGAGGGAGGAGGATGGACGGGGTGGAGAGAGGGAGAGGGGAGAGAGGGAGATGGGAGAGGGACGGAGAGAGATTTTAGAGAGGGAGGGAGGGAGAAAGGGAGGGAGAGAAAGGGAGAGGGGGAGGGAGGGAGAGAGAGGAAAGGAGAGAGGGGGTAGGGAGAAAACAGAAGGTAAACAGAAAACCTTATTTTAAACCCGGGCAAAGCCGGGTACTTGCAACTAGTATTAGATATATTAGATATCTCTATACTTATTAGACGCATTTGTTGTCTGTCTGTCTGTCTGTTCCCTTATAACTCAAGATCCAGACAACCGAAAAACGTGAAATTTGTTACACATACACATAATTACATAGGGAAGGTTATAGGACAGGTTTCGTTTCATCTGGATGGGTAGTTTAATTGTAATTAATTTTTTTTTATTTTAGTATTTTACTATATTAAAGTAATCTCGACGGCGCCATAAATAAAATTCCTCTGTGACGTCATTTCCCTATGATCGAATAGAACTTGCGCGCTGGTGCTGTATTGTGTCTTTGTGCTGCAAAGAATTGTTGATGTTTCTTCATGCTTCCCTATTTGTACAGCTTGAGGAAGTTAAAGAAATGAAGAAGGATTTTAGAAGAAGTGTGAAGCCATAATAATAAGTATATATATATATATATATATATATATATTTATATATATATATATATATATATATATATAGAGAGAGAGAGAGAGAGGGGGGGGAGGGAGGGAGGGAGGGAGGGAGAGGAAAGGAGGGAGGGAGGGGAGAGAGGGATGGAGGGAGATGGTCAGGGGGAGAGAAGGAGGGGGAGAGAGGGAGATGGGAGAGAGGGAGAGAGAAAGGGAGGGAAGGAAAGAGAAAGGAAGGGAGAGAGGGGGTAGGGAGGGAGAGAGGGGAGGGAGGGAAAGAGAGGGTGGGAGAGAGGGAGAGAGAGAGGGAGAGAGATAAAGAGTCAGAGGGGTTAGGGAGGGAGAGAGGGAGGATAGGAGAAATTGGAGGATGAGATAAAGAGAGAGAGGGGGCAGGGAGGGAGAGAGGGAAGGAGGAAGGGGGAGAGAGGGAGGGAGGGGGGATGGACAGGGGGAGAGAAGGACGGGGAGAGGGGAGAGGGAGGGTGGGAGGGAAAAAGGGAGGGGGAAAGGGAGGAAGAGAGAGAGGAAGGGAGAGAGGGGTAGGGAGAAAACAGAAGGTAGAAAACCTTATTTTAAACCCGGGCAAAGCCGGGTACTTGCAACTAGTATTAGATATATTAGATAGATAGATAGATAGATAGATAGATAGATAGATAGATAGATAGATAGATAGATAGATAGATAGATAGATAGATAGATAGATAGATAGATAGATAGATAGATAGATAGATAGATAGATAGATAGATAGATAGATAGATAGATAGATAGATAGATAGATAGATAGATAGATAGATGGATGGATAGTGGGTATGTAGCTTGTATGTAGGTTATATTTAGGTTGTAGGCAGGTTGGTTGTAGGTAGGTTGCATGTAGGTAGATATGTGATATGAAACTAAAACAACTTAAACACGCCATATAGATAAATAATTACACCCAAATAAAACTACAAACTGCATGTAAACAAACTGTATGTGTACTTTAACTAATACTCATATCAGCGTTCAATAAACATCCATGTGAACTTTTAGATTAGCATATCTTTAGCATATGACTGGAAAGCTGTTACTGGGCGTGTTTTTGTGACGTCTTTTAATGGTGTATAAGGCGCAAGCTCAAGGACGTCCTTTGATTTTTTTTTGAAACCCTGGGCAAAACTATAAGTCGTGGCCCCTAAAACTTGAGTTTAAATAGGAATTGTTACACCAAGGGTACGGCAGTAGGGGGCCCTGGGTGAGTGCCACATTTCTCCATAAGAACCGATTTGTACATTATGACATCCAGTAATAGACACACGATGTAAATCAGGGGCAATGTTCCCTCTAAACCGAGCGCGTAAGCGATCGCTCACACGAATTCAGAGCGTCGCTCATACTACACGTACGATCGCTCACTCTGACGGACGACATCGCTTAAATCGCTCACAAATTTTGGCCTCAAACAAAATGTCGCTGTTACAAACTGTATTTAAGACATCTTCCCGCGTTTAACCCCCACCCCCTTTCTCATACCCCCACCACAACTTCCTTGTTTATCTCCACACCCCTCTCCTCTCCGGCGAACGATGGACTGACACGCACAGGCTTGTTAGTAAACCCAATCGCTCGTGACGGTGGACACTTCTCCGCCGGACATCCATCTTTCCCCTTCCCCCATGAGATTAATTCCCCGGACCAGGCCGGATGATAACAGAGCGTGCGCGCCTTATCATATGGTACCGTTGTCCAGTACACCTCGTGACGGTGGACACGTCTCCGCCGGACATCCATCTTTCCCCTTCCCCCTGGAGATTAATTCCTCGGACCAGGCTAGATGATAACTGAGCCCCGTTCATCAGTACACCTGGATGACACGACATGATGTATGTTTTCAGAGTATGTTCCAACTGTATAAATTGAGATGAGTTTTAGTGACTGGGCGCATTCCCCCACTCCGAGGGGTCCACGTCATACGAGTCTGTTTGACTCCCGACTCTAAACTTCCTTTAGAGTTATTTGTATACTTATGATTTGCATATTGTAACTAAGCGGCCCAGCTAAGAGTTCTTTTTAGAACTATATGTTTATATGTATCTGCTTTGAATAAAGTCTAAGTGTTGTTAATCGCACCCGACTTGAGTTGTTCTGTACTTATTCGTCACGTGGTTGTAGGCAAATATAAATTATTGACCTCACGTATTCATTTCAGAACTAGATTACCCACAGACAAACGACCATCACAACAGCCCTACAAAGGCGAGATTGTGACACCTTAGAGGGATCATTGATCAGGGGTGGGCAATCTTTCTTTTATCCACGGGCCACAAAGGGGTTGTTACGTTTGTCAAAGAGGGCCAGTCTATATACTACAGAGACACCAGTCTATATACTACAGAGACACCAGTCTGTATACTACAGGGACACCAGTCTGTATACTACAGAGACACCAGTCTATATACTACAGAGACACCAGTCTGTATACTACAGGGACAGTCTGTATACTACGGGGCAACCACATAAATTTGATTAAACAAATTTATTTAACTTAGATTTCATTACATTTTCGAAAAAGATTCATCAGAAGGCAATAAAAACAGATCACACTGAAACAAATATGACAAGAATTACCCTGCCGTCTACACATTGATCTAAAAAGTTACCCTGCCGTCAACACATTGATCCAAAAAGTTACCCTACCGTCTACACACATTGATCCAAAAAGTTACCCTGCCGTCTACACATTGATCTAAAATTTATTACGAATGTAACAATTTTACAACAACAACAACAAAAAACACAAGCTCGATGTGTTGTGACGTGTATATGCCAGGGTTGTTAACAATACTAAAAAAAATTATTGGCAATACCAATACAATTTTAAAACCAGTATTGCATTACCAATACCAATACAATTTTAAAACCAGTATTGCAATACCAATACCAATATTTATTTATTATTGCCAATACCAAAACCAATATTTGGGTCATTCGACGAATAAAACGCAAATACGTAATTTATTGCTCTATATCACTTACATCGATAAACGATAACAACATTTTTGGCTGATTTAGATAATGTATTTTTAACCAAATTTTGTTCAATAGTTAACACTTGCTTCATCAGTTTCCCTCAAAGCATGCAAAAGTATTTGACAACATAATAAACTACTATTAAATAAGTCGGCATACTTAATGTCCTTAAGCAACAAGATTTTTCAATATGTATGTTGTACACATATTGTGAATGAATGGATGAAGCAAATGATTGTCATAGAAAAGCAAATGATACATAAACAGTTAAACATCACAATATTGTTAAAGCAGTCAGACCGAGTCAGTGGATTGCATTAGATCTGGAAAACTAACGATGAACGATTAATTCCAGTTGAGTTCACAGGGTAACGCAACCTAACTGGCAGTTACCACTTTGCCATTTCAAAATGCGCACTGCTCAGTCGTGAACGAAGAGGGGAAAATACTCGTCCTCCTAATGAAAACAGCCTTTCAACAGCAGCGCTTGAAGGAAGTCCAGTATTCAGGTCTATGTATATTTTACGGATATGTGGATAGGCATCCAATGATGCAATACTCTGAAGTGCTTTCTGATCATCAGTCGTAGCAACCAATAGTGATTGTGAAACGCCTCTCTTCAGTACTTCAATAAGATGCAAACGCTGCAAATCATCATCCATCCATCCATCCAGTCCAACTTGAATTTGGGATGTACAACGGATGCCAGCTGAGCATCAATGCTGTCAAACATGTTTGCAAATCTTCTATCGATGGCATTCAAAAGACATGAAGCTAATGGAGAACAAACTACGAGCCGATCATTCTTTCCTTGATCAAAAAACACTTTTAACTGAGCCTTCATCACGACAAGTGTTGGTAAAAGGAAACCAAGTCCAATGTCTTTTTTAGTTTCACCCTGCAAAATGTCTAGTGCACAGTAAACATGCTTCATAACAGCAACATACTCTATAACAAATGTTTCTGTACAGGCTGTAGTCTTTTGATATCAAGTTCATCACAAAGTTTGTCGAACTTAACTTCCATGTCACTTACACAGAGAATGTTGTTAACTCTGGTGACAGCATCATACATTGAATTCCACCGGGTTTCACCAGGTGATATCAAAAGCATACCAAGCAAGGCCGTAGCCAGGGTTTTGTTTTGGGGGTGGGGGGGGCTGTGCGGAGAGTTTTATATAAGAAAAAATTGGAACACAATGATAAAGAAGTATATTTTATAATAAAATTTGATTGTTAGAATTAATTTGGGGGGGGGGGGGCTGTAGCCACCCTAGCCCCCCCCCCCTCCCTGGCTACGGCCTTGATACCAAGCGAACTGCCTGACGATTCTTTGCAAATAACAATAAACACTTAAGAAAATTATTTAATGCAACCGGAAAAAAGCTTGGAAAGAATAGCAAATTCCATAAGAAATCAATTTACTTAGAGTACTCACTTGTCAATGCTCATTGCCACAGATATCATATATGATTTCTATCATCATTCATTGCTTAGTCTCATTCAAAAATTGTTTGGCAATGTCACTCGCAAGATGGCGACACCAAAGAAAAATTTATTATTTTCAGCTTTATTCACAACCAATGTTGTAGAGAACTTATTGAATATTGCTTTTAGTATTGGTTAAAAATCAATACCAATATCAAAAATAATTATTGGCAATACCAATACCAATATCAAATTTCAAGAAGTATTGCAATATCGTACCAATACTTAAAAAAGTATTGACAATACTACCAATACCAATACAATGTTGCAATATTAACAACCCTGGTATATGCCCTACAACACTAGTTCATTTGATACACGTAATAAACCTGAGCCCGATGTCCAGCAGACCATCTAGGTAGATAACGTGCCAGTGGTTATTAGTAGAGACGTTTTTATGGCGTGGCAAACTGAACTTTGTATAGTCCCCCCCCCTCCAAATTAACACCAAGTTATAAAACAAAAAAAATGGGGGGGGGGGGGGTGCTAAGATTTACGAGCTTCTGCAGCGTTTTTTTTGTCTCCCCCCCCTCCTCCCCAAAACCGTTAAGACATAATTCGGGGTGTACAAGTTAAAGTGGGCTAATGCGGCCTCCAGCGGCGTAGCGAGGGGTGGGCAAAGGGGGGGGGGGGACATCATGCACTGGGCGCTATACGCAAAGGGGCGCCAAATAGTATGTTTTACATGGTTTTCGAATGTGGGAGGTGCTAAAAAGGTATTAATAAGGTATTGTGCCCCAGGCGCGAGTTAAGCTCGCTACGGTACCGGCGGCCTCTTCTGTTTCACAATATACTATCAGTCTAAGAATAGAATGTTGTGTTCCTTCTATCTCTGCATGTCTAATTACCACATAAAATGTTTAAAGTAAAGATGTATTCTCAGTTATTGTAATAATAGTTTAATAATGTGTTTGATCGCAATAACACGTACTCTGTATCTCCCTATAACCACAAACATAGAAATATACTTACGTCGCCTGCTTCACCTATCCTCAAAGAATATGTAGCCTACACATCAAGTAAAAAATAATGAAGTCAAGGACAAAGATTTACAGTCAGTCAGAAGGCCTACTTTCCACAACTTATCACCTATTCCACATACACGTCCTTCAGTAAACAAAACAATGTTACTACATCATATCACAGCAAACTCGGTGCCGGCTCTAGCAAGTGTAAGGCCCAGTCGGGAACAACTTAGTTTCATCCCTGGTTTATATGTATTGTAGTAAATACTTGCCAATCCTAGAGTAGATTTCACTAACAAGAGGCTTTCACCATGCGCGGGCCCCAAAGGGCGCAATCAGCCCAGAGAGATTTTGTCCCAGAACAAAACGATTATGATTGTATACATGTACCTTCTTTAAGGAATGTATTTTATTTCTTCATATATTGAGACAAGAGCAAGCACAGCCATGAAAAAAATGATATTAGAACAAATTAATTACACAATTTTGTAAACAAAGAATGTTACTTCATCATAAACCGAGGCAGTCTTTGTTGTACAAATCACATCAAATATATAACGTATTATATATAATTCTCTGCACTGTGTTGCTTGATAGAGAAAGGGTCAGGCTGCGAGGGAGGGGTAGAGAGTGGGTCGGATAGTGGATGAAATGTCACGCACGGTTGGACGTCAATAATTGATGAACCAGTCTTATGCAGCTGGTCGATTCAGAATAAAACTATATTGCAGTAACACATAGAATGGGCTTTGTGTACAGTAGCTAAAAATAGCTCCTCAGCACAGAGCCGTAGTTGGCTAATGTGGCCCACTTTGCGAGCTACATAAGGTCAGAGCCGTAGTTAGCCATTGTGGCCTACTGTACGAGCTACATAAGGTCAGAGCCGTAGTTGGCCATTGGGGCCCACTGTACGAGCTACATAAGGTCAGAGCCGTAGTTGGTTATTGTGACCTACTGTACGAGCTACATAAGGTCAGAGCCGTAGTTAGCCATTGTGGCCTACTGTACGAGCTACATAAGGTCAGAGCCGTAGTTGGCCATTGGGGCCCACTGTACGAGCTACATAAGGTCAGAGCCGTAGTTGGTTATTGTGACCTACTGTACGAGCTACATAAGGTCAGAGCCGTAGTTAGCCATTGTGGCCTACTGTACGAGCTACATAAGGTCAGAGCCGTAGTTGGCCATTGGGGCCCACTGTACGAGCTACATAAGGTCAGAGCCGTAGTTGGTTATTGTGGCCCACTGTACGAGCTACATAAGGTCAGAGCCGTAGTTAGCCATTGTGGCCCACTGTACGAGCTACATAAGGCCAGAGCCGTAGTTGGCTATTGTGGCACCGTCACTCTACCCGCATTACCTTTCCTACGCTAGTGTCTGTCAGAGCTGCAGTCAAGAATTATGGGGGCCCTGACATGAAATAGCAGCGGGTGCCCTTATATCATCCTTCGGAATCCGTCCCCACCAATTTCGCAGCAAAATAAGAAAAAATATTCGAAAGCAACATGGTTAGCCCCCCCCTTCCCCCGCATAAGGAACTACATTTTTAGAAGGGCCCTACATTACAAATTTTGCAGATTCCCCGATTAGTTAAACACGTTTCAAATTTACAACAAACAAACAAAAAAAATTAAAATTTGAGTTCACGAAAAAAATCAAGACTCGACGTCAATTTACCAACCCCCCCGTCTCCCACTCCCCCCCCCCCATTTTGTTTAAATGGACAACCCCTAATTTGGTTTCTTTAATATACATGCATACAAATTGTGTAGTTTGAAACCGGGACACACACATACACCCTAACCCTGCTTGTAACGAAAAAGTCATCTCCATAATCCTTATTCACTTTTAAATGCACCCTGTCTTAAACACCAGAGATGTGGGCTTTAGTTCTAGTGGAGACCACAAAGTGGACTTTAAATCATTGTTTGCTACAAGTGTTATGTATTACTGTGTAGAGTGTATCCATGTTTACTACAAGTGTTGTGTATTACTGTGTACAGTGTATCCATGTTTACTACAAGTGTTATGTAATACTGTGAACAGTGTATCCATGTTTACTACAAGTGTTATGTATTACTGTATACAGTGTATCCATGTTTACTACAAGTGTTATGTATTACTGTATACAGTGTATCCATGTTTACTACAAGTGTTATGTATTATTGTGTACAGTGTATCCATGTTTGCTACAAGTGTTATGTATTACTGTGTACAGTGTATCCATGTTTACTACAAGTGTTATGTATTACCGTGTACAGTGTATCCATGTTTACTACATGTATTATGTATTACCGTGTAGAGTGTATCCATGTTTACAAGTGTTATGTATTACTGTGTAGAGTTGTCCATGTTTACTACAAGTGTTATGTATTACTGTGTACAGTGTATCCATGTTTACTACAAGTGTTATGTATTACTGTGTACAGTGTATCCATGTTTACTACAAGTGTTATGTATTATTGTGTACAGTGTATCCATGTTTGCTACAAGTGTTATGTATTACTGTGTAGAGTGTATCCATGTTTACTACAAGTGTTATGTATTACTGTGTACAGTGTATCCATGTTTACTACAAGTATTATGTATTACCGTGTAGAGTGTATCCATGTTTACAAGTGTTATGTATTACTGTGTAGAGTGTATCCATGTTTACTATAAGTGTTATGTATTACTGTGTACAGTGTATCCATGTTTACTACAAGTGTTATGTATTACTGTGTACAGTGTATCCATGTTTACTACAAGTGTTATACAGTGTATCCATGTTTTCTACAAGTGTTATGTATTACTGTGTACACTGTGTCCATGTTTGCTACAAGTGTTATGTATTACTGTGTAGAGTGTATCCATGTTTACTACAAGTGTTATGTATTACTGTGTAGAGTGTATCCATGTTTGCTACAAGTGTTATGTATTACTGTGTACAGTGTATCCATGTTTACTACAAGTGTTATGTATTACTGTGTACAGTGCATCCATGTTTACTACAAGTGTTATACAGTGTATCCATGTTTTCTACAAGTGTTATGTATTACTGTGTAGAGTGTATCCATGTTTACTACAAGTGTTATGTATTACTGTGTAGAGTGTATCCATGTTTGCTACAAGTGTTATGTATTACTGTGTACAGTGCATCCATGTTTACTACAAGTGTTATACAGTGTATCCATGTTTTCTACAAGTGTTATGTATTACTGTGTACACTGTGTCCATGTTTGCTACAAGTGTTATGTATTACTGTGTAGAGTGTATCCATGTTTACTACAAGTGTTATGTATTACTGTGTAGAGTGTATCCATGTTTGCTACAAGTGTTATGTATTACTGTGTAGAGTGTATCCATGTTTACTACAAGTGTTATGTATTACTGTGTACAGTGTATCCATGTTTACTACAAGTGTTATACAGTGTATCCATGTTTACTACAAGTGTTATGTATTACAGTGTACAGTGTATCCATGTTTACTACAAGTGTTATGTATTACTGTGTACAGTGTACATGTTTGCTACAAGTGTTATGTATTACTGTGTAGAGTGTATCCATGTTTGCTACAAGTGTTATGTATTACTGTGTAGAGTGTATCCATGTTTACTACAAGTGTTATGTATTACTGTGTACAGTGTATCCATGTTTACTACAAGTGTTATGTATTACTGTGTACAGTGTATCCATGTTTACTACAAGTGTTATGTATTACTGTGTACAGTATATCCATGTTTACTACAAGTGTTATGCAGTGTATCCATGTTTTCTACAAGTGTTATGTATTACTGTGTACACTGTGTCCATGTTTACTACAAGTGTTATGTATTATTGTGTACAGTGTATCCATGTTTGCTACAAGTGATATGTATTACTGTGTAGAGTGTATCCATGTTTACTACAAGTGTTATGTATTACCGTGTACAGTGTATCCATGTTTACTACAAGTGTTATGTATTACTGTGTAGAGTGTATCCATGTTTACTATAAGTGTTATGTATTACTGTGTAGAGTGTATCCATGTTTACTACAAATGTTATGTATTACTGTGTACAGTGTATCCATGTTTACTACAAGTGTTATGTATTACTGTGTACAGTATATCCATGTTTACTACAAGTGTTATGCAGTGTATCCATGTTTTCTACAAGTGTTATGTATTACTGTGTACACTGTGTCCATGTTTACTACAAGTGTTTTGTATTATTGTGTACAGTGTATCCATGTTTGCTACAAGTGTTATGTATTACTGTGAACAGAAGGGTGCATCACCACAATAGAGGAAAAAATTGATTGTTTGTTTTTGAGCTGTCTATGTTTCTAATACGTTCTAATATCATTAATAATAACTTGTGTAAAATATTTTTCAAATCAGAGTTGATTTAGAGGTCCCCCCTCCCTCCCCCGCCCTAGAAATTACAAAACATGACATGTAAAGAAAAAAAAAGTTTATTCTAGTCTATATAAAAAGTACATTAAAGTATTAAATTATTATTTACTGTTGCATTTAATTCAGTTTCACTTTGTTGCACGTTTGTAAGGTTTACGCACATTTGAGATGTTTTTGCGGTCCATTTCTACCACTTGAAGAATGTTTTGAAAATGTTCATCCGTTCGCGCTGCTTCAACAAAGTCAGATGACTGTTTCACTCCTCTCTCGGCACAATCGTTAACAACGTTAATAGCACTGGCAATGTAAGAAGCTGTTTGGCACCAATCATCAACAGGCAGTTGGAGGGATCCTGTGTCCAGTTGAAGTTTGTATATAGTAAACCACGAGTAAACTCCAGCCAGATCACACAACCGAGTTTTAGAATCAATTGATTGGAATCGTGGTTTTCCCCAACCATTTCCAAATCGATTCTGTGGAGTTTGGAGGGCAACCACTGGTCGAAGCCTTAGCAGAGCATCTGCTAGAGCTCGCTTTTCCAACACAGGTACTTCATTGCTGAACAGAGCAAGTGGGATCATTTCAGCAGTGAGGTACCACAGATGCCTATTCAGGGCACGGATTGCTGACTTGGTTATGTCTCTGTTGACATCGTTGTAATCCAAAAGTCGCTTGTAGAGCTGTAGATCATTCCATGGTGCATCCACACTCTTTTTGCAAGTGAGCCACCACACGACATAAACATAAGTTACAAATGTAGAAAATGCACGAATATTTGGCACTTGATCACGTGTGGTAATAGTACCTGGAGGCAATAATTGAATTTGTTTCTCACACAGTGCAATCTTGAGGCAATATATCAGCTTTGCCATCCATCGTGCTTTGTGCAGGGCACCTGGTCTTTTAAAGTTAACCTCCTTATTTGTAGCATTGAGGTAAACAAGGGACAGCTTAAGGAATTCGTGGTAGTCGTCTCGCAAGAATTCGGTTTGTTTACTAGAGTTGGCATGTGCAATTACCGCATCTCTCATTATCATCAGTCGCTCTTGAGCCTTCAGATCATGATCAGCTAACGTAAACGAACTACAAACGTGAGACCAATCATGTGTCACCAACTCCCAATTACTTCGCAGCTTGGTGAACAAAGTTATATCCGGGGATTTGGAAACTTCTATTTTCATGTCTGCAAACACATGCGATAGGATAACTTCACCAATGTGATGGCGACAACCTGACCACAGAAGAGCACGTTGCAGCATATTTTGTATGGCAATGCAGGCAGCAGTCTGTTGACCAGTGTTTGATCTTGTTGTGTCGAATGTCATATTAACGATACAATCATTACAATGCCACTCTGTCATTAGCTTCATGGTTAATTCTGCAATTATTTCACCAACGGGTTTCTTTGTTGCCTTGGCATAATTTGGCACTCCTAGAAGTTTCAATTGCTTTGCATCACCGACAACAACTGTTATGCGTTCTTCAGTGACTCGATGATTTTTTAGAGAAGGTGTCCGTTTGCCATCCCAGTGGAGAGTGCAGAGTTTGGGTGGTTCCCAGGAGTCGTGGATCTTTATAGATATCTCACAACTTTGCGACGTGAACGATCTGCAGTGGCATAGGAAGAAGCCACCATTGATACATCACCCCCAGACTCGCTAATAAGGCCCTGTGTTAAAGCTGCCTGCTGTGTTGGTGTAATCTTTAATCTTGTCGCTAGTTGCACAAGATTTGGTCGGCTTAAAACATCTGGAGGTACAAATACCAAAGCTCCTGTTGGCTTTCTTCGCTTTTGCAATGGCATTATATCATCCAAACAGTTATCAACAAACTCCATATTATCTTCAGATTTAGAAGTAAAATCATCGGGTTCGTCACTGCTACCCTCGCTGGAAGGCACTGATATCGTTGAACATGCTGCATTATCTTCTCATGCGCGTTTCTGACGTTCCAATGTTGCGACATCTCGTGAATGGCGTCGAGCGACTTTTTTTGCAAGTGTTTTGTCAAATGATCCAAAGCTGGAAGACCTGTCTCCTTTCATAGACCTCAAGAATGCTAGATCTTCTGCATTCTTGATAATAGTCTCGACATTTGGTGGCCACAGTTGAAAAGTTGTTGCCAACATAGATTTCATTTGTTCCAGTTTACGTTTGGTGGCCGGTGTGTTTCGGCGACTTTTATCAATTGAACGAAGTTTATTGTATTCATCAAGAAGCTGAACAATCTTCTCACAAGCTCTCCTCTCTGTCACCATTGGAATGTTTGCTTTTTCGTAGAAAGCAGTAACTTGATTCAGCACAATTTTGGCAGTTGTAAATCGAGAAGGTGCACCAAGAGAACCTGGACGCTCACTGTGTGCTGCTACATTGCAGTGATACATCATGCACCTCAAAACTTGTAAACAAGTTGGTAGTCGAAGAATTCCAGTAATTATAGCATCATCAACACATAACTGGATATGCAACTGTTGAAGTGATGCCAGAGTCAGCCAGCATTTCCTTAGAAGGTGTAAACATTTTATTGTTGTTTTTCATATCATTTCCATGTTCTGATTTTATAGGTCGTGTGTATCAGAAATTAAAATAATATAAATAAAGAAATTAAAATGCTTGCCTTGGTCATCAATATGCGGTAAGGAAAAGTGTTGTTTTTGCTAATAAAATGTGAATTTTAAATTTTATTTCTAGCACAACTGCTTATCAAAATCAATCATAGCTACCAAACATTATAAAACCAAAAACTATAAAACAATTTATATAGCGCTTCACTTTTTGTATGTAAGTCTGTAAGACTTTACAAGAAGGATGGTTTTATCTAGTTTTCGCTTAATTATGCAAACTTTGTTGAAGTCCGGGGGACCTCTAAATATTGTCAAATATTTTTTATTTTTTTACACAATGCTTTTTTTGATCAATGGAACAAATTTAAATAGCAGACAGATCAATTATTAAAATTTTTTTTTGGTGATGCACCCTAGTGTACAGTGTATCCATGTTTGCTACAAGTGTTATGTATTACCGTGTACAGTGTATCCATGTTTTCTACAAGTGTTATGTATTACCGTGTACAGTGTATCCATGTTTACTACAAGTGTTATGTATTACTGTGTAGAGTGTATCCATGTTTACTACAAGTGTTATGTATTACTGTGCAGAGTGTATCCATGTTTACTACAAGTATTATGTATTACTGTGTAGAGTGTATCCATGTTTACTACAAGTGTCATGTATTATTGTGTACAGTGTATCCATGTTTTCAAGCCCTTGGCGGAGGAAATGTTTATCTCGAGATCCTCCCAACAACCCACTATTGGGATAGTTTTTGTAATGGCCATTGTAAATTATCATCTTAAACTAGACTCTAAATCAAGGTGGGCTAAGTATGGGAGGAGCATAGAGTGACGAGTCACTGGGGTCATGGGGCCACCGCGGAAGACATAAGGAGACAAGTCACTGGGGTCATGGGGCCACCACTGTAGACATGAGACAAGTCACTGGGGTCATGGGGCCACCACGGAAGACATAAGGAGACAAGTCACTGGGGCCACCATGGAAGACAGAAGGAGACAAGTCACCGGGGCTGATACCCATAACCAGGACTTGGTGGATCACAACCTAAGTGCCACTGAGTCCCCCCAAGTCATAGATTTGATCCAGTAGTCCAGTTCTAGTTTTAGAGAACACTTCCCGTCCATTAAAACATGCTTACACTTTTATTGACCAACGTGAAGCAAAGAAATTTATTGGCAGTGGCCATTAAGTTTATCTCCCTGTGTCCAGCAACCTCAAATCTAGCTGTGGTCCAGAAGCAACCTGTACTTCTACAGTGATTCAAGCCTCAAATCTAGCTGTGGTCCAGAAGCAACCTGTACTTCTACAGTGATTCAAGATCAACAGTCAATCTCAGTTTCAATGATTGCCTCTTTGTATGTCCCTAAGTTTCAGATTTTATTTTTTCTTAAGTACCCCAATAAACATACATTCAAAATAGGTAACACGTAATATGTAACACATTTGGTTGACTACATGTACTATGCACATGACAAAGTTTAATGACAGAATCTTTACACACAGAGATAATTTGTTTTTTTCTAAGTTCATTTTTTTAGAATGACATAAATGGTGACAATGGTAAACAATGGTTTTATTGTATTATAAAAAAAAACAAAAACTAATTATTTTAAAATATATTTACTAAAACAACTCACACATTCTCAGTTTTATTTTTTTTTTAATTCATACCCACACACACACACTCACACATGCAAACACATCCACACAGACACCCACAAAGAGGCACACATTCACACCTGGTTTAAACAGACAAAGTACAACACACACACAGAAAATTACAACACATAGAAAACAGCAATGATACAAAAATACATGCAGTTGTATCTTTAATGTAATGGTTCTCCAATGTAATGGTTCTCCAATGTAATGGTTCTCCAATGTAATGGTTCTCCAATGGCCCTGTCAAGATGTACTTTACAATGAGATGCTGCTATGTGCAATAACTTGAGTCAGGCTGCCAGTAACTGTACAACATTCCTATCCTTTTTCTAAAACAATAATATTCTACATTGACAACATATGTACCATAAGGTTAAGTATTGAATTCAAATAACCAAATGAACATCAACATATATATAGAATATACAACACAAACTGGAGCATATAAATTCAGCCCTTTGGTTAAATCGTTAAATATTTTTAGATATTATATCAGACATCAAAATTGCTATCTAAACCTGGCCACGTTGACACTAGCGTTGAAGAAAAAAACAAGTTACAGCTCAAGAACATGATAAGATGCAACTAGAAAGTTGAGGGGGGCGCGGGGTATGGGTTTTTATACAATCACTGATGACAGTCAATAATGTGCCATCGATCTACATTTATAAACAATTTTATAATTTTACTATTTGAAAGACCAGCTTATTATTTATGTTGTTAATGCTATTTTTAGAATATAATAAAGCCCTAGTCTAACTTCAAACAACAGAAATTTTCATCCAATTTAACAGACTTGCATATAAAAATTAAAAAAAACATGTACGTTTGATGAGTAAAACAATTGTTTGGTTTTTTTCAATGGTCATTTAAAGGAATAAAATATTTAAAAATTAATTGATTTTTTGATAAGGGAACATGATTTTAAAAAAAAAAATTAATATATATAAAATTAGGCAAACACAGTATACCACAGTAAATACTTTCACACAAAAATGGTTTAACTCATGAATCAGATCAACATGTGCAAGTTAAAACACTTAACTTGCCAGTCATTGGTTACACCCCTGATTAATAATCCAATCAGAACACATGCTGTTTCATTTACTATGAGGTATTGAAGCGATAATTTAAGACTTACACACTTGTATCATTAACATTAAATCTGCCGATTTTGTTAGTTACTATAATCGATGGTATAACAGAATCAAACAGTGTTCTAGAGCTATTTAATTTATTTCCAGCTGTAAGATGCCACAGAACTATTTCTTTAGACCAATGGGCTCGGTTATCTTGGCATCAGCCCTTTTGTTTCAGGCAGAAGTTGAAATCCTCATCCAGCAATATTCTTTGTAGAACACACAATCTGTGACAGAAAAACTTACATATTACATTTTTGTCAAGATGGGGGTGAGCGTAAAAGTATGTTCTTTCATCCACCCAACAAATATATATGTGTCTTTCATCCACCCTACACATATATGTGTGTCTTTCATCCCCACTACAAATGTCTGTCTTTCATCCCCACTACAAATGTCTGTCTTTCATCCACCCTACAAATGCCTGCGTGTCTTTCATCCACACTACAAATGTCTGCGTGTCTTCTTTCAACTCAAGACCAGAGTGAGAAGAGGCAGTCCCAAAGCTTGCTTCTAAAATGTATTTCTGCCGCCGAACTGAGAGGAAGTATTTAAAATGTTTAGTTTATTAAGTGCCCCCAGAATTCCTGGCTGCAGCATGTCAGTATTTTTCTGAGAAGTCAGGCATTATCATCCGTTTGAGAACTCAAGCTGTATAGATCAGTTGCACTCAGACAACTTTAGTTTCTGGCCATTTGAAATCGTTGCCAAACCACATGGAGTTTTTTTTTTCTCATTTGTGGTCTCAGGTCAAAAATTGTAAATAAACAGCCAGGCAGGTCATCCTAGAAATAAAAGTATGAGAACCACAGATCAACATGTTGTACTCATTTGTTTCAATGACCTCACCTGAAATAGTTGTATTTTGTTGGTATCCGTGTCCCTACATCAAACCACGTCGTTTCTTGTAGTCTTCTAAATTTAAAGATCTTCTAGGTGCAACATCTCGTGAGGTGTGAAGTGGTGGGGTGGGTACAACGACCTGTCCATCTACATTCAACAAACAAATTAAGTTATAATTAAATATGCACACATGGATTCTCTCACCCATTAATTAAAATTTTGTTGACCAATCAAACACGAATGTATACCATTGACCAATCAAACATGACTATATACCAATGACCAATCAAAATTAAAATCATTTAAACCCATTTTCTTTTAAATAACCACAAATACAGTTCAAGATGTAATGAGATAGTCTTGAGCAAATGAAATAAAAAAATTACCACCCTTTTTCTGGATTCACGTTTCTCATATAATGTTTATACCCATGTAAGTATGAATTCATATAATGTTTATACCCATGTAAGTATGAATTCATATAATGTTTATACCCATATAAGTATGAATCTAAGAAAAATGAGATACCTTGTTTTCTTATGTTATTGATAACATTATCTTCGTTCCCAAACTGTAATTGCACAAGGGAGATAACAAAATCCTATACTTTATCTACTTGGTTTTATACTCAAAAAATAATGTTTACATGCACTAGAACACCTAATATTACCCACAATAATTTAATTACATGTATTTGCTGAACATAAAGTAGTTCTTAAGTCTCATAAACAAAGCTGTGATTAAATTAATTACTAAGTAAAACAAATGTCTGTTTTACCTGATGATGGCACATCTAGATCAATCTTAATATCAAAATCGTGAACAGCAAAAAGATCATCCGATAATCTCCTTTCAGGTCCATCTGGCCTGTCTGTTCCCTAAATGATTCATCCAATACATGTATTACCATTTTACTGAAAATTATATCTTTCACATGCAATACATTCTTTACAAACAGTTATATACATATACTTCAAAATTTGGAGTCAGCAAAATTTAAAATTAGGAAAATCATTGGAAAGAAAGTACAATTTAAACACAACATAGAAAAACCATTTTATAGTTTGATACAAGTTAATAAAATTTACAAAACAAAGCTATTTCAAAATAAAACATTAAGAAAAAATCTTACCAGTTGTAGATCAATCGGCAGAGACCTGAATAATGGAGAGGGTGAATTGGCAGAATCTGAAGATGGCAAAGCTGTCTTCTTCTAAAGAAATAAAGCAAAATTTTAGTTGAATAAAGTTCAAATAGCATTAAGAATGTGAAATTATAAAAAAAAAATTTGTAGTGTGCTGGATTTAAAGGGGTGTCTCATGCATCCAGATATCTGTTGTTGTGATGTATAGATAAATAATACATTATACAAAATTTATAATGACTTTTTAATGGCATAGACAAATTCAAATTAAATGTTTAAAAAAAAAAAGATTATTCTATTTTGACGCTAAATAGAAAAATTAAAGAAATAAAAATTACTACTTTTGTTCTAGTTTTACTTCTGAAACATAGGGTCAGGGTCAGGGTGGAAACCTTATGGGGGGGGGGGGGGGGGGGGGGTATAGACTTACTTTGGTTGGTTCTTCTGGTTTCTTCATTCCTTTTGTTTCATGAGTCTGGAATATAAAAAATGGTTGTCAGAAACAAGTAAAAGGAATTCTTACGCTGATAACAACTTAATTCAACAGATATATCTGAGCCCACGATAGGGTGTAGTACCAATTAGAGAGAATCTCACTTTAAAAAAAATCATGCTGAAGAGTAACAGAGCATGAATTGATCCATCGAGAGCAAAAAAAAATCATGTTTTTATTAGCAGAAATGCAGCAAGACAAAAAAAAACAGTATTTACCCTAGTCACAAGTGTTGGCCGGCAATGTCGACGTGTGAATGGATCGGCTGTGGCATTTCTCATCTCCGCTACCTCTGCCTTCAAGGCGTTCTCTGCTTCAACTAAGTTTCTATCACGATTTCTCTGGTTGATGTAGCTGATTAAGAAAACCGCATGATTCACTCAAACATGTCCATTAATGGATCACAGTAAAACATATCAAGATTTAATTAGATGTATATTAGACTCATTATCTTTGTTATTATCATTATACATTGTTATTGTTTTCAGACTATTATTTTAGAAAACAATGAAATTGATAACAAAACTAATGTTTCTTTAGACTAGTAAGGTAGGAATAAATAAATCTTGTACACAATTTGACCATAACCAGTATTTAGACACATTCTACACCCAGGGAAGTGAGCATTTGTATTGTTATATATTGTATTGGCCAACAAATAGTTTCTTTTTGTAAATCCCCCATCAATTTTGAAGAAAAAAAAAAAAATTCACCTAAAAATTTTAATCTCTGTATACAACAACTAACAGCAAACAATTAAAAGCTTGATTTTTTTTTTTACTCAACTGGTTTCGATTGTCTATAAAGCCATGTGGGTAATTTACAATTTTAAGACATCTGGACCCTTCTTATATTCGTGCTGTATATTTAGCCTCACATGAATTAAATATTATGCTTATCTGTAGACCACATTTTTGTCAAAAAACTCTTTGATCTATTTTCAAGTTGTTTTGCTCTTCAGTTGCAATGAGTTTCTTGACTTTTTAAAATAATAATGTTCTAGAAAATGCAAACACACAGTTGTCCATAACTAAATACTGGCAACCAAAAACTGAGTGAATCCAATGCCTGTCCCTGACTTGTTGGCATAATTCCAAATGCAATACAAAAGAAACCGTTTTTGACTCAATGAAAACAGAAGATCAGGGTCACTTGGTGCAAAAATGACTGAGGGTATGAATATTAATTATCCTGGTTACTTCAAGTAAGTATTTCACAGTCAATGACTTTTGAAATCATTTGTTTTCCAACCATTCTGATGCCATTGCATAGACCTTTGGTGGAGTGAAGATTTCTTAAAAACATGACTACTGCACCAATTTTTGAAGTTATTCGGAGGCACATCTCTGGGGGTTAAGCTGTTTAAAAACTTTACAGGATGAATTCGTTTAAAGACGATTGACCCCTTTGTGGTTGCTCCCTGTAAGGATGAGTTGTTAATCTCTTAAATCCTATTTAAACCAATATGGGACGTTTCTGCAGTGCCCTTCTTTCACCAAGGCCAATAGAGCAATGTCCATTGAGGCACTACAGGAGACATTGAGGGAATTTCTCTTGGATCTCACTGATATAAACTCAGAACCCTCAAGTCAACTTATGGGCACTTTACTGCATAACCATCCATTGCTGCTCTATTCTATAACATCATTGATTTTCAACTCTATGTGCTTTTTTTTTGCAAAATTCCTTCTGCAGTTAGAAGTTGCATGCTTTTAGGGGGCATTTTTATGATTTACTTGTATAACTTTAAAATGAAAATGTTTGAAAGTAACAAAACATATT
The DNA here is from genome assembly GCA_021962125.1 of Bulinus truncatus. Lineage (NCBI taxonomy): Eukaryota > Metazoa > Mollusca > Gastropoda > Planorbidae > Bulinus > Bulinus truncatus. The sequence continues at coordinate 8,345,654 of JAGDYQ010000023.1, read as the reverse complement.
AATTTAAAAACGAAAACACTATCTCATAATAAGAAAAGCTTTTTCTTTTAACAGTTATTACTTTAGATATAGATGAATCATTTGAAAGTTGAGTTTATACCTCAAGACTTTAGATGAATCATTTGAAAGTTGAGTTTATACCTCAAGACTTTAGATGAATCATTTGAAAGTTGAGTTTATACCTCAAGACTTTAGATGAATCATTTGAAAGTTGAGTTTATACCTCAAGACTTTAGATGAATCATTTGAAAGTTGAGTTTATACCTCAAGACTTTAGATGAATCATTTGAAAGTTGAGTTTATACCTCAAGACTTTAGATGAATCATTTGAAAGTTGAGTTTATACCTCAAGACTTTAGATGAATCATTTGAAAGTTGAGTTTATACCTCAAGACTTTTCTTATTAACAAACCTCTTACTCAAAACCACAACATCCATTTTTTTATATTGAGACTTCCATACAAGTGTTATTATGTTTATAAATAAACTGGTACACAGTCTCTGAGATGGAAGTGCTTCAATGTTTAAAAATAAACTCTCCTAATAAAATCCTTGTTTTCTACCGATTTCAATGTCCAGCAACTGAAGTTTTGTAATGTTTGCAAATAAAAGAGTTTTTTGACGGCGCATGACCTTTCTGATTTACACATGCCGATTATATAGAAGATACAAAAGTGTTTATAAATGTATACATTACAAACATTTAATAAAGGTGAACTAATACTACAACTGTTCATGGGAGGCAATGATGAATCATTTACAAAGATTTAAGAGTTCAGATAGTGCAAATGACTCATTTATAAAGTTAAATTAAGTAGCCTTGAAAAACAATTTTGCTACTTAAGTGAAATAGTAGAACAAATTAAACACCAGGTTTTTTTTGCTTATAATTATACAACAAAACTGAGCTGGTTAGTAATGTAGTTTATTTTATTTTATATTATATTATATTAAATATAGTTATTTATATGAATTAAAATTATGCATGAACTACAAATAAGAAAATAAGTGATACCTGATAGAGTTTATATTTGATGTACGACGTCTATCTAATTCTTGCGCTCTCTCTTCCAAGTCCTCCAATTCCTGAGCATACTTTATTGATAATTCCTGATTGCCATCTATGTCTGCTTGTTCCTGGACAAAAAAATTAAAAGCTTAAGTCAACTATTTAGAATTACTATAGAAACGATCACAGAAAAATTCACAAGAAGAACAAATACATTATTTTGTATAGAAAATTTTGCAAATAAAAATGTACAAATAGAATCAATGTATTTCTATATCTTACCAAAAATAACAATTAGAACAAATACATATAAAATGCTACTTCATGGAAAATTCCACGCACAGAACCAACTAATTGTGGTCCAAGCATAAGTTGGTCTAGTTGGTTTTTGTGTACATTTTGTATAAAATTGTGTGGATTTTTTTTTAAGAAAGATGGTAGTTGAGAAACTAAATGGCAAGTCTTGCATCATGCCAATGATAGTTAATGAAAATCATCAAATTATTTTTAATAAAAATCACTCAATTTATTTTTCAAAGCAAAAAGAAATTTAAAAAAGGAGTAAATAAAATTTAGTAAATTGAATAATTTTTTAAGAACTTAAGTTCTAATAGACATAGAGAATTATTACTATCAAATAAAAAATACCTTTCTTTTCATGAGCTCAGCTTTCTTCACAGCGTAATTGTGAGGATTTTTCCTAAATTTCTGCTTTTCTGCAACAATCTGAACAAAAAAAAGAGAATGACAAATATATCATAAAAAATACTCTTAACAGTTTGTACTTTTAAATGTTGATGATAAAACCTTTCAATATTAAAATGTATTAATTCAAAGCAATAATACAACTGTATACAACATGTTCAGAAAATAATAACTAACTATATACAGCTACTGTGAATAGCTGAACATAAAAATGTTACATACAAAAACTTTAAAATTTATAAAAATTAGTCCGCATAAGATTCTTTTTTTCTAACATTTTAAAACTTAAATTTCATAATTTTTTTGTTTCCAGAAAGGAGTAAATATTCTGTAAATTCTGTAAATGTTTTGTTATCAAAATTAGAAAAAAAAAACAATTTCATTTTTTTTATCAGTTTTTGTTATAGAATTATAACTGTAAGTGCAATACATAACAGAAATAGATGGCAATAGAAGGTGAAACGAAATTTTACTGATTTAATTCAATTATTCTTCAATTATTCTTTTGAATCTGATTCCCACTGCCAATATATCTCTATACTTATAAGAGGCATTTGTTGTCTGTCTGTCTGTTCCCTTATAACTCAAGATCCAGATAACCAAATAATGTGAAATTTGTTACACATACACATAATTACATGAGGAAGGTTATAGGACAGGTTTCATTTCATCTCAATGTGTAGTTTAATCGTAATTAATTTTTTTTTATTTTAGTATTTTACTATATTAAAGTAATCTCGACGGCGCCATAAATAAAATTCCTCTGTGACGTCATTTCCCGAATAGAACTTGCGCGCATAACCTATTAAAAATTGAGATTATGTTTGTGTGGCTCGCTAGCACAGTCTGTTACTCGCTTGGCCGTGACTCAAATTTGGCCGACTATGTGTGGGTTCAAATCCCGACAGTGAAATTTTTTTTTTTTCAATTTTTTTTTTTCAGAATAATCTCTATACTTATAAGACGCATTTGTTGTCTGTCTGTCTGTCTGTCTGTTCCCAGAGAGAGAGAGGGAGGGAGAGAGAGATAAAGAGACAGAGGGGGGGCAGGTGGGGAGAGAGAGGAAAGGAGGGTAGGAGGGAGGGGGAGAGAGGGAGGGAGGGGGGATGGACGGGGGGAGAGAGGGAGATGGGAGAGGGAGGGAGAGAGAGGGAGAGGGAGGGAGGGAGAGAGAAAGGGAGGGAAGGAAAGAGAAAGGAATGAAGGGAGAGAGTGGAGGGAGGGGAGAGAGGGTGGGAGAGGGGGAGGGAGAGATAAAGAGTGAGGGGGGCAGGGAGAGAGAGGGAATGAGGGAGGGAGGAAGGGGGAGAGAGGGGAGGGAGGGGGAGGGAGAGAGAGGTGGAGAGGGGAGGGAGGGGAAAGGAGGGAGGGAGAGAGGGGTTAGGGAGGGAGAGATAGGAAGGGAAGGAGAGAGGGAGAGAGAGGATGGGAGTAATGTGAGGAAGAGATAAAGAAAGAGAGGGGGCAGGGAGGGAGAGAGAGGGAAGGAGGAAGGGGGAGAGAGGGAGGAAGGGGGATGGACAGGGGGAGAGAAGGAGGGGGAGAGGGAGATGGGAGAGGGAGGGAGGGAGAGAGATGGGAGAGAGAGGGAGGGAGGGAGAAAGGGAGGGAGGGAAAGGGAGAGAGAGAGGGGTAAAGAGGGAGAGGGAGGGGGAGGGGGGGAGGGAGGGGGAGGGAGAAAACAAAAAGTAAACAGAAAACCTTATTTTAAACCCGGGCAAAGCCGGGTACTTGCAACTAGTAGAACTAATAGAAGGCTTGAAAAAAGTGTCTACAGAATTGAATGAAAAATCTAACTGGGTAAAAATTCTCTGATTCCAATAGCCCAAAAAGTTTAGATATATCCCATTCCAACGAATGGTCCCATTACTTGTTATTACAGTACAATATAAGTTCAAATGAAAACTAAGCTAATTAGCTGATAAAATTACCAACATTAAAGTAATGACTAAATACTGAGTTACTGCTAAAAACTTCAAACTGTTAAATTTACCTCTTCAATGTCCTTATCTTTGATCTTGTATTCAAAAGCCTGCTTTATATCATCTTCCTTTCTAGAGATGTCATCCAGGGTAGGTAATTGATGGTGACCTACCTCCATAGCTTCTTTCCACTTGTTAAACTCAGTATCTGTGAAATCTTGATTAGAAACAAACTCTAGTCTGTAAACTCGCTCTGCTCCACCATGTCTGAAGTTTAGAGAAACAGAATTAATGAATTTAATAACACAATAGGAGTCAAGATTGTGTTTGTAATAAGATAAAATCATAATCCACTTCATAATATTTGTAGGTGATATAACTGATCAATTAAATTTCAATAAAATCAATGTATATGATCAAATCCACTTTAGGAAATAAATATTATGATGAGATTAAAACCAGTAAAAACCAAATTTTACATAATTGTAAAAGAGTAAACTTTACATGATATGCTTGTTTACTATAATTAGCCAAAATCATAAAAAGTATTAATACCTCAGCTTCAACCCTTTATTCGTTCTGGTTGTTCCTAGCTGATAGACTTTGGCTGTTTCTACAACATCAACAATTTCTGCAACCTGAAAACATAGTATTTTTTTAATATATTTTCAGCTTTCAAAATGTTAAGTTGGTTAAGCAAATCCAATAGTTGATTGCAACCATTCTAAAGATATTGAGCCAACAGCTCAGTGTGGGGGATTTGAGACAGTTGTAGATCATCATAAAACAGCCTTAAATTACAAATAATTCTTGGCTGTTTGGAATAAGTACAAGTTTCACCAGCTGAATTTTTTTACTTCATGTTCTACTATATTTACAAGATCGTAACTATAATTAAGTATTCACTGGTACATACCCTGTACACAGGCCTGCCTTCATGATTTCCTATTCCAATACGTACAAAACAGCCAGTAACAACTTTTTTGAAATACGGCATATGACACCATCTAGTTAAAAAAAATAAAAAATTCTTGAAACATAAACTCAGACTCTGCTTAATGTTGTTCTGATTAGTAATGTTCACCCTAATGTTTAATATTTAAAATTGCCCATTAATTTATCCAAACAAAAAATGTTTAAATCACCTGGACTTAATTAACATGGTAAAACTAAAGCATTTGCTATAACCTTGCGACTCCAAAACATTCCAATGATATCATTAACACTAACAGTTAGTCTAGTAGCGAGTTGGGTATATTTATGTACTGAATGTCATCTACATAGTAACATTACAATTGTATAGTTTTTTAAGCACCACAGGGTTGATAATTGGTAATGCCGTTTTGTTAACGTTGACTTCCCTGGACTTGTGTTATTTTTGTGACACCTGTGTATTTATATTTTCTTCATGGAAAATAATGACATTTAACTCCTTTATTTTTATGTACGTAAGTGTTATTTTCATCAAGAACATCGTCCAATGTTTTACTTGTAACTAAGTGTTTAAGAACTTTGATGCCATATCCTGTATCCTGTACGCAACATACTATTGGCCCATAGGCAAATTTATTTAAAATCAGAAACAGACAGTGAGGTGTTCACTTTTTTAAAAAATATATCAGACATTAATAAAAAAAATTTAATCACAAAAAAAATTATCCACTCACTTCTCCACTTTATTTCTTGAGAGACGTATTCTACTAAGCTCTTCTTTAGAAGATATGATTTTCACTTTTCTATGTTTTGGTCGGCTAACTCTGCAGAGCAAGAAGCAAAAATTAAATATGAGTTTTATGTTTTGAGAAAAATTACTTTAAAAACTTTTAAAATTCACTGCTTAAAATTTAAGCAAACAATAAAATTAAGCCTACTCTTCCTCGGAATCTGATCTAGATGATGATCTGTCACTTTCATCTGAGCTAGATTCTGCTACCTCTTCTCGCTCATGCTCTCTCTCACGATCCCTATCACGTTCCCGATCCCTATCACGTTCCCGATCACGGTCCCTGTCACGCTCCTTTGTTTCCTTCTTTCGTTCTTCCTTGTCACTCTTTTCCTCTTCGCTGCTATTTTCATCATCATCATCATCACTGTAGATGTCACTTGCTTTGATTTTTTTCTGTGCCTGAATCTGTTCAGCTGAAAGATACAAATGTGTTTAACAAAATTTTTAAATTATATCAACTGAATCACTATCAATAGCTATTTCAAAAATAAAACTTAATGTGTATATAATATTGATGACCGACATTTTTAGAAAATGATTTTTATATACATTTACTAGCTGTACCCTGCAAAACCATTGCAAGAATGAAGTTTTATAAAGATTGAAGAAGCTATTAAAAAATAATTTCAAGTTTATCTCAATTTATCAACAGTCCACAATTATTATTTTTTTCCTGATTTGAATAGCTTCCCACATCTTAACATCACAGCAGTTGAGTCAAAAAGTTCATGGTCAGCAAGCAGAAAAATTAAATCCAAATATCCAGGCAAAATGTAATATTTCACCCTTAGGTTGCATAATTGAACAGAGTTATTCTAATTCATACAATATTTAAATATGTCTTGCTTTAAGTACACCTGGATAATTAATTAAATGTTGATATTTATTTATTTTTATTTTAAGCGACACAACATTCAATAAGACTTTTAGTTTATGCCCCCTTTATCCGAAGCGAGGGAAGGGAGGGGAGACTTAACTTCAAACATTTCCAGAAAAAAATATTATTTTACCCATTTTAAAAATACACCAAAAACAGTTTGCTAACCATTACATAATTGTAATGTATAGCTGCATATGTTTAAAAAAAACTGATTGCTGAACAACTAAAAAAAAACAGCAACTTTCTGAAGCATCAAAAGTGAGCTAATAGCAACTGGTTTTGTCGGCAGTAGAAGGTAAAAAGGTTCATTAGAATTTCAATGAAAATTGTATTTTTTTTACATGCGCTGCTATTCTTGCTGGTCAATGCTGTACTTCTTAGGCCAAGATATCATGACATTGTTCTAAGCAACAAAAGACAACCTTTATGTGTAAGTACCTTTTTTCTTTTGTTCTTCTCTTTTTGCTTTCAAATCCTGAAAAGCTGATGTCTTCTTGTTATCTTTATGTTGTTCTATATGTTTACGACGCTCTTTGCTTCTTTCACTTACTGTGGGAAGCATTTGGTCAGACTGAGGTTTTGATTTCTCTTGCTCTTTTTTAGCTTTTTTTAGCTTCTTCTGGATTTCAAATCTGTAATTGATTAGTATATCATTATTATTCTTTTCAAAGGTTGTAACGATACATAATGTTACAATAATCTAACTAAAAACCAGTTGTATTATTTTTTTTGTAAGAACTCGAGTCCACATTTTTATGCAATCTGATATATATATCAAAACTTCTGCTGATAAATAGATTTGGTCAGGTAAATAATTATCCTTTGCTTTTATTTACCACCGTTACATCTACAGGATCCCTGTAGGAATTATTCTTCATGCATTTCATCATTATTAATAAAGTTTTTTTGTTGTTTTTTTTTGCATAGATCAAGTGGTGGTGGGGTGTAGAGCACTTGACTGTCAACTGGAGAGTCCTGGGTTCAAACATAAGAGAGAGCCCTGGAATTTTTTCAGGTCCTCATGTAAGTCCCCAAGTCCATCCAGCTTTATAAGGGTACCTGATTGTAAGTTGGGAGGGGGGAGGGGTACAGCGGATGGGTGTCATGCTAACCACACAATCCATTTATATTCCAAGGTTATTGAAACAGATCAATTCTACACTTCATCTACACGGATGAGCCCTCAGGGATCTTTACTTTACTCCCCGGCAAGGTCCCATTTAGGAAGAAATATTTTATATGGAATTTATATCAATTAATGGTTAATATTTTATTTTTTTGTTTACTTCATCGAATTACATCAATCTATAAGAAGATAGTCAGAATAAGCTATTTCTATTGTTACCTAATTAAGTTTATAAGTAATTTTGGTATATTTTAATAACTGGCTATCTTAAAATTATCTTTGACTTAAACTGAGATATTGTTAAATGATTTTTTCATTGAATTCAAAGCCAATCATCAGAGTATTTTGCAGAAATAATTTAACCAGGTATCTTGCTAAAATACTTAAAGCCCTCAACACCAAGGCAAAGTTCCTGCATCTAAGAAAATTCTGCTATATACTTTAATTAATGTCATGACAGAATTAAATATTTCTTTGGTTACCAACTGGTTACTAAGGGGAAAAGCTAGAGATATCCTGCAATGACAAATTTTTTGAGCTTGAGGTAAAATTTTGGTGAAAAACAGTGTAATAGAGTAATAGAGATACTTCCGTAAAAGTATACATTTTATTACAAAGTGTTACATACACAATTCTCTAATATATATATATCAACACTAACACTGGTATATAAACTCAAAGATCCAACTTTAATGGCTTCTAAACATAGGTATATACAATATAAGTCCTTTTTCTAATGATGTCTACTTAAACAAATGTTACTACAATTTACAACTAACTCTTAGAATCTTAGAACTATCTTCACTACTCTAACTACGTCCAACTCGTATGACTGTCAGCACCTTACTCACTCAACTACTGCTATTCACGTCTTTTATAAGGTCGGGGCGAATATGTTGGTGCAACGTTTGGGGAAAGACGACGTCAATGAAACTATTGGGGGGGGGGGGGGAGCGAAGATGCCGACGAAACGATTCAATATGGCAGCTGGAACCTTGACCCGGTGATGAACTGGGTGAGGGCAAATTGTACACGTCACACAAAGAAATTTTAAATGTTGTCAAAAATACGAACCCATAGTTTGGGAAACTTCGCAATTTGGTGTCTTCAGTCTGCATCCATAGTGAGAAGGATAATTTACCTTTTCTTAAGTGCAGCTCTACGTTCCATACGATTAAAAAGTTCCTGTTCTCTTTCTTTTTCTGTCATGGCTTCCAGACGTTTTTTATCTTCATCGTCACCAATCAAATTCTCATCATAGCCATCCTGAAATTTGTCTTCATCAGAATCTGATTCATCACTACCAGAATCTGACACTTCACCTGTTTTTTAAAAAAAAGATAAATTTTGGAATAAGAAACAAAGCATGATGGTTACAGAAATATAATCTTTTTCCTGTTGGCGAAAATAATTAAAAATCAAGATTTGAAAAAAATTACGTCTATTTATAACCAACACAATATAATTCCCATGAACTATAATTGTATTTTTTTATATACATTTTACGTTTTTAAAAACCACAGTCACAAAAACCAATTTGGCTTAATGCTAGTAAGCCAGACAAGCTACGTTCAAACTTTTACAAACTACCTGCTTATTTATAAATATTCTTGATAATCTTCTTTGTCCTATTATAAGAACAATAGCCTTTCATTGCATAATACACCTAAATCTTAAAATATACACAAACTTATTAGCTTTATAATTTGCAAAACTTAAAATAATGAAACTGGCAATATTTAACACATTAAAACATGAAGGTCAAAGTTGAAGAGTTTTGTTTACAGAGTACACATAAATAGTTCTGAAGAATGAAACACTTGGGTGATGCAAATTAGTTTTTTAATCTGAATGATTTAAATTAATAATTTGTCATGAAAATAAAGTAATTACATCAAAAAAATTCAAGCAAAATAAACAAAGCGTATTGTAATATTTAAATAGTCAAACTTCAAACTTCTGGAGGCTGCTTACATACTTTTTAAACAATATCTCTTTTACCTTCTTCAGGTTCTGATTCTGATTTCTTTGCATCCTCTTCACCACCACTTTCAGATGAGGATATGGCTGTCAATTTTTTAGTCTGTTTCTTCTTGGCTTTTTTCTTTTTCGCTCCATTTTTACCATTAACTGTCCACTAAAATACACAATGAAACATTACTCTGACAGGCTTATCAAAGATCATACAAAATATTTTTTATCATGAATAAATTGAAACCTAATTAGCACTTTAAAGCAATAATATTTGTTAGTATTTGTTCACTAACATCATCATCACTGTTAGAAGTCTCAGAATCAGAGTCACTATGAGCGGCTGGTTTCTTTGTCTTTGTATCTGACTGTGAGTCAGAACTTGTTCTTCTTCGTTTGACCAAAGCACGCAGTCCCTATAGAATTCAATTCAAGTCATTAAAATTTGAATTTTGAAGTTAATTTATTAATAGTGATATACAGTGTTTTAAAAAAAAGACAATATTCATGTATGTATTAGTAGAAAATAAAAACCATGGTTGGTCGTCATTGTTTTTTTTAAATTGTATTTGTCATTGCTGTCACTTAATAGTAAGCTATTGGTAAAGTTGGGGGAAGGAAATATTTGTTTTAATGAGATCTGCTCTAGCATTATTTGAAAATACTAAATTATTGAATTCAGCTTTGAAAAATATCAGAGATATGTCAGCCATTTTTACACCCTAATCACAGGTTAAATTATATGGAACCATTGACATATTATATTACTGCATGAGGATGTTAGAAGGGGGAATTCCAAGTTAGTTATAGTCTGTTAAATAGCTGAAGATGTCTGTAAAAAAGTTTGTGATAAAGGCAGATACTGAGGTTAGCGTAATTACCTTTTAAGTTGGACAGTCCTCCTCCCCAACCCGTGACCTACCATATGCTCTTTATATGATATCTGAAGACCTTTCTATATAAACGTCCGAATTAAATCGGGAAAAAAAAACGGTCAGAAACATACCTCATAAGAAATAACATAAACAGCTTTCAAATGGTGTTACATTGGACAGATATTAAATCGTATGTTAAGTTTCTATATCAAGAAATCCCAGACATTAAAATAGGCTATTGCTTCTTTGATGAAATTTAAATGTTGAATATAAGTATGAATTCTTAACATTAATACAATGAGTAAAAAATAATACAATGAGTACATAATTAAAATTAATTTCGTAAAATATTGGTGGAAATATTCATCTTTTTTTATGACGTCAAAATATTTATTTACTTTTGTTTAATTGACTTTGTGCTGCCCTGGAATAAATGGAAATGTTTAAAGAGTGTATGTCCAATATATTCTTAGAAGACGATACAATGACAAAAAGTATTTATTTAATTTTAAGGGTAAAATACTCATTTTAAATTTATCCCTTCCCCGAGTCGCATTTTGTGGCTTAAGCTTCCTTCAATGTATTTAGCAATGCCAGTTTTTGTGACTCTAGCACACCTGAACCCAGCATTTATTCTTTTAAAGGAAAGTATGTTTTTTTTTTGCATGGCAGTATTACTATACGGTTATAAATCTCCCTTTTTTCTAAAACTGTATCAGTGGTTATAACTTGACTTATTTTTCTTATTATTGACTTATGTTTATTCAAAAGCCATATGGTTATAGGGTGCCATATTTTTTTCTAAATAATATCTGCGATGCAGTCATAGATTGCCATATTTTTTTCTAAAACCATATCAGCTGCAAATTACTGGCTAATAATATATTACAAATTTCCCCCTCTTTCATTAGATAGATTTTTTTTTTAAATGAGACTGAAAGGATGAGATGTTTATCTCTTAGATCCTATAAACCACTAATGGGACTTTAGCAAAGTCCTGCACCAGTATCCGCACCAAAGCCGATAGTGCAACGGCCAGAGAGGCACCACTGGAGACATATTTAAGTGAATGGGACTCGCCAGGAGTCAAACCCCCAAACCCACATAAAGATCCAGCTCGCTACTTAAGCGCCACGAAGCCGCCCACAGATTAAATGGCTGCTAATATTGTCCAACAAAATGCATAATTACATCTTGGTCACTATGTTTAGGTGAGGGGGTACATATATATTACGTAGACCCTAAAAATATGTTTTTAAGTATTATAAAAGCAGAGTTTGTTATCTTATTTGTGTTATTGGGTGAGTTTGTACTTTACAACTAGTATATCATTTCCACCTATCACTGATATGGTTTTAGAAAAAATATGGTTATTTAAAAATGTATCGCCTATATAGTTTTAGCATTGACCTTATTATTAATATTAGTACACATAATGGCTATGATTCCTATTGACATTGAGGTTAACACAGAAAGGAAGGTGTAAACTGCAAATGCCAAATTCTAAAAGGAAATGAGGTGACTGTTTTGTTTATATTTTATACTTATTTTTAAAATCCAAGAAAACATACTGAAAAAGTACATGGCTTACCAGGATAATCATAAAATACTAATTTACTAATAGCCAGACATGTTTCAAGTTCTGACCATGCAAGTAAAAGTACCCAAGGTGCAATTAGGTATACAAGTACATACATTTTAAAATTGCAAGTAAAACAATGACTGCAATGAGTTAAAAAAATCCAAGGAGCAAATTACAGTATAATAAAATAATACTCTAAAAATGGTAATCCATAAAATGTATTCAGATTCAGACCTCAGTCAAGTACTTGTACCATTTATGCTAATTGCCTTAATTAGCTTATATTGGCAACCCATTATAATTTATTAAGTGATTTTCAGACTAAAAAAATTTAAGGCAATCACAGTTTCAGTTAGATAGGTAATTATTATTAATTGCTAATTGTTATCAACAATATAGTACGACTACAAATCATTTGTCAAATGAACTGATATTTTTTTTTACTTCATCTAAGTCTTCGCCGCCACTTCCACTTTCGTCACTGTCGGAATCTATTAAGGCTGCTCCCTTTTTACGTTTAGACATTTTCAGTATTTTTCAGAATATAATGTAAATGTCTAAGACTTAGTCCGCTACTTTATTGAGTGTACGATCTTTTGTTGATTTTTATACATTACACCATGTTTGTGACCAGGTTTTCGCCCATGAGTAGTCAATAATCAAATGCAATGGTAACGTTTTCTCAACTTGTTTACTATATATTATTGTGTATATTTTACTGGTTATTTTATAAGCAAGATTTTAAAAGTCAATTGTTTCAATGATTTTTTTTTCAAGGAATAAACATTTTAAAAGTGGAAAAGACTGCCAATGTAAGACAAAATATGGGGAAAAGATGACATAAAAATGTTTCTTTTAATTTTAAAACATGGAAAAAATAAATTAGCATAAATAATTTTATCTCCGAAATATTATTTTGGGCAGGATATTGATCTTTTTTTATTCAAAATAATGATGATAAATATTTTTATTTTTGCAAAGATGATTGTAATTGATATTTTAAATTATAAATTATAATTTGTTCTACTAAAAAGTAACTTTTTTGTAACACTTTTTAGCTTTGTGTAGCGGAAACGACGTCACAAGAAATGTAAAGAAAAATAAAACCTTTTTTTTTTTAAGGGGATTCCCTGTCTAATTCATTAATGTAAATAAATATTATATTAGCAAAAAAATATTTGGTATACAGTATTTAATTGTATCTTATGTAAGTTAATATTTGATAATTGTTAATGTATTTATGCAGACGATCAGTGGACTGAATAGTTTTTTCACATTGTCATCATCAGTACTTAGTCAATAAAAATCTCATATTTTTCACGATGTTTTTTTTTTTAAATAAAACTCCTTGGCTGATGATTTTTCAACACCCTGGAATTCTCGGACGCAAATAGAAATTACCTTCATATGGATACTTTATTAGTATACATTCTCACTCAAGCCAAGTTATACATAATTTTAACTACTTGACTTAACTAAGATAAAATACATCATTTTGTCATCTTAATGAAATGACTCATTTATTTTTTTCTAAGAAATCTGTTCAAGGTGTAAATATTGACAAGCTGCCCAAGGCCACGAGTTGACAGTTTTTTTTTCCCAACATTCAGTTTTATATTAAGCACCAATCACTGACATTCAGGCCTATTTATTCTTAAATGTTTATTAAATTCACTCAATAAAAATAATCCTCTAACTATTATTAAGTAAAAACAAAAGTTGCTTTCAATTTTACTGGGCATTTCTGTATTTGTCTGTGCCCAGACAAAGACATATAAAATATAAATTAATAATCACACCTTTAATTTGTAATTGATGATTTTTTTCTATGATTTAATAACACTTGTTAAATAAATAATATATTGTTATTGAATTTATTGATAAATGAACAAAGCCAAAGGTGTAGCCACCACTGTTATAGACACTAGCCCAAAGTCTTAAAAAAAAGAATACATACCAGGACTAGGATGATACGTTTTCTCCTTATTTAAAATCAGTGGTGGTATCACAGAAATGTTTAACTATGCATATCATAATTTTAATTTATAAAAAATTTTAACATTCTTAAAGTGATTTTCTTTTCTAGCTACGTAAGATCTAGTAAGATGTACAAAGTAAAAAGATTCTTTTTTTTGTAAAAGTTACTGATTTCTTAAATGTGGATCAATTCAATTTTAAAATAATTTTATTGCAGAACATACTCTTGATTTTAAGGAAAATGTAGAGTATTTGAATAGCAAATGCATTAAGTTGTCTTGATATTGAAAAAACAAAAATAACAAAAATGTAAAGGAAGATTAAAAATAACATTTCAAAAGATAAAGCAAGATGCTTTTAGTACAAAAAATAATGCTGTAAATAGCACTAAGGTTGTATTAACATAAAGGAAAAAAAATAATAATGCACTGGACATCAGAATTTCAAAGCAAATTTGTATTAGAGAATATTTTCTAAAGCGTGTTTCATTAGAAACAGTGGTTTTAAATTATTTTTTCATTATTTCTCCACTTTCTAAACTTGCTGTGACTCTTAATTCATTATAAAATGATGTTCAAACTAAGTTGATATCAAAGTATTATATTTTCCAAATAATTTCGGTAGTTACCCCTCCTAAAAAATATTAGTGACACATTGTTTGCGGGTGTATTGTTTTATTTTCTCTTTCAAAAAACATGTTTCTTTTTTTTCAGTTTTATTGGTGGATCCTGTAATTATTCAAGTTCTGATGTGGCTGTTATACATTTCCAATTGTAATTTTAAAAAGTGAAACGTGAATTATTTTTTTGCCAAAACTGTTCTGAAAATTCTGATTGTGTATGATGAGGTTAAGCAGAAGTGATTTAATGGAACACTATTCAAATGATGAGACCTAACCCCAAGCGTCGAAAGTCAAAATCTTCATTGCGAATATGCGAGGAAAAATTTTGCTGTAGTTCTATTGACCCTATAGCAAAATATTATTGTGAAGATTGTAAGACAAATCAGTGCCAGGAATGTGTGGTGGCACTTCATAAGTCCAAACTTAAATATGACTTTCACTTAAGACGACCACTTAGAGAAGCAGGCAAAAATTATCAACTTAGTTTGTCTGGAAAAAAACTATCCTGATGTTTGGTGTGAAAACTGCAAGATTCAATTTTGTTATCCCTGTTTTGACCACTATCATTCAAATGAAAAAAGAAAACACCATATTAATGTATCCATAGCTTACCACTTGAAAAAAGAGCAAGAATTGAAAGAAGCTGAAATTCACAGTTCTGCTGAGCTTTATCAGGATGCTGTGACTGATATGATAAAACCAGTGGTACCTTACGCTACGTTTGGGGATGAAGAGTCTATGACTTTTCATTCCTTTCCACAAGCAGCTGATAGCTTAGGAAACAATATGGCATTTACATCTAGCAACACAAGCATTCATTCAGATCATAGCAACAGCAGCATTCCAGATCTTTGTCAGGGTGTTAAAGGAGGAATCACGGTAGGAAATGAAGAATTAGAGGACAGCAAATACTTTTCACCTATACAGTGTTTTCTCTTAGTTGATGACCAGGAAATTTTACAGGTATGTCATTCATCTCATGAAAAAAGTTTTCCTCCAAAACTTTGTGAAAATATAGATGGTAACAGTAATGATGAATAACTTATTAGACATTATCGTGTTTGATTAGTTATCATGATTTGGAATTTAGCCTCTCTTGATAGATTACACCAAGAATCAACAAATACAATTTTTCCGCTAATGTTAAGTTTGACCTGTACTGCAGGAATCTGTAAAACATAGACCTGTTAATGATAAAGAAAACTGCCTTATTATAAAATAATAATTGCCAACACAGCTCACATTATTTGGCTCCCTCTATCAGCCAACCAATGTCTAAAAATATCTGTCAGCTTAAATTTAAAAAGAGGGACAGGTGGCAGAGCAGGGTAGAGCGCTCGAATGCCGACCACAGGTTCGATCCTCTGTGGCTAAGAAAACTTAACTTTACTTATTTAAATGAAATAGTGTTATGAAAATTTAAAAGCTCTTACATTCAAATAATAGCCCAACTGACAGTATTATATAGAACTATGTAATCATTCTTTTCATGGAATTTTTTTTTCATTCTTCATGTGACTAAATTAATTGTGTTTATATTAATTTAGGTCAAAAGTCATGAGGAATTTATAGACAAACTTGGCTGTGATAAAAAAGATACATTCAAAGTAGTGTCTGTTTTTGGAAATACAGGAGACGGCAAATCCCACACACTTAACCATGTATTCTTTGAAGGGAGGGAAATATTTAAGACCTCTCCAAGTCAGACATCATGTACTCTAGGAGTGTGGTGTGCCCTGGCAACAATATACAAAACAATCGTCCTAGACACAGAAGGATTGCTAGGCTCCTCTTCCAATGAGAATCAACGCACCCGACTTTTACTTAAAATTCTTGCTGTTTCTGACATTGTGATATATCGCACGAGGGCTGAGAGACTACACAATGACATGTTTGTTTTTCTCAGCAGTGCTTCAAAAGCTTACTGCAACTATTTTAAAGATGAGTTAACTAAGACATCCAAGAAGAACCATATATCCATCTCCAATCTGGGACCATCATTGATTGTGTTTCAAGAAACTTTAAATACTGATGTTTTGGTAGGCACCAAAGGTAAATTGTCTTTATCGCTCATTAACACCTTTATATCCTGCTGTTCTAATCATTGTCAGGCCTTAATTAAAAAATAAAACCTAATACTTGCAATTGCATGGACAAATTAATTTTTTAAAATAGTATATTGCAGCTGGTGAATTTTTTTTACATCACCATGACTGCATCTGTCATTTAGATGGACAGCATAATCAGGTGAAAATCTTGACGAAAAAGACAGCCATCTTGAAATTACTTTTTAACATGATATTTACCGTTAAGGTTTTATTCTAAACTTGCATTTGATAGAAACATCACAATGCAAAATAATTTAGAGAGTATGAAATCAATTCTAATATATAAAATCATGCAGACGCATTAAAAACACTGTTTTAATCTTAGTTATGACCAGTCTTGTTAGTCTTAGACCTAGTCATGTTAGTCTTTTTTATACTACTACTTATACTTCTATGATATACATATGATGCAAGGGACAAAGTATTTTATAGATACATTTAAGTATAAATGATAATTTTTAATGAGTAAGAACTAAAATCATAAAATTTAGTAATATGGCATGTATTTTTTCTTTCAAACTCCCTTAAGGATTATAATTTGTGCAAGCTTTAGAGTTAAATATAGAGGCTGAAAGATTTAATTATTGTAATTAATTATTTTTTTTGTCTGTCCTTTGAAAGATATATTTTTATTTTGGTTTAAAGATTTATTTTATCCCTTTAAATCCCTAGAGCTTTATTTTCAATTATTTTTACTTAAAAATACCGAAGTGAACTAATTTTAAATATATTTTTTTCAAGATAATCCAGCAAGTGCCATTTTAAGGAAAAAATTCTATGATACTAAAAATCCGGTTGATGCTTTTCATGAAACTATCCACTATGTGGGCATTAAAACTACAAAGCCGCCCACCAATTTCTCAAAACTGAAAGAATGTATATTGCAGAGGCTGGAAGACAATTCTGTTAGAGCTTCACGGAGGCCAGAAATAATATTTCAGTCTTTAAAAGTGAGTTAAAATGTCAAACCTCTTCAGTTTTAATTTCACCTCTTTCATTTTAATTTTTTATTATTTGATTTGTTTCATGGGTTGTTGTTTTTTGTCATACCTGGCAAGATAGTGAAGAGTAAAAAAATATCTGACATCAGGAAATAGAATTCTGTTTCATTTTTATATTCATTGCAAGATAGACAGGATGTCACGGATACCAAAATCAATAATTTATCTGTGATTATTTGCCCAATAAATATTTTTTTCATACATGACTAGGGTGGAAATTACTAAGTTATCTGACATCATCTGAAAATATCAGAGCTTTTTAATGTTCAAGTTTTCTGTCTTAGATGATTGTAGGGGCACATCTTAGTTCATGCTGCTAGAAAATGAAGTTGACAAAACTGTCTCCTAAAACCTACTAACATAGTGTTTTACCTGAGCTTAATTAACATAAGTTCCTTACATAACCAGATCCACAGCTTAACATAAATTACTCTGTTATATATATTTTGTTTATTTGCAAGATTATAGTTATTAATCATGATCTTTTTCATTATTTTTTTTCTTTTATTTCCAAAGTCATTCAAAATTTTGAGGGATTTTACTCTCTAGTTTCACTTATTTATAATACTTAGTGATAATTTTGTATTATAGCTTTCCTAAATCTGCTTTTGATTTCACTTGCTTATAATACACCAGCTGTAATATCTGGCATTGCCTATGAAGTTGAGGCACCATGTGACATTCCTAACTTTTCATTAAAACCATTTTTTACTAACAAACAATTAATTAGATTGTTTGCCCTTATGTGAATTAAAACAAAAATTGAAAGTAGAAATAAACGCTTTCCAACCAATACATATAAATATTGAGTTGCTATATCATGAAAGTGAAGATCTTATACTTTATCGTAATTTGCTATGTCTATCAATTTTGACAAACAAAGAATAAGCAATTTAGCTTTGAAAACTATTCACTGGTTTTTAAAAAGTATCATTTATTAAAACTAGGTCCCGATTGCAGTTTTTTCAGCTTAATTAGTACATAGTACAAACTTTCTTCTTCTTCCTTTGGCTCTACAGCCCATTTAGGGCCCTGGCCTGTCATACTACTCTTCTGTACTTTTCCTGATCCATGGTCTTCTTCCTATCTCACTCCTATGGCTTTAAGGTCTTTCTCCACTTCCTCTAACCATCTGCTTCTTGGTCTGCCTTTAGGCCTTTTCTAATTTGGTGTTGCCTTACATATTACTTTTGGACCTCTGTTGTTTTCCATTATTTCTATTTTCCCTACCCACCTCAATCTATTCATTTTGATTTCGGCTGTTATATTTGGTTCTTTGTATAGTTCGTACAGATCTGAATTGGTTCTTCTTCTCCACTAGTTATTGTCCTTTACTGGTGCATATATTTTCCAGAATATTTTCCTTCCCCAAGTGTTTAGCACATTTTCTGCTTGTTTGCTGATGGTCCATGTTTCACTACCATATGTTACTGCTGATCAGATCATTGTCTTGTATAAGGTTTTTTTTTTTAAGATTTCTGGAGATCTGTCTGTTTTTCAGTATTTTACGCAGTATGTGATTTATTCTGTTCCCTACTCTTTCAAATGCTCTATCACTGATTTTAAATGATTTTTTTTTCCCTTCTTTTTCATTTCTTTGTAAAAGCATGTATTGAGTCTTTGATTCGTTTATTGTTAAACCTGTTTTCTGTGCTGCTGTTTCTAATTCTATGAATGCTTTTGCTATATCCTTGCTTTGCTTTACTATCAATGTTATATCATCAGCATATGCAAGATACTGGATGTGTTCTGTAAATATTGGTCCTGTTTTCATAGACTTTGTTTTTCACTTCTGAGGTAGTGTGTTATAGTTCCTCGTTTATCCAACTGGACGTTTCTTATGACTTTTTCTAGGGTTAAGTTCAATAGTATGCACGAAAGGGAATCTCCTTGTCTAAGTCTTTGGTTTACTTTAAATTCGGTTGAGCTTTCCCCTTTTGTTTTCACTTTGCCATTTGAGTTGTTTAATATCAT
This sequence comes from Bulinus truncatus, assembly GCA_021962125.1. NCBI lineage: Eukaryota > Metazoa > Mollusca > Gastropoda > Planorbidae > Bulinus > Bulinus truncatus. The sequence continues at coordinate 8,326,176 of JAGDYQ010000023.1, read as the reverse complement.
ACAAACTAGTCTAATGAGCTTGTTGGGGATACACAACTCCTGCAATGTTTTGTAAAGATAATTTCTATTGATGCTGTCAAATGCCATCTTGAAATCTATGTAAAGCTGATGTAGGTGTTTATTGTTCATAACATTTTCTAGAGTGTTTCAAAGGGGACAGATGTGGTACTTGGTTGCTCTGTTAGGTCTGAAACCACATTGATAGTCACCTAATACTGTTTCACTGAAATTCCATATTCTGCAGGCAATTATTTTTGTTAGTACAAACTTTACTGTTTGAAATTTAAGGGAAAGAATCGCCTTTCTAATTCTTGGCTTAATTTTCAAAAGGTCATTGGGAATTACCATGCTAAGTTCTATGTATTTTGGATGTGGATTTCTATCTTGCACAACCAAACATACATGGAAACAAACATACATTCATTTAGTTTGCCTTACATGAGTAGTTAAGATTTCTCTATATAGTCAGTACTGTCCTTTGGGGTCAGATTTATGTAGAGATCACCTGATTCTGAAGCCACAGCTATACTTTGGGATTGTATGGCTAGTGTAATTCCCAGCTTCCTATACTTTCCCCAATTAATGTCAGGTACCCAGTTGTAAGTTGAGTGGACTTAAGGACATCAGTTGGACCAAGGAAATACCTCTGCACTCACTTGAACCTACCGGTTGGCAGCCAAGAGCTCTATCACCATTTTATCCCACCTTAATATGAACATCTTAATTTGTATATGATTTTTATAGCTATAAAAAGAGCTATGGTTAAAAGATTTGTTTTAATAAATTATTTCAATTTGTTTTTTCTCAAAAGTAATCAGTCTCCAATATCACTTACCTAAATGACAGAATGACTATCCAGGTGTTTAGCTAACTATTAATTTTTCCTATCATCGGGTGTTATAACTTGTTTCGTCTTTCTGTCAGGCCCTCAATGATAAGTTCAGTGGTAAAATTGAGACTCCACAGTTCAACACATTTCCAGATGAGTACTTCACATGTACTAGTAAATGTCTGGCTTGCAAGTAAGTCTACAATGTTTATCTTTGTTATAAAAATATTTAAGCACTTGGTATATAACTTTCAATTTAATAAATAGAAAAACCACACAATTACAATATGTGTACTAGGTTAAACATTAATTGTCATGAAATTATTTTTTGTAATACTTTTGTTAATATGTTAAAAGGTCTAGATGTAAACGAAACATGAATCATGACACAGACACTGAACCTCATGATGCTGGGAGAGATGTATTATGCGAGTATCAGAGTCAGTATGGCAACAAAGTCTTCATGTGCAAAGTAATTTTTTTTTTGTTCACATTTATTTACCTTCAGCTTACAGTCACAGGATATTCATAATTGTCGAAAATCAAAATGCCTGTATTTAGAAGCAAATGCTTGATTTATTTGTTATGCTTCACTTACAGACTTGCTTGCGTAATAAGAAACAAGTTATTGTTGTTCCGAAGACATCTTCTTCCTCAGATAGCTCCTGGATGGGCTTGACGAAATATATTTGGTCTGGGTAAGGCTTTTAAGTTAAAATAGTATTTCACTTATCTGCCTTGTTTTATTTTATAGAGAATTGATTATTTTTAAATGAAAAATCCCTTACACTAATCATCTTTAGTTTATATGTAGGTCATATACTGTATTCATAATACATTTTAGGTCCACCATCATCATTAGTGACATATTGTTTTAGTCTCTATCACCAGACAAAATGACAATAAGGTGCAAAATAAATTTTGGTTAAAGTTGTGTATTGTTTTATGGTTGACTGGCAACATGGGTAGTGATAAGGGAGATAACGACTATAGAGTTCAGGGCAGTGATGGGACAAATGATTTAGTTGAACATGATGCATGGGAATCACGGTTTTCTCTGCCATTCTCGAACAGGGACTGTTAGCGTATATAAACAGGGACCAGTTAGTGACCACGGCAGACAGTTTGTTAGGCTTTGATAGTTGAAAACGGACGTGGCTTAAAGTAGTGAAGTATAGAGTGGTGTGTGAATTGTTGATAACAGTGTTTCTTAGTTCATAGTTGATAAATCTAAAAATATACCAAAGTGACCCTACAGACTTGAAAGGTAAATTTAGGTCAGAGCTGCTGATTAATTGCTATTAATTCAAATATGTTCATTTTGACCTGAATGCTGTTATTACAAAGTTGAGTGAAAAAAAAATCAAGAAGAAAATGTCAGTAATTAACCAAATTAATCAGAAAAGATCAGAACAGCCAAGACAGGAACTGTCATGTCAACATGAAATCATGGCAGCTAAATGAGATTGAAACAACGAGGCTGTCATTTTCATATTTCTATTATCTGACACTGAATGATACAATTAGTTAACATCTGCTGATGCTTGCCAATTGTTGATTGACAGGATCAAACTGCAGCTCTTAATAATCCGTTTTTTTTCATCCATACTTTAATAAAACATGACATTTCATAGGGTGTAATAACACTGATATTCATATTGAACAGTATTAATTAGCTCAACTAGACTTTAAAATATTTTCACTGAATAATCATTATTGCTCATTTCTGTTGTTTAGATATGTGTATGAATGTCCTAATTGTGGGATCATCTTCCGAAGCAGAGAGCACTGGTATGGAAATGAAGAGGAGGAGAAAGTTCTTCATGTTGAATACAGACATGTTTGGCCTCAGGTGATGATTTTTTTTTTAATAGCAAGATAAAAAAAATAGGGACTCTTGTGATGACCTTATTTGCAATGGCCATGCATAATGGTCAATAAAAGTTATAAGATGGCTTTTAATTAAAAAAAAAACTACTATAAAAAGCCATACTATGGTCAATTTAACAAGATTTTGTGGGGTAACGAAATATTAAGTAAAAACTGATGCACTAGGGGCTTCATCATACTCATGAAGAACTACATGCAGCTCAAAGAGTCGCATATGACAACTGTTGATATAGGCCATCAGTATATTGACTTGGTAATGTTACAATCACTACACCATTTGACAACTAAAATACTTTTTTATTTGCATCTCAAAAACCAAATCTTCAGCCAGTGGCTCACTTAAGTAATTGTTAAATGTGTACTCTGTAAAATAATTTTAAGAGTTATATTTATATACATAATGTAATTAATAGATAGATTATTGTCTTCATTTAAAAGCTAAATAACCAATGTGTGTTTGATGTAATTCCAAAACTTTTGGGTGTAGTAATCATTGTATATTTCATTTAACTATTTTAAATAATAAATTTTCTCTTTTAGTGTCCACCCGGGCTTGAAGGATCACACAATGCAGCACGTAAAGTGATCGATAGCTTTCATTATGTTGCTAACACTATCAGTAGTGTGGGAGCCAGACCAACAAAATATTTAGGAGAATGGACAGCTGACCAGATAAATCCATCATACTGGGTCCCTAACAGTGAAATCACAGTTAGTAGAGTGCTTTATTATTTGATTGGTATTATACATTTGAGTATAATAAAGTTCCAGTAAGAAATAGATGCATTAGTTGTTTTTTTTTTAAATAAATGGTTTATATTGTCAATTTATCAACCCTGTCTCATTTCAGAAATGTTCCAATCCAGAATGTCAAATTTTATTTGATTGTGCTGAGCAGAAACATCATTGTCGAGCATGTGGTAAAGGATTCTGTTCACAGTGTTCTACAAATAAAAGGCCAGTGCCAGAAAGAGGTTGGGGCAATGAACCTGTTAGAGTCTGTGATGCCTGCTTTTCTAAGAATGAAACAGGTACATTCCGATATTTCTTCCAAATTTAGTGCCCTAAAAAAATCAACGTTTAACATATCTGTCACAGTCATCTAGGCTTTAGAGCACCACATAAGTTTAAAGTACAGAGGAGAGAAAAATGTGTTAAATTAGTTAACATATTGTATTGCTTTTGAAAATCATGCTAATATTATTCCATAAAGTTTAAAGTAAATTGATAATGAATAATTTAATGTTAAGAACAAAGCTACATATACAGGTGATCAGAAAGATATTTGAAAACCAGTTGGCTGTACTATGAATTTCAGTCTTTATTCTTAGAAAAATGTGTAGTTATTCATCATCGGCAGGGCTTGGTACTAACTTTTCGTCAATTTTTATGTCAGGTGAAGGTCGACCAGTAAAACATAACATGACATAATACACAAAAAATACTTTTTTAAAAGTATGTATTATATTTTGGAGCTAACCTAGTTAAAAACGTAGATTAGTTGTCTTTCATTGAGTGGGTCGGCCTTGTTATTAACCACTGGTTAATTCTTCTGTTTCACGAACGTGTTATTTTTTTTAAAAGTTCCTTCCACTAAAGAAAGAATTTTATGCCTTTTTTTTCTGTAGATGAACTCTTGTATCTCCCTTTGAAAACATTAAAAGGCAATTTATCTGATGGCTGGTGTTTTGGATGGTTGATCTGTTACTTGACCCAACTGGCAGAACACATCTATCTATTTCACATTTGACCTAAATATACTAAGTTAACTGGGGTAAAAAAATGATGAGGACTCAAAAAAATAACTTTTTTTTTTCATTCATTTTGTAGAAGCCCTTGTTGAATCCGAAAAAACAGCCTTGACTGCCAGGAAAGTTGGTGAGGCCGTAACTTCAACACTAAATGTTGTCGCCTCTGCTCTGGATTATCCAATAGGTTTGTTAATTTGCTTACTGTCATCATTAGAAATTATTGCACTGAAATTTTAAAAAAAAAAGCGTGCTGTTTATGTCCAAAAATTAAGAGTATGAATATTATTATAAAAATGTAAAGTTGGAGTGTAGAATTCATCTATTTCTGTAGCCTCTTGGTCTTGTGTGACTAGCTCAACGTCGTATTTACTGCCCAGCTATAGTCAAGTACCCATTAAAAGTTGGGTGGGCTTGGGGGACCTTTAACCAGTTTTCACCAGGACCTGGAAAAATTTCCTTGAACCCAGAACCCTCAGGTTGACTGCCGGTCACTCTACACTGCTCTACAATATATCATACTTTCTTTTGACATTTTGTGAACATATAAAAATAAAACATGAGTTTATGAACCTTTAAAAGAAAAGAATTTTCTTTCTTTTCAGGTATCATCAAAAGTTCAGCGAGACCATCTTACTGGATGCCAGATGAAATGATCAAAACTTGCTGTGTTTGTGAAAAAAGCTTCGGGCCTAGATTGGCTATTCACCACTGCAGAGCATGTGGACTGGGTGTCTGTGAAAGCTGCTCTCCTAATAAGAGACCCGTGCCCCTGCGTGGCTGGGACTACCCTGTCAAAGTCTGCAGTAAGTGTGAGAAGAAAAAAGATGTTATCTAGTAAAACTGTTTTGTTGAATTATCATTGAAAAGAAAAATATTTTATGAGGTGTGACGATTCACTTACTTTGACAAATTAAAATAGGCTTCTTTATGATAGCTTGTTTTTTGTTGATTTTGATTTCAGAATTTGTAAAATATTTGATCATACTCATTTGGATTGGACATTTCCCTTTTATTTTCTTTATGATGCTGATTGTAAAAAAAAAAAGTTCAAACGTTCTTTTTTAACAAATGAAAGTTGTCAGTGACTTTTCATTAGTGATTTAAATTTTTTTTTTTAATGTATATTCTGAATTGATCTCTTTACAGAACCCTGACCATATTTACCCTTGTCTGACTTATTTCATAAAATATTCTTGGGAGCAGTCGGGAGAAACTTTTAATCTATACTTTTATAAAAATACATTTAGCATTTACTCTTTCTCTCAGTAACAAAAAACCCATAATCTTCACACAAGTTTCATCGTTTGTTGACCCTCCATGTGTTGATAGCCTAGGAAATATTATGATGTCCAAATTATTTCCCATGTACCTTCTATAATCGTATTTAATAAAATGAGACATAGGGTATATCAAAGCTAGATGATATGTTGTGATGTAAATTTCAGATAACATATTTATGACCTATTACATTTAAAGAAGCTGCTTATTGTTTGCACATTTAAAAGTAATTTAAAGTGGGTATCTAAATAACAGTGGCAGTCAACCTGCACCTCCCATCAAATGACAATAGATATAAGACATTTGAAACTAGTTCTGTTAATAATGTAATGTCTCTGTTATTGTTGACACTAAATATTATCTTTGAATTTTTTTTTCCATCAGAATTTCATTGTTAATTTTTTTTTTTTAAGATTAGATTTTGTTGCCTTGTTGCATATTCTAAAGATAACCATTTTCTGTTGTTCAAAACTGTTTTATTATATCGTTATTAAAACTTGCAGCTCTTATAGCGAAATACTTTTTTTTTATTGTTTATAACTGATTTAAACTTATTTCATTTTGTTCTTATTATGTATTAAAATGATCACTTCATTTTGTGGGCTGTGAAATTATTTTCAGTAGAAAAATTGTATTAATGAGCCTTATTTTAGTGACTTAAATTTTTAAAACATCATTTAGCTTTTGTTGATTTTTTTTACTTGCCATAACTTTAGAATGGGGGAGAATTGGCCAGTCATATTATTGTACATTATTTCAAGCTTTTGGGTTCAAAATAATGTTACCTACAAATCAATATTAAACTAAATTTCTTTAACTAAAGGATAAAAATATCAAATAGTCATCACACTTGTACCAGAATTGAATAACAACAAAAAGCCATATTTTTTGTATAACAAACTTAAATTTTTTTCCTGGTTTTCTTGGCATTTGAATTTGAAGATCCATTTTGAAAACTTTTAAACACATAATGTTGTTGTACTTAAAAAGTTTTTTTACTGAGTACATGCATATTCATAAATAATTGATATCAAGAGCTTTATTAAAACCTAGCATTTCATGAGTATTAGGAATATTTAAAAATTAATGTCAGGTCTTCTTCCAGAGGTATAATTTATAACTGTTACAATCTGCCATAAATAACACCTTGTAATACAACTTTGGCTGTTTAAGGAATGGTTGACTCTACATGTTTCTATAAAAAAATTATTTCCTGAAGTTTTTTTTCCACACCTAAGCCAACACTGCAATAGCTTTAGAGAGGTGCCATGCAGGCTATAGCATTTTTCTTAGAAAAAAAAAATTATTTACAATATACATAAATAAACAAAACCAGATTCATTATTTCATTGCACAAGTCATGTATATTTCAATCATTATGTTTGTTTTTTTTAATTCTGTGTACCTTGTGATAGTAAATAGTCAATGTGAATTTCTTATAGACAAAATTTTAAAAAAAAATGGAATAAAATAATGAAATTTATGGACTACTTTTTTTTAATATTGCTGTAAAATACAAAATTTAAAAAAAAAATGGAATAAAATAATGAAATTTATGGACTACTTTTTTTTAATATTGCTGTAAAATCCTAAGTCAGTAAATGTGTCAGATGATTCACTATCAACATTTCTTCTCAATTATCTGTGAATGTAAACTAAAAAATAAAATTGACCGACATTAAGAGTTTTTTTTTTTAATTTTTCATGAGATGCTCTAATTTGAACACTGCCTTACAACAGATCTGACTTATCCCTGGAATCATAATATCCATTTGAGCATTTATTTTTACATAGTAAAAACTATATATTATATTTTTTGTGGTTACAAACAAACCAAGTCATGCATGAATGGATTAATGTATTTATTAATCTTGACATGAATATAGACTTGAAATATGGCTATGCATGTTACTGATAGAATGAGTCCATAAAATAAATATTAGAAATTACAGCGAGTAAAAATATCTACAACGACATATATTTAGAAAGAACTCTTTTAAGTTCTTTAAAAAATTTTATTTTAAATCATTTAAGCTATACAATATCTAGAATATGAAGCGTTGAGCGAGACACTTTTTGAACTCAAAATATCACAAGTTGGACGAAGTTAGTTTCAGATATGTTACCAAGGCAATAAAAGCAGCAAAAACAAATACATGTACAACTTGTGTGTGTGTTATATCTAAAATCGCTAACTTCTAATTTTGCTTCTAATTTTTTTATTCAATATTTACAATGCAAAAAAATGCATTTTTTGGGAATTCATAAGCATTATGTAAGCATTTTAATTTTTTTCTGTAAAAAAAATTTGTTCAATACTTCCCTTTGCATGGACTGCATGATCATTAATTACCAAGATTCAAAATGATACACAGCCAACAAAGTTAGCTATGATGAATAGTAAATGACTTTTGTGACATTTAAAAAAATAAATCAATGGTTAAATAATAAAATGTTACCTTTCATCAAGCAAAAAATATTTTAAATTCATTTCCTTCCCATATTTACATTTATCATAACAACGTGTTGATACTTTTAAAAACAATGTTCATAAATAATCCTGTTATGTATTTTATCTGTACAAATGTAGACACAAGGCAGCCAAATTATGACATCGACACAACTGCATCAGCTAAAAAACTTCCAATAAATTACACCTCCTAGGCAAGCCAGCTCAATAATTATAAATATTGCCAAAATCATCTTGTCTGTCATCAATCTGAAATATTTCCAACGTTGTAAAATATAAAATATAATTAAAATATCAATAGTTTAAACAATTTAAATGAGTAATAGCTTTAAAACTGACACAGGACCATAGAATGTTTTTACTATATTGTAAGAATGTAAGATCCCTAGATAAAGAAATTTCCCAATGGTTAGGTTGTATTTTTATGTACCATGTATGATTCTGGAAGTAGCTTACTTATTGACTACGTCTCAAATGCCTGGAACCTTCTTTCTGCCTCAGCGTACACCGTCCATGATTTGCAAGGGGATCATCAGTGTACACCTTGTAAATGGTGCCAAAGCTGATGGACTTTTTCAGATTAAGACTGGTCAAGACAGCCATAGCTTTTGCATTTCTAGTGTGAATCTCAAATGTGCATGGCTCCTTTCTTGGTATCTGAAGATATCCATTTCTACCAGCCTTTCTCCATTTATGGCTATTTCTATTTTACTCCCAACTGTGGCATAGATTATCACCTTACTTTTGCATCATTCACAAATTCGAGGATAGATCTTGAAGTCTGATTTTGCTACCCCCAATCAGGTCTATATCATCTCCAACTTTACTATTATATAAAACTAGCTGTACCCGGCCACGCGTTGCCATGGCTAAACATACTTTAAGAAAGCACTCGTTTCTAAAACTTTTTTTTTTATTAATTCAGTGTTTGGGGATATACAATATTTTTTGTAGTACCATTGTTTGTAAATACATATAAATTGTCGGGTTTGCCAACTCTAGAGAAGCAATGTGTGTCTAAATCTACGCCACACAATTCTAAAGTCTGGCCTTGGCTTTGTTGATGGTCATTGCAAACGCCAAGCAAATAGGGAATTGCAATCTTTAAATTGAAATGGCATATCAGTTGGAATCATTATAGATATCTGCTGTGAAATTGACTCTCATATTAGAATTTTCCTTCAGCATTTGACAGAAAATATCTTCAGCCATTAGTGATTTATATTTCTCCCATAACTATGATTGCAAACAATGCACAAATTTGTTTTGGACATGAAGTGTTGCATGGGTCATTAATTTTTATTTATATAGATGATGTGGCACTTAAGTTGTTTTTTATTTATACCTTACAATTTAAAAAAAATGTTAAAATTGGTTCGTAGAGATAGCTTTGCTAAAAACCTAAACAACACTGGACAGCCAAAAAAATAAGGACTAATAAGTCATATCAATCCCCAATGGATTAAATGAGCTTAAAAGCTTACCTTCTTAACATCCCCTTTAAAATCTGTCGACTTTTATGAAGATTGGCATCTGTTTCTGAAAGCTGGGAATAGGAAATAAATGTTTAAATATGGACCCTACATTAACATTTACAACAAGAAAATAATAATTTTTTTTAACAAATAAAACACAAGCTTTCACTAAAATGCAGTAAAAAGTAGTTCCTTAGATCATACAAATTTGTATAGAAATTATAAAAATATAAATGTGGATGCTTATATTAATATTTATTGCTATTTATTAACTAGGGTTAAGAAATCGTTAGTCCATTATATACTCACTCATTCTTTTCATTTTAGTATTGATAATTTATATAAAAATCTGTATGATCTACGGAATTATTTTTTACTTTTTAGTCCATTTTAATAACTTATTTTTACCAAGATTTAAAAAAAAATTTTTTTTTTAATTTTTAAAAGAATTACACATTTGTTTGTTAGTTATACACTATAGAAATATTTGGCTGTCTATATAAAACCTAAATCTGCCAAGGATGGTCCCAAGCAGCGTAAATGTCCCTAAACACCAGAATTCGCCAGTTCAATACTAATGTAAAGTCAGTCCTATTGTAAAGAGCTGATTCCTGTAGGATAACGGAGACCACCACTTAAATAGTCCAGACCTTTATGAACAGCTGCATTTGGAAAGTTCTTCAAATACACCATCACCAATGCCAGCTTTTAGAACAGACCGGCCAAGTTTCAATGGAAGAGGAGATGGGGCTGGATAGGCCACACATTACGAAAGCCAGCAAGTAACATCACAAGGCAAGTGTTGAGAAGGTCATCAGAATCATCCTCATTGCCTGTCACTCCTATCAGAGTATGGGCTACCACCCAAAGATCTCCAGCGACTTCTGTCCTGAGCCATTCTCTCCACCTGCTTCCAGCTGAACTCCATCCTGGTGATGTCCGCTTCTCACCTCCAGGTGTTTCTTGGCCGGCCTCTCCTTCTTTTTCCTTGAGGATTCCATCTCAATGCTTGCCTAGTGATGTTACTTGCTGGCTTTCGTAATGTGCGGCCACATGTGCCAAATATGATCTCTCTCACTAAATGAGAAGAGGTCCTAATCTGAGTTACAAGAATTACAGGCATGACACACACACACACAGGGACGGATGGTCCTGTAATAAAGCACTCAACTGTCGACCTGAGGGTCCCAGGTTCACCCTCCATTGTGGAACAAAGGATATTTCAGGTCGACAGTGGTATCTCCATGGCCAATGCACTATCTTCTGCCATGGTGGGGATGATAAAAAGTCACATTAGTATTAATAGGATCTAAGAGCTTTCAACTCACTCATCCTTAAAGAAACTTCACACACATACACACATCAACCCACAAAAAGTGAAGTTAATCAAAAGCTTATAAAAAATGAAATTTTTTTATTGGTGTTTACTTAAAATCAGTAATTTAAAAGTAGGCACTTGTTACGACCCCCTAGAGGGTCGACTACTAGCATATGTACGGGCTGAACTCGTTAAGCATAATTTTTCTGGGGATTTTCGCGCAAATCGATATCTATCTCTATCCCTAACCCTATCCCTAACCCTATCCCTAACCCTAATCCTGAAAAAAAATAAAAATTTCATTTTCCCTAAAACCTAAAATTATGGGTTAACTGGTCCTCTAACAAGGAAAGTAAAAGTATTTATAATTTATTGGACCCATGTGAGAGTGTAGGGTTATATTCTGCACCATCAGCACTCATTATAAATACCTTCAATATTCAGTTCAAACTCTTGTCAGTCCAATTTATTTAGAATACAAAATTCAGTCCAGTATTAATTTAATATCATTTTAGTAATTCAAATGATTTTTTTTATACCAATCCACTAATTTTATTTTGAATTATACATAAAAAAAGAGTAAAAATCTACCAATTTTTTTTTACACTTGATATTTTAAAAGTATATCTTATATCTGTTAATACTGAATTTAAATGCAACATAAACAGGTTAGCTTCGATAATGTTTAAAAATTAATTTCATATATCTGATTCTATGATTTACAATTGAATATGCTACCCATATTGGTAAAATAATCATAATGTGATTAAAATTAGCAGTTAGCAGTTTTTTAACTTAAACAAAAAAAAAAAGAATGTGAATCCAAATTACCCGATCTCTGGTCCTAACTAAAGTTTCTCGCTGTTGACCAAGTTCATCAATAATGTCAGTTCCTATCTGATCTGTCTCTGCTGCTATCTGATGTGACCTTGCAATACTGTCTGTTGCTCTCTGGAGAGACTGATGCCCTTGTAACAGTTTCGCTCGATTGGAGGTCTCAAGTCTCTGTGAATGCATGTCATGTCTTTGAAATAATGAAGCATATGCAAAGATCTTAAGAAAATAATATTAAGGTGAAAGATAACATTAATGATTGGGGAGGAGAGGGTCTCAAAACCCAATTAAATAGGCAAAGCCTTTTTGGGACCCTAGGCGGAGACTTTCAGAAATAATTGGAAGCCCTAAGTAGAGTCTTAAAGAGGTAATTGGTGGGAAACCACCTGTTGAGCTCCTGATGGCATCAGATTTGATAGTAATGATATAGAGTGGGGGCCCACAGGCAGTCACCTTGTTTAGGGTACAAAAGAACATATCTGTAACATGTTTACTAAAGTTGTAAAGTTATAAAGATGCTTTAAGGAATAAGCAAGTCTTCTTTATTACAAAAGAGAAGAAAAAAGGAGCATTCAAAAGATGAGCTTATAGCTTTACATCTTATGCGTAGGATATAAGGTCATAAATTTAAGCAAAAAGCAGTCGTTGATACAATAACAAATGGAAATCTTTTAAAGAACCTTTTTTATTTTCCATTAACCTATTTTTTTTTTAAACATGGGATATATTACAGTCTCTACAGCTAAAAACATTTCCATGGTTGAAAAAAAAAACATACATTTCTTGGGATTAAGTTGAGTGATTTATAGAGTACTGTACTTTTTGTTTATTACAGCCACTAAACAAAAACATAGCCTTAAGTTTATCCAATCTCGCTCAGATAAACACACAATGGGACACAATCAGTTTACATAAAAAATTATTTTTCAATAATATTACAATATTTTATAAAGCACTCACCTCTTCTCTGTCGAAGCCAGAATTATCAGCTCCACTAGAGCCTGGATTGTAGCCTCGTTTCTATAAATGCATGAATGTACGTTTTCACTTAAAATAGGTTTTAATTTCTTTTTTTTTTTTTATTACATTTGTAAATTATTAGAGCAATAATAAAACTAATCATTATAGCACAGTCTATTTATGCTTATAGTCTCCTTTATCATTGGCTTAAACCAGCCACACGTTTTAATGAAGCGGTTCTCAACCTTATTTACGAATGTACCCCCGAAGGTTACAGTCCTATCCCTAGTGATCACTCCTTGTTTTATTAGTGTAATATTCCCATTTTGTATTTTAGTGTGCTTGTGACCTGTGTTTTTGTAAGGTCAAGCATGCACAGAGTGATGAAATTAGGTCAATCGCACACCCACGCAATAACCTTCCCCTATTGTTTGGCCTGAAAACTGGAAAGAGGTTTTTGAACCGGAGTTCGGAAGGTTGGTAATGGGTTTTCAGGGCAGAGTTCAGACAGAGTAGACTCACCTAAGAGAGTGATGTATTCCTTGATGTTATACTGAGGTGAGATTTTGTATTGATCAAATTTTGTGGATTTTTATATGTAAATATTATGTATTAAAGTGCTTTTGTTATTCTTATAAGGAATTGTTTGTGTCATTATTTTAACACAAGTAGGATATGACAGATATAAACTACGTCCACTGTTACCCGCTCATATGTGAAAATCGAGAGTAAATGTACTTATTTTCATGATTTCTGCTTTTAATTAAAAGCATCATTAAACCATAATAGTAGTTTAATACAATTATCAATTTAAGTAAAAAAAAATTCTCAATAAAAAAATGTTCAGATACAAAGAATATACTCTTTCTGATTCATGTTCATATTTTTATTTTAGATTTTTTTAAATGTTAGTTTGCCTGTTTGTCCTTACCATACTTCTTGCATAGTGGTCTAAATCATTTCTGTAATGTCTAAGTTTACCAAGCATCTGAGTTCTATAATTAACTGGTGCAAGTTTAGCTTCACTTTCCAACTCCTGGATCTAAAAATAAAATAAAAAAATCAGTCGTCCATTTATTATTGCAAACAATATTTTTTTTTAGATATTTTGTTCAAAATGCAATAAAAACAACTTGTTCTCTTACAATTAAATTAGCATCTTCTAGTTTTCGTTCAGCTTTCCTCAGAGTACTTTTACGCTCCTCTGTCAAACAAAAGAAATATTTTGAGATTTTAACATTACTAAATCCATCATGACTATGCTGCAATATAATAAGAAACTAGATGAATGAATGGGGTACATGTATCAGATTGTTTATATTCAACTGTCACCTTAAATAGTACACAATAAAATAAACAATTTCAACTATTTTAACTATATTGCCTGATTAAAAAAATACTCCTATATCTAAACCCCAAAGCCTTATGGCATAATAAATGAAATGGCCAAATTTAGCATGATAAAAATGTTGCAGCTTTTCCCCAGAAAAAATAAGTAATAATTTAATATAATCATATTATATTTTGAAAATCAGGCTCTTGTCAGTCATGTATAGAATATAAAATGGACTGTATCAATTGACTGATGATTTACAAAGAAAATCATCATAAAATAGCAAGTAATTTTTTATAAATACAAGAGAATGAGAATTTGATATTCAATATCAATAACAAGATATAATAATAATGAATTTCTTAGTCCTAGTCTTAGACTACTAGACAGCTAGCTTTGTTATAAAATGTATTTAATATTCAGGCCTATATAAACTATTTATTAGTATTAGGATTAAATTAAATCAAAATTAAATGAGTAAAAACAAAAAAATTAGACACTTTGGTAATGTATTATTTTTCTTTAGTTTGGGTCTGTGAGATTTTGAAATTGACAATAAATTGTGTATATAAATCATTTGCACAATTTCAAAATCTCAAAGACCCAAACTATGAAAAAAAAAATTACAATATATTATTATTCATAATCTTAATTACATTAACTATTTTAGTTGACTTTTAAGATTGACATATTGATATACTGACATTTTTTATGTTATTGTTACAAATAGCCTACCAAATTTCTAAAAATTATTAAATTAATTGGGCCAAATTATTGAATTATTGGGACTTTGAAAGTTTTAACTAAGGCAAAATGCTTTTCATACAATGTTACAGTTAACTAATAAAAGTTATGTGGGGTTATTTAATAAATTGAAAATTAGGCCTAAACATTTAACTTTCAACTTTATAGATTTATTTTATCTTTAATAATCAATTAATTCGATTTAATGTCAATAATATCTACTTTTTATTTCTTGACTCTACCCATTTTATTTTACTAATATCCTGAAAAAATCTATGAGATTAAATAAGACAAAACTAAAATGTTAAATATGATATAACAAAACTTTTAATTACCACCGCTTGAATTCAACAAGCTTCGCTCGCATGATTTAAGACTATCTAATAATGAATTTAGATCATCTTCTAGCGATTCAAACTTTTCGGACGACATTTTGTCTGAAATGTCGATCATGTGACCCAAGTAAATATATATCCATGTTAACCCCTATTTTAAGTACATGTAATCATATTTTGCGATACTGAAAATAAATTTCGACTACACAAGTTTCGAAAGCTTTGTGTGCCGCATAATTTAAGCAGCAATTAAAAATGATAATAATAATTTGCCTTCATTTCTGCATGACTGATAACGTATATTAAAATTATTAGTAAACAAAAACTCATGAAATAAAATGTTTTTGAACTAAGTCGTCTAAGTTTAGCTATTTGTGTGGCTCTTTAAAGTATTTTGCTATATAAAGTAGCCACCGCCTGGTCAATTTTTCTGTAGATATTTCAACGCATGCACATTAGGGGTATGACTAAAATATAACCATATGTCCCCATATCATATTTGGTGGATCTTGTATCACAAATAAAGAAAATATGGGTAATTTTTGTTTTGCATAAAAAAAGTTCACCCTCCAATCGACAAGAATATTTTATAACATACAAATTATCAAATATTTCAATAAAGGTTTCACCATTACAAATAAAAGTGACATAAGTATAATATTGATAATTGTTACAATGTACATTTCTATTGTGCATTAGTAGAAGAAATTTAATGTTCAATTTTTCAATGGACTTGCAAGTGGAAGTAAATCTTGTATCACTTTAATTGCATGCTCTGCACAGATATTAGAACGCTTCGTTGGTATAGAAGTTGGATCTGTGGACCATGTCTTTAATGACTACAAAGTCTTTGTATACTGCTTACAAGCTTATGATAAATGATCAAAGTCAGTAGTATTGAAACACTCGGCAGTGAACCAGATGTCAGCCCACGTACCACTGATGAAATCACATGCTGCCATAGCTGTTTGCAGATACTCATCAGAACGAATGATGACAAACAATGAATTGCCCTTGAGTTCCATCTCTCATTATTGATTTTTGGAAGTGATAGAAAATTTACTTTTGGTAAGCTTCCTCTAGTTTTGAAAATCCTGTAGCATTATGTTAAAGCCATGTCATCTCGCCAGCACTCTTGTTCTGATTTCTTTAGAGGTTCTCCAGCATTATCAAATGATGTTTTGAGTTGTTCATACTTTTCTGCTATTGTTGAAACAAACGAGTAGCTGAATTTTGGTGAAGTTGTTGATGTACTAAAATGATCATTCATGACATGTTTCAATATTGTATCTAGAATGTGGTGATATCATCCAATGTATACAGCTTTTTCTAATCCAAAGTCTTGAAAGCTTTTCTGTAACAGTGTGACTGCATCAATTCTTCTTTAAGTATATAGGCCTACTGCAGTTGTGTCAGAGACAATAATTTTTTATTCATTGAGCACAGTTTTGATTCGGGAAAAGTGGAGAAGAGTAGTATGGCAAGATAGGCCCTAAATGACAAGTAGAGCCAAAGAAAGAAAGAAGACAGTTTTTTTTCTCATTGAATATTGTCTCCCCTTTTGCATTTGCCAGATGAAGAACAGCGAGTCTGGCCTCCCTTTTTTCATTTTTTGTAACAACAACCTCATGTGCTTTATTTTATAAGGTTTTTCCATCAAATTGTAAGTACCAGTGTTCTTTGTTTAAAGTTTTCCTTGAAATTACTTTGTAATTTTTCTCCTTCTTTCATTAGACCTTTGTAAATGCCGCTTTAAGTTGGAGTAGATATGCAAACTCCAGTTCCCGACTTTTTGGACCTTCTTTGTACTCAATTTTGCTGCAGAAGAAGTTTTTTGTCTTTTAGACTTTAATGGTTTCTCATTATCTTTACTACTACTGGAACACTGTTCTTTGCAAAATCTTCTTTACTCACAGAATCTTCTGTATCCGAATTTGGTAAGACACTTGATTCAACACTTTCTTCAGTAAAGCTTTTTGTGACTCGTACTTTCCTTTTAAGTAATTTCATTTTTTTTTTGGGTGAATCTTTAGTGAATCATCTTCAATAGCCTAATTTTCCTTTGTTGAAATCTGACGTGCATAGAACTCCCTGTCTTCTCGGCACAATCACTCTCCTTTCTCATCTCTTATATTAAACATCGCTGTGAAATCATAGTTTCCAGGACTTCGACTATGTCTTTCAAACTTATTAACAACATTGTACGATCCTGTCTTTTCTGCTTGTTACATCAAAAGTAATTGTTTTATATCTGTTCACGATATGTAGTTCCATTGGGATTTTTTGCACTTGGTGATTTAATGCTTTTTCGGAAATACACTAGATTTGAAGTCCAAATTCTCTTGCTCGTCTCGGAAGCTGGATCATTTTTGACAGAACTGCTCTGAGACAATCCAGAAATTACACAAATACTAATTATGCATATAATAGTTGCCAATTAATATGCCGACGGTGCAAGGAACAACAAAGAACAAAATTACAGTTAAAATACTAAATGCGGGTATGACATACGATTTACTGAGCGTGTGGAGGGTGAACTTTTTTAACAGTTGAGGGTTTTCATTGATATTTTTTGTTTAGATATGATAAATATCCACTTGTGGGGAATAAAAAATAATGAAAAAAAATTGTTAGTTAGTTATGTGCCTAATGCACATCAAAGTAACTTTCTCTTAGCGTTACATTTTATTGATGTCAGCTTGGTTGTCCGCCACTATTATTTAAGAAACTAAACTTTCTAACAATGCAAGAGTCTATGGCATTGATATAAGCGCGGTGAAGATGAAATGAGTGGTCAACATCACAGTGACAGCAGAATAGAAATAGCCATGCATTGAAATAGGTGAGTGGTGGGGGGGGGGATATTCTGATACTTTGGCTCCATACTCGTCAAGAGTGGAACTTGTACAAATGAAGATCTGCATTATAATTCATATAGCTATGGAAGCTATCACCAGATTGACAATGTTGAATGTGTGGATAAGCAGAACCAGCTTCAGAACCAAACGCATGTATGTATTTATCACGTGTGCTAGTCCTACAAAACTGCATGCAGGAGAAAAAACGCTGTCAGACATACCACTTTCAAATCTTGGGCCATTGACATCTGGTACCCCTCGAACCCCTAACTGTTCTTTCATTTTAGCCCTAAACTACTTATATAGTAGGTCTACTAAGTTTGCCATTCCTCACGGCGGACATGACTGTTTGCAATGAGTGTAGGACAAAACCCCCAGGACAAAATTTTATAATAAAAATAGGGGAGAGGTCCAGTGGGGGTTTTGTCCGGATACCGTTTGCAATATAGACCTGCCAGTATGTTTAATTCATCCATATCATTTCTTTAATTAGATCTGCCAGTATGTTAAATTCACCTGTATCCTTTCTTCAATATCTAGTAAATACCTCGAGTATTAACAATGACAACAAATGATACTTTAAAATTTTCTTGGGTTTGGCCAAATAAAGTCCTAGCAGAGGCCCTTTCTTCATTGGAACCCTTAGCAATCTCCTAGCTAGCAAGCATATCCCATAGAATGGCTTTGTAAATGGGAGACGGGAATTATGTTGTGCACATTCATATCAATCATACAACAGTATTATAAATACTTACATGATTCAATCAGCAACTAGCTATGAAATATTGAAGGTCTAGCAAAAAAATTCCCATCATCTAATAAAAATAAAGCAATCACAGGTCACAGCCTTTGCTGAAATCAGTGCCGAACCTGGGGATTTTGGGGTCCGGGCCACTTTGGGGCCCCTGCATTTTGACATTCGACACCATACTTAATGTAAAAAAAAATTTTTGGCCCCCCCTCTCAAGT
Organism: Bulinus truncatus; assembly: GCA_021962125.1. Taxonomy (NCBI): domain Eukaryota; kingdom Metazoa; phylum Mollusca; class Gastropoda; family Planorbidae; genus Bulinus; species Bulinus truncatus. Next base: position 8,307,132 of record JAGDYQ010000023.1, on the reverse strand, counting down.
TGGGGCCCGGGGGACTTTCGAATTTGGAACCCCCCCCCTCCCCTAGGTACGCCTCTGGATGAAAGTGAAAGGATTTAATAACAATAAGGAAACAAATGATTCCAGTTTAAATCTTAATGCTGTGATAATATTCGTATTACACAGCAGAACATCATTATCCACAGACTTAGTGAGATTGAAGAGCTGTAAGCAATCTACAACATATTGTAACTTTTGTAAGGTTTAACTTTTTTTTGCATATCTATGTCAAGTGTGAAAGCAGTGGCTAAATGAACTTCTATACTAATTTACAGGCATATACAGGGATTGTGTGGACAGCACACATCCAGCCACTTTTAATCCCCCAACATAAAGTCAGGTACCCATTTAAGCTGGGTGGACGGGGACTTACACAAGGACCTGGGTAAATCCCAAGATCTAGCGCTCTAAAATGGCAAAATAATAACACAATAATAAAAATCAACAAACTTTCCTGAAACTAAAAGCATATCTTCCCAAATATTAAGTCATAAAGATACACCAACTTGCGTCCAACATAAAACTATTCTTGATTTACACCTCTTAAACCCATGGGTTGGGATAACAGTGATTTAAGATATTTTATTTTAAGCTTGCAAAATAATCTAACAGCAAGTGTAAACAGGTAAACAAAAACCTGACATTGTAAAAGTTTAAAACAACAATCGCGTACATAAAAATAAAAACAACACCAGAATAAAATGAAATTACAATAATATTTATTCAAAGATTTTTGGCATGATAATTTCATAACAAGATTGTGTAACATTAAAATTACAACAAATTGTGTTAATTTTCATAATGCAATAAATATTTGCAATCGTCAGTCATGTCTTAAAATAATATGGGGGAGAGCTTAGAAAGGCCTCCGAAAACATGTAGGATGGAGTTATTTCAGAGTTCAATGAATTAAGTCATGTCTTATAAAACTGAAAAGAAACCTACCAAATTTAAGTACAGGAAGACTCAGAACTGCAAAATCATTTTATTTCCTCTACTATATTTACTATTATGTTTGGGGCTGGATAGACTTTTGAAATTTTGTGCCAAGACAAGCAATCAAAGAAAATAAGTGTTGGTGTATTAAAAGCAATAACTATCTGATGGAGATGTGTAGAGAAAGAATAGTGTTAGCAACAGAGGAAATACAGCAACAAATCCAGCGTGTGTGAAGGAGGTTAGCAGGATATCAGTGAATCAAAGACTATTCCTAATTACTTGGACTCAGTCCATGATAATAAGACGATTCCTAATTACTTAGACTCGATGATATAAGACAGCTCCTAATTACTTAGACTTAATCAAATAGTAATGTTATTTAACAGTGAAAATACCAGCAATACCACACAATATACATTCATTCTTTAAGAGTACTTTTGAAAATTCTGACAACATTCCACACATTGCTGATGATCAATTTTTTAAGTCTACTAAGCTTGCATCCTTTTGAAATGCATTAAAGTATTACAATTTTGGGTACAAAAAAAGTACAAAGTAAAAATCTATGAAAAACATCACAGTAAATGTAAGCAGTTATTGAAACCATCAGACTTCAATGTTCGGGTCAGATCCAGTCCCATGTAATTTAATCATTTTATCCTCATTTTTAGTTTTACTTTTCTCTGTCCTTGTGTGCCACACCAATACCTTAATAATAAAAACAAAAAACAAATGAATAATGAATATTGAGCACAAAGAATTGGCAATTCAAAGCTATTTTGATACTCCTTTTATTTTGAAAAAAAAAGTCAAGATTCCATCTAATGAGGAACTTTGCTGCAGATGAAGTAAAGTTTACTGTACAAAGTTCATCTATTTCTAGGGGTCATGCATAATTTGGCATTGTGTGGGCAGAACAAAAGTTCATCTATTTCTAGGAATCACGGGAATGTGGCATTATGTGGGCAGTACAAAGCAGTACTGATGCTCTCGTTCAAACTCCCAGCATTTACAAGGGCTAATACCCAGGACCTTTAGTAACACTCAATCCCTTTAGTTACAGTCTAGCTCAGCTGTTGGCAGAAGAAAATAAAATGATTCACTTGCTTAAGTGATGAGGATTTTTTTTATCATCATTTAAAGATGCACATTCATAAAAATTGTTAAACAAGAGTAAGTTATAAAATTAGTGTTTTGCAGGAACAAACTTGTGAATTCAGTGGTTTCCAGGAATGAAACTAGTTCACTGAGTGGTCAACAGGAATAATGCTCCGGAATTTGTTGATCCATGGGGTCAGAAAAGTTGCAGACTGCTGATCTAGCTTGTGTAAAATTACAGCCTAGAGAAAAACATTCTTTATCTCTTTATCCATTTACCTCAGTACACATGTTAGCTTTAGGTTCCAGATCATCTAAAGTTAACTCCATTTTTGTTAACAGTGCTGACTCTTGAAATCCTCTTTGGATAGAATTGGAAAATTTTGCCTCTGGATATCTGTGAATAAGTTTCAGATTGACAGAGAAACCTGCCATATCCATAGCAAATGGTCTGTTAGGTTTCCAATAAGTGAACCATCCTGTAACCTGTAAAGCAATCACATCAAAATTTCAAACATTATTAATGCTAGGCTAAAAATGACAAATGCTACAGAGACTTTTTGAAACTAATTTGTATAGCAAATAAAATATACAGTATATTTTGTCCACAAAAACAAAAGTAATTAATTTTTTACATTACTACAGTTGATAAACAATAATGATAATTATTATATATGTATTTAATTATTAATATATACTGTATTAAAATAAATAAGAATTGTACATTTTAAAATTGTAATTGGTGTAAAAAATATACAGTACTTGTATACATTTTCAGGCTTTATAAATATGCCTGCTGCTAAAAAAAAATCTTTTATCTGTATATAGCTGATATAGTTCTTTACCTAAATTACCTTTCCATTGTTTACCACTGGACGCTCATAACGCAGATAACCAACAAGTCCAACAGGCCAAACTGAGACTTTGTTTGTGTACCTCATCTGGGAGGGAAGAAAAGTACAATAAACAAAATGTGTTATTCAGGATGTTACCAGTCTTGCAGAACTTTTGCTGGGAATGAAAGTAAAGTTAAGACCAGAAATATAAATCAATGAGCACCAAAAGGTAATGTTGAGTATATAAAGTAGTCATCTTGTCCTAGACAGACATCCTTGTTAAAATATTATGTTATCCTCTTGAACATGTATCAAATGGCACTTCAACATCCCCACCATTAAGGAGGCTAAAATGGCATCAAAGATGCTATTCTCTATGCTTTAATGAGCTAATGACATGTTTTAATCTTATGAGCTCTGAATGTTAAATTGATCAACTAATGAAAATCACCAAATTGAATTTTCATTTTTTCAAATACTTATTACAAAAATCTCCTTTAATTATGAATAAAAAAACGTAAAGTTCCCTTTTTAACCCTAACGGGCCATCGGGGCAGATGAAGTGTAGAATTCATCTGTTTCTATAACCTCGGCATATGAAGGGATTGTGTGGTTAGCACAACGCCCAGCCGCCTTTACATCCCCAACTTAAGTTAGGTACCCATTTAATGCTGGGTGGACTCGTGGGATGACTTTGCACCCAATTTCACCTGGAAAAATTCCATGGGCCTCACCGAGGATCGAACCCAGGACTCTCAGGTCGACAGTCGAGTATCTACACCACTCGGCCACCCGTCCCACATAAATGAACGTATCTACCATAAATCTTATGAAAAGTTCTTAAAATAAGTAAGGATGAAATTGTGAAACGACAGCCTTTTGCTGGAGTATTAATGCATGTACCCTGATGTATACTGATTTAAAAAGTATTAAGTGACAACCACTTGACAAATAACAAAGCACTTAAAACATAATAAAAAAATTGACAAACTGAAGTCAGTTGTAATTTGGTGAAATAAAATTTGGATTTGATGAAAGATAAAAAAAAAAATTAGCTCAAGCTTTAACTTTTACTTATATTTAAGTAAACAAAAATTACCTCTTCAAAAACTTGTAAGCTATATGTATTGTCATCATCAGCAAAGTAAACAACAGCTGACTGGGTTGGCGTTGTGTTGTTATGAAGCCACTCTAAGCCAGCGTTGCGCTGGAGAACACCCCGTGGCATTAGCCAATTAGGATCATTCTGTGTCATTTTAAACTCTGAGGGTGTCGCAACATTAAGATGAGTGTAGCTTAATCCAGACTTACTTAGGAAATTCTGCACCAGAGTAGTTTTTTTAAAAGAATCCTCAATCACTATCCAGTGAATATTTGGAACATGTAAAAGAGTATGGCTAAGTCTTGTCAATTCTGCCTTTTGTTCCAGTCTAGAATAGGTAGGAGTGATGAGATAGATAACTGGTAAAGATCTATTCCAAGCTGATGATCTGAGATGATGTGGTAAATACTGATATTTAAACAATTTATTTTTCATTTCCTGAACCTGGTTAGCATATTTTTTCAATAAATTTTTGGTGCCATTTAGTTCTTCAATATCACAATCGCTCCCTGAAATAAAAAAAAATAATTACATTTTTTATTTAAAAAATCCAACTATTTTAATACTCCACAGTATAAAATGTAAGAATTATCATTATTTCCTTTAAACTTAACATCAGCGCCCTTTGCATGCCAGACCAGGCTTAGGAGTTTTCAACACAAAAACATCTTAATAATGATTATAAAAGTGAGAATTTTTTTATTTTTACAGGAAACAACTTATAAAAGCCGTGGGCAAACTAAGGGCTAAATCCGGCCCACCACTCATTTCTGAGTGGGACAGGTGGTGATGTGGTAAAGCGTTCAACTGTCAACCTGAGGGTCCCTGGTTCTATGGTGAGGACCAATAAATATTTCAGGTCCATCGGCTATGGTGGGGATGAAAGAAAGTCACAAAAAAAAAAAAGTCCCATTAGTGGTTTATAGGATCTAGAAGATTTCATCTCATCCTTACAGGGGCTACAGGTACTTGTTTCAGAGTGAAGAACACAGCACTAGCCTTTTAATTGATGACGTCAACCTTCAACCTTTATTAGTTATTGCCAATACTTTATCTATCTGCTCTTGGTTCAGCCAGCCTGTTAAATTAGCGTAAAATAAGCCTATCCTAACTTATCCTCATCCAGTATCAGATAAATAAATTTCGGGGATTTTATTTGAAGTTTTTACCAAATGTAAAAAAACTGCCAAAAAGTATTTGTGATTTAGCATATTTATTTCGTTTGAGAGAATGCATTACATTAGATGCTAAACAAATTGTTTAAATATTTGTCATTTGAACAATGACTGATCTTTACTGGTCCTGTAAAGCTTGATCACATGAGGTATACACAGTAAGCAAACTGCCTATTTTTTTCGGCTGACTGTCTGAATTAGACTAGACCCAACATCAATGAGATCAACAGCCCACTACTGGCTCACAGCTGCGATTAACTCTCACTGTCTTACTGCTGCTGGGTGCCTATTAAATATTTTCCATCTGCTTCTAAGCAATTCTTTCTACTTGTAGACTAGTTCTTTACAGTTATGGCTAACGGTTAAATTTATGTCTAAATAATATGCATAAAACTGAGCTTAAAATCGCAAAACACTGTCACCTAACCCTGAAGACATGCATTTTAAAAAAGTCATTTTATAATCTGCATTAGTCTTTTTGCTAAGGGCAATACACTTAAAAAAATATTTTTATAAGTTTAAAATCATCATAGGTACTTACACAAATCACTAATTATTAGTGCAAAGAGAAAGGTGAAAATAACAATAAATATGCACAAAAATTTTCGGGTAGAAAAAATGCGCTTCAACCTCATATTTTTCTGGGTAACTGAAAAGAGAAAGACAGAAACAATAAAAAAAAATACAATGCATTTAATATTGTGATAATATATTATTAAATGTCAATGAATATTACAGTGTTAAAAAATGGAGAAATATGAAGAAATAGAAAAATCAAGGATATAGCTTGACTAATCAGCTTTGTGTATACAGAAATGATTAAACATACATAGTTTCTGAAATCTCGTGCTCTTAAAACTCAACCTGATGAAGAATTTTTGTTAATATAAATAAAATCTTGCAAGAATTACAAGAAGTATTGATCAACAGTACTATTCTTACTACTACTTAGTATAATTCTAATGATTAGTAGTAAGTATTTTTGTTTCTTTCAAGAAGCTAAACAGAGGGTTGAATAAAAAGGAAAAAAAAACCACATACAAAGCAAAATATTTATTTGAAAGATTCTGAAGGTATTGTCATAGGCAAGGGCAAGGGGGGAAAAAGGCCTATATCATAATATAAGAACAATTATTTTCACTCCAGTTTTACTTAAGCTTAATAGAAAGAAATTGTAATACTAATTACAAGACCTAAAACATGCCTATGGTCTCATCTTGGAGGAGGGGGTGGGGAGGAGTTTTAGTGACGTCATATATCATCCGGTGCTTATCGAAAATCACATCGCCGTAAATCTACTAGAAATCATTAATTATAATCATTTTTTATATTGTTTATTGTAAAATTATCATTTTTAAACGTAAATGTGAAATAATTTGTAAACCGTGTTTGGTTTTGAAGCTACACATTGTGGTCTGTGTCCAAAGCTAACAATGGTACATCGCATGCATGGTGAGCCTGTTATGCAATTCTAACAACCGGCTTCCAAAGGACAAAGAAACTCCTCACATGTGCGGGGGTATGCTTCCAGGTTATTACATAATGGGATAGTTACGCAAATGAGCTAGATATTCAAATAGACGAAAAGCTGGCCTTCACACTGAAATCATGTGTGTAATCTTACACTAGAATGGCAGTTTAAATAGTATGTCAAAAACGACCTTTTCTTCAGACTTTTCTACCAGAGAACATGAGTCATTTTTACCCCCTTCCCACTAAATATGTAATAAAAAAAGAATTGTATAAGGATGAAAAACTATTCATGAATTGTGTGGAAATCATTTCTCTACAAGAATATATATACATGTATATTAGGGTGATAACAAAAAAAATATTTTTATGAAACCACTTGCAATCGAGGAACTTTTATGTGTAATTTAAGAATATCAATTGCATTTTTGATTTTTTTAAAAAAAGTTCCCCCTCCTCCCCCTTTTTCGGAAGAAAAAAGTGGAAAAATATTTCTTTTTTCAAAAAAAAGGACATTATTTTTTTTAGCTTAACTCAAAAGAGTAATAATAATAACTAATCAACTTTTATTAACAAATAAGATACAGATCAGTTAGTAATATGTACAGAATGTACAAGAAATGTTTAAAACATATTTTTTCCTATGAACTTCAGATTCAAATATTGAAATTTTCTCGATTTTGCATGAAGTTCCTCCATCAGTTTCACAGCACGTTCAGCAATTTGGTTAGATCTGGGAATGTCAATTAATGACTTTTCGACTGACCAATGGGTCTTTAAACACTTAATTGCCTTCTTGCATTTTATCCTGATGAGTGAGGTAAACAGTTCATTGAAGGACGCTTCATTATAGTGTTGAGAATGGAACCAAGCATTTGCCCATTCGTAGCAGATGAAGTTGCAGGCAGGAGTGAGGATGTTGCGCCACTCTGGTATCAGAAAAAATGATATAACAGTATATATCGCACGTGAGTTCCATCTTGCCTGGTGTAAATTTGGTAGTTTCTTCCAGTTGATGCGAGGCCAACGTGAAGTTGTTTTGTAATGACGATATGCCTGACATAATTCATATAAGAACTTGAAATCATCTCGCCATCCAGGGTTCTCGTCTGTGCTAACATCATCTGTCGCAACGAGGCGGTAATCAGCCTGAAGAGTGACATAGTTTTGTGTTAATTGGTCAATGAAGGAATAGTTGAGTTTTGGTTTGCTCGTTGGCTATTGGATAAAAAAATTCATGACATGTTTCAAAAGGAGGTCAAGTACATGGTGCTGACACCCAATATATTGTGGCTTCTGAAAGCCCTTGCTCAAGACATCATCCTGTATGAGCTTTACAATCCCATGCAAACGACCAGTATTTACTGCGGTCGTGTCGCATATTATCGTGCCAATATTTTTCCAAGCATCATATTCATCAAGTAGCTGATGTAGTTCCTTGTGAATGGCCGCGGCAGAACCACTCTCACATTTAATAATACCAAGTTTGATTTCGGTTGTCATATTTTTCAGCAGAACTACTTGATACTCTTCCCCTTGAACTCTTTTACCATCAAACTGGAGACAATAGAGTTATTTGCTTTGAAGTTTTTGAACAATTTTGGTTTTCATTTTACGTCCTACAGAGATTACTCGTTTCCAGAAACCCGCCTGACTTGGAACTGGCACATCGTGACCCTGTTCAGCAATGGTTGCAAGAACATCATATGCTTTATGTGTAGAAATGTTGTTTTGCAGTACTAGCAAACCCGCTGTTGTAGTGCTTGCTCTTTGGTATTTCGGTTTGCATTCAGGAGAAGATGACGTGGAAGAATAGGTTGGCAAGTCGGGTGAAGAAGCAGAGGTTTCAGAATCCGAAGATTCTGAGACAGTTGTATGTGTTTGTATAGGTTGCGATTGAGAAGAGCTGGCTTGTGATTGGGTTTTTGATAGTCGGATTCGTTTTCTTGGGTGGATTGATTCCAAAGGGGCTTGTTTGACCATTGAATAACCAATCTTTCCTCCACTCTTAACTTGCCTCTGGTAGAGTTCTTTATCCTCCGTGCTTTTCCATTCTCCATTAACGTTGGTGACATCAAATAACTGAGAAAGTGTTGTAGTAAATTTATCAGACGGATTCTTTTTGTTTTTGTCATATAAATCAATCAGGCAATTGAGTTTCTTTCTGATGAGTGCGCTGGATAATAGTGGAAAGTCTAGAATTTCCCTCCAAAGCAATTCTATATCCGTAATCATAATTTTGATTCGATCCAGTCACCGTTTCTGGCTATTGAACAGAAAAGTGAAGTTTCCAAGAATTTGACGGTTTGTAGGCATCCGTGTGAGATTGTTTAGCCTATCTGTCTATCTGTCTAACAATATGTCTTTCTATCTATCCATGTCTATCTACTTTCACTATCCTGACAGTAAGACTTGCAATCTTGCACTGAAAACGAGATAGTTTATCCAAAATATTCAAAAATATTCCACAATGTTCTAAAATATTCCAGAATATATATTATATATTTGCACCTGAAACAGAAAATAAAAGAAGTTATAACAATAATGAAATAGTTATATATTGTGAACTCACCCCAAGCTGGGGCGAGTTCAAACTGCGCGATATGTGAACGAAAAATTAAAAATAGGGGGAACTTTTTTCAATTTAAAAAAAAATTAATGTTGCTACTGTCATCTACATATAATTGTTCCTCGAATGTGAGGGGTTTCAGTTTCGTTACGAAAAATAATGAAAATAGTTATCACCCTAATGTATATATGTTACAGTGTAATGTGTTTAGAATAAGGTATAGAAATCTATAGCTGAAGTGAAATGTTGTCAAAAATCTGCACCCTATAAAATGAAAAGTGTAGTTGATTTACAAATTTATCAGTTATACATCTTTTATTACATTAAAAATTGAAAGCATTATAGTCAAAATATTGAATTAAAAGTAATCAATAAATTTTTTTAAACTTGATTAGTAAGACATACATAGAGCACATGTAGGTATGTGACATGAAACTTTCATATTATATATAAGGCAGTCAGTTACTTTTCAAAAAAGTTGTGAAGCTTTTAGTGGGCGATTTTTGTTACAATAGACAAAGAAGATATACTGAGTCACATACTGCTTGCCACTATAAATTTAGTACCAAATTAAATTGTATCCAAAGAGCTATAGAGATATACTATTTATGACAAACTATTCAGTGTTATTACATTTATAAATAAGCACAAAGGTTTCAATTCATACACGTTTATTAAAACTAGTAGTAGCCAGTTGCATTCGCAACTAAAGTTTTTATCTCAATAAAATGTTTAATATGAGAATTAATAGGAACTATTAACACAGAATTCCAAGTGCATAACAAAAAACTTAGTACATAGCCGGTTAGAGCAACATCTCTTAGTGAATAACTACTTTATTACGCCATTTTGCAGCACGAAGGCACGATACAGCACCCATCTGGAAATGACGCCATAGAGGATTTTTTTTATTTATAGCGACGCGCTCCCATTCTGCAAAAAAAAAAAATTGTACCATCGGGACGTCATAGATTATTTATAGCGACGGCTTTCCCATACAGGACGATAAGATAGCTGCTTTATATGTGAGATTAATTTTTAAAACTTAACAAAAAAATGAAATTAGGTCAGCCAGCTTAAAAAGAAGTAACCAATATAAATCACTATATTATGTAAATTAAAACTGAAATTCACATTTTAAAAAATTACTTATTTGTTAACTCTCAACCATCGTAGCATTGACTTTTCGACCACCGGTGAGCGACAATTTTTTGGACGTTATAATTCTTTATATTTTTACTTTTGGTCAATTTTTTTTAATGTTTTATTATATATGTGCAACGCCAACCCTGGGATACAGTGGCAAAGAAAAATAGATTTTTTATTTTTGTAAAAATGTGGTACTTGGTAAAATATTCCAAGTTTTATTTTGAAAAAAGACAATGCACTAGGAATCTTTGTCGCAGTGGCTCCCTTTTTTGACAAAATGTCAAAAAAGGGGTGCTTCACGCGTATTTGAGGCCGGGCTGTTTGGTGACTAAGCGTGATTTCTTGGGAAAAGTGAAATTTGGTGATTTTTTTAATATGGAAGGGGTGACAAAAGTGATCAACTTCTAAATAAGTATAATATCCTTAGAAAAACAAATAAATGGTGGAAAACATTATTTTTTTATTCATTTAAATGTGTTTCCTGTCACTTATAATAATAATATAGACATTTTAATGATCAATTTTGTCTTGTCTAACATTGTGTGAAAATTATATGTCTTTTTTCACTCTAGAGGCATCAGTCCTTATTTTTTTTTCCAATTTCTATAGTATCATTTAAAGTTGAATAAAAAAAAATTATCATAATTTTACATCCAAATTTATTTATGTGTTGTACAAATGAATGATGTTTATGTAAATAATAAAGATTTTGTTTAAATTCTTCATACCTTTTTTTTTTATTCTTACCGTTTGTGATGTATTTGTATTTTTAGTTAAAAAAAATAATTAAAAAAATCATTAACACTATAATTTTACAAAATTAAAAATTTCTATTATATCAAAAGTTTTATATCATTAAATAGCTTATTCATTTCCAAATTTAACGACGTATAACTTCACTAGGTAGCTTATAACACAATGAAAAATGCCTAGTTTTACAAAACACCCTGAAATCAGCTTAAAAAAATGGCCGAAAATGAACAAGTCTAGAGTTAAACATTCAAGTGAAAGTTAACTCCCCTTTCCTACCTTTCCCATCAAATTATTTAAATCAAATTATCATGTTTGGCAAAAGAAATTTTCTATGTGCTCTCATTTTTAAATGGAATTTTGCAAGTAGGTAGATAAAATAGTTTCTCCAGATGACAATTGAGTTTCATAGCAATCAATGGAAATCTTCAATATTAGTCACATATATGTCATACTTTTGAAAACTTATTTTTCAGAAGCATGAAATATAAAGAAAAAAAGTAATAATAAAGATATTTTTAAATGCATACAAATTAAACATATTATTGTAATAATTCACCAGTATCACTCATGGTGAATTTTTTTTTTTAATGCAGGATTTATGTTTACCAAGTACACAACCCTATTGTTTTTTTTTAAAAACAGTCACGTGTCTGGGAAAAAAAAAAGACGTAAAATGTTGGAATTCCACATATTTAGCATATGCTCATAATGAGTCATATATTATTAGAAAACTTATCAGTCTAATCTCAGCTTCACTGCTAGAATCATTGAGCTCTAATATAACAAGCAAGCACTTATTTATTTTATTAATTGGTAGAAATCTAAACCAGAGGTCTTTTTTACTAGCATATCAAAATTTCACAGCGATACATCAATTTTCTGTTTCAATTGACTAAAATAGACGACATAGTGGGATATATACATAAATAAACAAACTAATTGACAAGCTAAAATTTCACGATTAGCTTTCATGCACTATTCAATGTAGTTCAAGTTTTCCTTATAAAATATAAGTCTTAAGTATTGTTTAGCAGAGAATATACCTTAATTTTAGAGTTTTGAAAATTTGAGTCCATGCTTTTATGCAGCCAATTTAGTTTGTTTTCCCTGGGCCATGGCATGGGGTAAAAATCATTTATTATAAACCCCCACTAGTCAAAGCTTCCAATTCTATATCTGTTTTGCTGCAATGATATTTTTATATATTAACCCACTGATTACTTAGCCTAGGCTTAGGGGAAAAATAGAATACCTCTAAATCATTCAGTGAGTGCCTAGAGCAAATATTAAAGCAAAAAAATCAAAAGGTTGATTAACAAAAAACACTTGTGACTTTTAAACTATTATTATACAGTGCCTATAAATAATTAAGAAACTGAGTTAAAAAGTATACTTTTTATTGTAAAGAAGGAATGTTTTCAATGATTAATATTGATGTGAAATCATTAATACTATGATTTAGAACTGTATAAGTAGTGGCCTATCAATTCATTAGTCTAATGTAGGTACTTTGATAAAAAATTCAAAATGTATATAACATGTCAAATCATACATAGATCAATAGAGCTCTAAAAATGCTTTAAAATGATACCTTGTTTAAGTATGTATGTCTTTTGGTTATTGAGATATTCAATTTCTTGTGCCGAAAAACAGGCCTTTTTTTACTATAGAAAAAATGTAAAATAAGTGGAGAATTAGTGATTGGCTGGTGACAGTATGTGATCAAGGAACAGGATTGTGTATGTGTATGTAGTGAACTAGTGGACCTGAGTTCTGAGTATGTTGTGTTAGAACCTTCGTACCGTGAGGTTGTGTATTAATATTAGACAACTGAGAGTTGAACCTGATAGGAAGAAGAGGTTCAGTTTACCTGTTCATATAATTCTGGAAATATTTGTGACTTCTTATAAGTTTAGGTTGATGATTAGAGGAACTTAATGTTTTGATTCAACTATGGGCTTGTATATTAAATTACAATGTTAAATTACCATTTAAGTAATAAGTTTCATCACATAATACCAGTTGAACAACATGCATACTGTTATATATATATATATATATATATATATATATATATATTAGGGTGTCCCAAAAAAATGAAGTTTTGAAATGTTTATGTCTCACCCCACAGAATATGTCTGTAGTAAATAGTTAACCTGCAAAATTTCAGCTCACTTGGACAATGTTTAGAGGTCCCCCAAGAGGTTTAAAGTTCCAGATTTGGGTGTAAAATCATTCGCGGTCAAATCTAATACAGCGTTAATGTTGCATTATATACGAAACTGATATATTAAGTAACAAATTGATGCTTAGTATTGTTTATAATATTAAATGAAACAAAATATATACATCTTGAATTGTTTATATTTTTAAATTTGAAATTTAAGTAAAAAATTATGAAAAACAAAGTTTTATTCATTTTGTCAGTTAATTCTTGAATCAATGTCAATCTGCTTGAAAAATAATAATAATAAGCAATGCAAATAAGCATTCCTGCTATTTATTTTGTACTTTGTACTGTAGGGAGACAAAAATTTTAAAAAGTTCTTCAAATTTAAATTTTAGCCAGCTGTTCACGATTACACTCTGCAAAATTTTTCCGTTGTTTTTCAACCACTTGGAGCAAAAATTGTCTTTGTTCTTCATTCTTGGTGATACTGTCATTGAAATTTTGTATCAATGCTACACTTCGCTCTGCAGAGTCATTGATACAAGCCAGATTCTTTACAAAATCTGCTGCAACTTTAAAAGATGGTGTATCTGACCAGGCTTCAACAGGAACATCTAGAAAACTGGCATCAATGTTGGATGTTTCAAAAAATGTGGTAGAAGCACGCAAATCAACAACACTTTTGATAGTGTTTTTATGAGATGCGGTCCACGTTCTGATTGCATTGTCCGAACAAGGCCAGTTTTTTCTTTTGTCCGACAAATGGGTTTAAAATAACGTAAGCGTCGACAGTTCCGGACTCATGTACCACGAGTGACGCACCATCATTTTCAATCCAGTCGATCGAAGAACAGCATCATCATATTCGTATAAACGCTTTATCAACAAGATATCATTCACAGGCATCTGCGGTGAGCCTGCATGAAAACCATGATTGAAGATAAACACATATGGTAAACCGATTAAAGCGCTGATTACCTTGTAATTCTCGAGCTGTTAACTGAAAGATGGTTTCATTGCCTGCAAACAATAGATCGATTTTCAATGCATAGATTGCTTTCGCCATCCACCTTGCCCTATGTAGGGCACCAGGTCTGCGAATGCTGACATCAACCTCCAACCCAACCATTTGTGCAGCAAGCAGAAGAAATTCCAAATAATCATCACATGAATGACAGACTTCAAGTTGACATTTAATAAATTCTTTAATCGAATCAGACACGATTATCAAAGGGGCGGATCTGGCTTCGGGTGTGTGGTTTGAATTCTGGCCATTTTTCTCCGAAGCTACTCTTAAAAAACAAAATCTCTGGTCTAGTGGATGGTCCAAGACAAGCATTGAATGCGCATCAGGAAGGGAGTACTTCTAACATGCAGATGACGGCATGCCATCCATAATAGATTACGTCCAGGGCTACTTCTAACAGAGTGTAGCTCCATTGGTCTTCAGTATTGGAAGCCGTAGTGTCGAAGCACATGCCGATGACCATAGATTCGCACTTCCATGATTTGATATGTTCATATACTGCATCAGCAGCTACCCATCCTGACCCGGATGCTAGCAGGGAACACCAAGAAGCTTTGTAGTGTGCCATCGACAAGTGACTACAAGGAGCACGGTAATCGATCGCCGTTGTTGGTAACATGTCCGGTAACATCGGGCAATAGCTTACCATCCCAATGTACAATTGATTTTGAGGGAATATAGTCTCATTTATACATGCTGCAGCTTGTTGACGACAAAGCTTACGATGACGATGCATTGTGCTCTTGGAAAATACTGTGTCAGATGTCGGAACACCAGCTTCGTTGAATGGGGATGCAAGTATCATTGTTGATTTTCTAATGCTGGTGTTCGTTCTGTCCAGCACTGCAGCAACTTTTGGTGATATGATGCCTGACAATTTAGCATGCTTAGTTTAAAAAAATTAAATCTTCAAAAAATATGCACATTGCTTAAATTTTGCACATTAGGTATTTTATATGTTTTCTAGCATTTATTACATTTTCTAATTAAGAATCACACAATTTCAACTCTAGTTAATGGTAGCAATGAGATAAATATAAGTATATTTAAACTTCATTTTATTCAACTATGGCATGCAAAAACTGCAAATTATTTGAGCCATGATTCGTCTGGATTTTTATGTTGGCCTAATACTGGAATTTTAAAAGCTCTTGGGGACCTCTAAATGTTGTTCAAATGAGCTACAACTTCACCAATTCACTCATTGTACCCAAGAGACACATTTCAGGGGTGAGACACCAAAGATTTAAAAAAAAAAAATTTTTTCGAGCATTTTTGGGACACCCTAATATATATATATATATATATATATATGTAACATTTTTTTTATTCTATCAACATGTCATTTTAAAATAATACATTTGATGGATATAACAGTTTACTTAACTGAAGCAGTCTTATTTATTCAGCCAGTTGCTTAAACTGACAAGTTTATTCACATTCGTCGGTTCTAATGATGCTCTCTTCTTGTTGACAATACACCCAGAAACAGAAAAGAGACGTTCACAAGGGACAGTTGTGGTAGGGGAGGTTAAATATTTTTTCGCTAATTTAGCCAAAACTGGGTATTTGTTGTCATGTAACTTCCACCACTTTGGTTGATCCAAGTCATTTTCGATTTGTTGCTCCAGTCTGTATTTATCAACAACTGTCGGGGTGAAGCGAGGCATCAATGGCTCATCTTCAGAATCTGATGATAGTTCCTGTATTCGCGCTTTCTTTCGTGGTTGTTTTGATGTTTTTTGATCATCATTACCAAGCCCATATTCTTTTACTATTACCTCAAGCTGTTGCCAAACTTCTTCTCGTTTATCTTATGCAATCATTTCAGATTTTTGAAACGAGGGTCCAGAGCAGTAGCAATTTTCAACCACGATAGGTTGAGGTTCAGTTTGCGTCAATCAAGATCACTCAAAAGAATTTTGAAACGTAATGCTGACTGAGTCTTCATCAGACACAAATAGTTCGATTTCACGATGACATATGATTGGAAAAATAATTCAGCATGAAACATATCGTTCCCAATAATTCTGTAGCATTTCGGCATGGGTCGAGAAGCTTCTGAATTAAGCGCAATTTATCCCATTCTTCAGTTAGAAGAACAAGACTGTGTTTGTGGCCTGGTTCTGAGTGTTTTCAACACAGCCTTTTTACTGCTAAGGAGTCGCTCGACCATTAACAATGATGAATTCCAACGTGTAGGAACGTCCTGATTTAACGCTTCTTCGTCTGTATAGTTACGCCTGCTTGGTTTTTAATTATGTGTTGTTTGCTTGACTATGTTTAAAATGTCTCACAACTTTACGACATTTACCGAGGATGCTTTCGATTCCGGACCTTGTGATGGCTTTGTTAACTGACAGCTGAAGACTGTGGGCTGCACATGGCATAGAGTGAAACGGCAACAGTTCTAATGCAGCTGTCACATTTCGTGCATTACCTGTACCAAAGGTGGTCACTTTATCATAAATTTTCCAAGATCTTGCACAGAATTAAAGTGTTCTGCACATTTCTCCGAATAATGACGTTCTTCAATGTTGAACGCACAGAACATATAGAGCGAACTCCAATCTTTATCAATAAAATGACCTGTCACACGGGGTAGCTGTCGTTTGTCACCGATGACCAGTAATCGCCAGTTAAAGCAACGAATTCACCTCTGAAATAGTTGAAATTGTTTTGCCGCTCTTGGTGTACAAGTCATCAATTATGTGTGTATGACTGATTTCCAATGGCAACCTAAATAACATCATAGTCCTTCGTTGTTTACAATGTTTATCGGCCAATTATTCCTGGTAACCCATTGGGCGATAGTGTTGGTTAGTCTGTTATATTTCGTTTGATCCATTGGTTTTGCCTTTTCTTTATGTTCAAACAATGTAGTTTGGCGATGAGTTAATTTGACTTTAACGCTTGATGCAGCCGATGTCAATGAAATGTCATGATTGATGAACGCGTGCTTGGATTGTAAATGATATTTCAAAGATGAACTGCTGCGATGGTATTTAAATTCTTTTTTTGCAATATTTGCAAACAACAATACTACTTCTGTTTGGACAATAAATTCTGTTCAAAATCGTTTTTTCTGTTTGCGATTCCATTGTAAGAATGGAGAAAAAAGATTATCAACTGTGACAAAATGTGACAGGGGAGGGAAAGGAAATCCCGATAATAATTACATATGAATCTGAAACAACGTGTTGTTATTTTTTTCGCACTTACTTGGCCTAAGCAATAGAGTATTAAACCTTGTGTGTGTGTGTGTGTGTGTGTGAGTGTGTGACGTCTTTGACAAGCCAGACTTTGAAATGTTCTACTCATAGCGACTGGCATCCCTGTTCATTTGTTCTCAGTCTCACATATGGGTCGCGACTTGTTATAAAGTGTGTCGCCGTCAACAGGAAAGAAAAAGAACAACAGAAGATGAAAAATGAAAGCCGACCGATAACATCAAATAGTGTCATTTTACGCAATATGTTTTTATTAATGTAACTGACAGACCGATAAAAAAATTATTTTTTGTTGTTCACTAAAGCATTGAACAAATAGTTAATAGTAAGAAAGTAAATGAATGAAAGAATATAAGAATAACACTTATAGACATCGACGCGCAAAGCAAAAACTTCAAAAGAAGATTAAAATTAAATTAGTCCTTAAACTCGCCGACTGTGGTTGTATTGGTTGGGAGGTGGGTGGTGTTAACATTGGTAGATGACGTCACTTACCAACCACAAGTTCCATTTTTTAAAAGCCATGACACTTGTCAATCAAACTATAACACGTGCAGATGTTCATTACTTGCATCATTCAGGGTCATAAGTTTGAATTAAGAAATGGCAATCATATTGTTTCAAGGTCATATAGCGATAAGATTTATGTAAACGTGACACTCATGTTCGGGTTTTTTCTTCCTTTTTTTTAAAATCTCGTCTGATCTGGTTATTGGAATTGGTTTATTAACTGA
Source organism: Bulinus truncatus (assembly GCA_021962125.1). NCBI lineage: Eukaryota > Metazoa > Mollusca > Gastropoda > Planorbidae > Bulinus > Bulinus truncatus. The sequence continues at coordinate 8,288,862 of JAGDYQ010000023.1, read as the reverse complement.
TTTTTTTATTTTATCTGCAACTCTGAAATAACACCATTTGGGTAAAAAATTAACGCATTTAGGTGTTTGTGTTAAAAAATGCAATCGCATATTTTAATGCATCAATTACGCTTTAATTGTGGGTAAATCAACAGCCATATATAAATTTAACTCAGTATCACAATAATTATGAAAAATACAACCACTGTCTCGGGTACAGATGTATTAGCAAGATGCTATACTATCAAAATGCGATACAAAATTATGCCAAAAAAAATGATGATACAACTTTCTAGCATCTCGTTATTTTGATCTAATTATAAACGGGTTCATTATATTCTTCAACAATACATTATAGTACCTCCACCAATACACTACAGTATATAATGTAAAATAGTGAATGAAAGTTTTCTTTAGATCGAACGGGAAGAAAGCAGGAGGTTTACTTGTCGAAGGGCTAAATAACCAAAACATCTTATCGATTTGGTAACTTTCTCAGTGTAGTCAAATTAACGCATTTAAGTGTTTTTATCGCAAATTTTTTGACGCGTTAATCGTAAATTAACGCAGTTTAATCAGCAGCCCTAATATATATATATAACTATATAACTATATATATATATAGGCCTTATATATATATATGTATATATATATATATATATATATATATAGAGAGAGAGAGAGAGAGAGAGAGAGAGATCAATCATTTCATTACTTTAACTTTGGCTGCTGGTTATTTTAATTATATTTCAGTTGACTCGTTTGACCTGAGAATTATGATAATGATCAACAACAACCATATGCGGTTGGTGAAGATTTTATTCAACTGAGCATGTCATTAAAGACATTATGGCCCACAGATCCAACTTCTATACCAACGAAGCGTTCTAATATCTGTGCAGAGCATGCAATTAAAGTGATACAAGATTTACTTCCACTTGCAAGTCCATTGAAAAATTGAACATTAAATTTCTTCTACTAATGCACAATAGAAATGTACATTGTAACAATTATCAATATTATACTTATGTCACTTTTATTTGTAATGGTGAAACCTTTATTGAAATATTTGATAATTTGTATGTTATAAAATATTCTTGTCGATTGGAGGGTGAACTTTTTTTTATGCAAAACAAAAATTACCCATATTTTCTTTATTTGTGATACAAAATCCACCAAATATGATATGGGGATATAGGGTTATATTTTAGTCATACCCCTAATGTGCATGCGTTGAAATATCTACAGAAAAATTGACCAGGCGGTGGCTACTTTATATAGAAAAATACTTTAAAGAGCCACACAAATATCTAAACTTAGACGACTTAGTTCAAAAATATTTTATTTCGTGAGCTTTTGTTTACTAATAATTTTAATATACGTTATCAGTCATGCAGAAATGAAGGCAAATTATTATTATCATTTTTAACTGCTGCTAAAATTATGCGGCACACAAAGCTTTCGAAACTTGTGTAGTCGAAATTTATTTTCAGTATCGCAAAATATGATTACATGTACTTAAAATAGGGGTTAACATGGATATATCTTTACTTGGGTCACATGATCGACATTTCAGACAAAATGTCGTCCGAAAAGTTTGAATCGCTAGAAGATGATCTAAATTCATTATTAGATAGTCTTAAATCATGCGAGCAAAGCTTGTTGAATTCAAGCGGTGGTAATTAAAAGTTTTGTTATATCATATTTAACATTTTAGTTTTGTCTTATTTAATCTCATAGACTTTTTCAGGATATTAGTAAAATAAAATGGGGAGAGTCAAGAAATAAAAAGTAGATATTGACATTAAATCGAATTAATTGATTATTAAAGATAAAATAAATCTATAAAGTTGAAAGTTAAATGTTTAGGCCTAATTTTCAATTTATCAAATAACCCCAAATAAGTTTTATTAGTTAACTGTAACATTGTATGAAAAACATTTTGCCTTAGTTAAAACTTTCAAAGTCCCAAAATAATTCAATAATTTGGCCCAATTAATTTAATAATTTTTAGAAATTTGGTAGGCTATTTGTAACAATAACATAAAAAATGTCAGTATATCAATATGTCAATCTTAAAAGTCAACTAAAATAGCTAATGTAATTAAGATTATGAATAATAATATATTGTAATTTTTTTTTTCATAGTTTGGTGAGATTTTGAAATTGTGCATATGATTTATAATAATTTATATACACAATTTATTGTCAATTTCAAAATCTCACAGACCCAAACTAAAGAAAAAAAATACATTACCAAAGTGTCTAATTTTTTTGTTTTTACTCATTTAATTTTGATTTAATTTAATCCTAATACTAATAATAGTTTATATAGGCCTAAATATTAAATACATTTTATAACAAAGCTAGCTGTCTAGTAGTCTAAGACTAGGACTAAGAAATTCATTATTATTATATCTTGTTATTGATATTGAATATCAAATTCTCATTCTCTTGTATTTATAAAAAATTATTTGCTATTTTATGATGATTTTCTTTGTAAATCATCAGTCAATTGATACAGTCCATTTTATATTCTATACATGACTGACAAGAGCCTGATTTTCAAAATATAATATGATTATATTAAATTATTACTTATTTTTTCTGGGGAAAAGCTGCAACATTTTTATCATGCTAAATTTGGCTATTTCATTTATTATGCCATAAGGCTTTGGGATTTATATATGAGTATTTTTTTAATCAGGCAATATAGTTAAAATATTTGAAATTGTTTATTTTATTTTGTACTATTGAGGGTGACAGTTAAATATAAACAATCTGATACATGTACCCCATTCATTCATCTAGTTTCTTATTATATTGCAGCATAGTCATGATGGATTTAGTAATGTTAAAATCTCAAAATATTTCTTTTGTTTGACAGAGGAGCGTAAAAGTACTCTGAGGAAAGCTGAACGAAAACTAGAAGATGCTAATTTAATTGTAAGCATCTAAGAGAACAAGTTGTTTTTATTGCATTTTGAACAAAATATCTAAAAAAAAAAATATTGTTTGCAATAATAAATGGATGACTGATTTTTTAATTTTATTTTTAGATCCAGGAGTTGGAAAGTGAAGCTAAACTTGCACCAGTTAATTATAGAACTCAGATGCTTGGTAAACTTAGACATTACAGAAATGATTTAGACCATTATGCAAGAAGTATGGTAAGGACAAACATCCAAACAAAAACTAACATTTTAAAAAATCTAAAGTAAAAATATGAACATGAATGAGAAAGAATATATTCTTTGTATCTGAACATTTTTTTGTATTGAGAATTTTTGTTTACTTAAATTGATAATTGTATTCAACTACTATTATGGTTTAATGATGCTTATAATTAAAAATGCAGAAATCATGAAAATAAGTACATTTACTCTCGATTTTCACGTACGAGCGGGCGTAGTGGACGTAGTTTATATCTGTTTTAAAATAATGACACTAACAATTCCTTATAAGAATAACAAAAGCACTTTAATACATAATATTTACATATAAAAATCCACAAGATTTGATCAATACAAATGTCTACTCAGTATAACATCAATGAATACATCACTCTCTTCGTGAGTCTACTCTGTCTGAACTCTGGCCTGAAAACCCATTACCAGCCTTCCGAACTCCGGTTCAAAAAGCTCTTTCCAGTTTTCAGGCCAAACAATAGGGGAAGGTTATTGCGTGGGTGTGCGAATGACCTAATTTCATCACTCAGTGCATGCTTGACCTTACAAAAACACAGGTCACAAGCACACTAAAATAAGTAGGGGAATATTACACTAATAAAACAAGGAGTGATCACTAGGGATAGGACAGTAACCTTCGGGGGTACATTCGTGAATAAGGTTGAGAACTGCTTCATTAAAACACGTGGCTGGCTTAAGCCAATGATAAAGGAGACTATAAGCATAAATAGACTGTGCTATAATGATTAGTTTCATTATTACTCTAATAATTTACAAATGTAATAAAAAAAAAAAGAAATTAAAACCTATTTTAAGTGAAAACGTACATTCATACATTTATAGAAACGAGGCTACAATCCAGGCTCTAGTGGAGCTGATAACTCTGGCTTCGACAGAGAAGAGGTGAGTGCTTTATAAAATATTGTAATATTATTGAAAAATAATTTTTTATGTAAACTGATTGTGTCCCATTGTGTGTTTATCTGAGCGAGATTGGATAAACTTAAGGCTAGGTTTTTGTTTAGCAGCTGTAATAAACAAAAAGTACAGTACTCCATAAATCACTCAACTTAATCCCAAAAAATGTATGCTCACAGAATAGTTTTTTTTTCAACCATGGAAATGTTTTTAGCTGTAGAGACTGTAATATATCCCATGTTTAAAAAAAAAAAAAAGGTTAATGGAAAATAAAATAGGTTCTTTAAAAGATTTCCATTTGTTATTGTATCAACGACTGCTTTTTGCTTAAATTTATGACCATATATCCTACGCATAAGATGTAAAGCTATAAGCTCATCTTTTGAATGCTCCTTTTTTCTTCTCTTTTGTAATAAAGAAGACTTGCTTATTCTTTAAAGCATCTTTATAACTTTACAACTTTAGTAAACATGTTACAGATATGTTCTATTGTGCCCTAAACAAAGGTGACTGCCTGTGGGCCCCCACTCTATATCATTACCATCAAATCTGATGCCATCAGTAGCTCAACAGGTGGTTTCCCACCAATTACCTCTTTAAGTCTCTACCTAGGGCTTCCAATTATTTCTGAAGTCTCCGCCTAGGGCCCCAAAAAGGCTTTGCCTATTTAATTGGGTTTTGAGACCCTCTCCTCCCCAATCATTAATGTTATCTTTCACCTTAATATTATTTTCTTAAGATCTTTGCATATGCTTCATTATTTTAAAGACATGACATGCATTCACAGAGACTTGAGACCTCCAATCGAGCGAAACTGTTACAAGGGCATCAGTCTCTCCAGAGAGCAACAGACAGTATTGCAAGGTCACATCAGATAGCAGCAGAGACAGATCAGATAGGAACTGACATTATTGATGAACTTGGTCAACAGCGAGAAACTTTAGTTAGGACTAGAGATCGGGTAATTTGCATTCACATTTTTTTTTTTTTTGTTTAAGTTAAGAAACTGCTAATTGTTAATTTTAATCACATTATGATTATTTTACCAATATGGGTATTCAAGTGTAAATCATAGAATCAGATATATGAAATTAATTTTTAAACATTATCGAAGCTAACCTGTTTATGTTGCATTTAAATTCAGTATTAAAAGATATAAGATATACTTTTAAAATATCAAGTGTAAAAAAATGGGTTAGATTTTAACCCTTTTTTATGTATAATTCAAAATAAAATTAGTGGATTGGTATAAAAAAAATCATTTGAATTACTAAAATATTAAATTAATACTGGACTGAATTTTGTATTCTAAATAAATTGGACTGACAAGAGTTTGAACTGAATCTTGAAGGTATTTATAATGAGTGCTGATGGTGCAGAATATAACCCTACACTCTCACATGGGTCAGATAAATTATAAATACTTTTAAATTACTGATTTTAAGTAAACACCAATAAAGAAATTTCTTTTTTTATAAGCTTTTGATTAACTTCACTTTTTGTGGGTTGGTGTGTGTATGTGTGTGAAGTCCCTGTAAGGATGAGTTGAAAGCTCTTAGATCCTATTAATACTAATGTGACTTTTTATCATCCCCACCATGGCAGAAGATTGTGCATTGGCCATGGAGATACCACCGTCGACCTGAAATATCCTTTGGTCCACAATGGAGGGTGAACCCGGGACCCTCAGGTCGACAGTTGAGTGCTTATTACAGGATCATCCGTCCCTGTGTGTGTGTGTCATGCCTGTAATTCTTGTAACTCAGATTAGGACCTCTTCTCATTTAGTGCGAGAGATCATATTGGGCACATGTGGTGATGGGGATGCATAGGTCGCACATTACGAAAGCCAGCAAGTAACATCACTAGGCAAGCATTGAGATGGAATCCTCAAGGAAAAAGAAAGGGAGGCCGGCCAAGAAACACCTGGAGGTGAGAATTTGAAGCTGGAAGGAGGTGGGGAGAATGGCTCAATACAGAAGTCGGTGGAGATCCATAGGTGGTAGCCCATACTCCGATAGGAGTGACGGGCAATGAGGATGATGATTCCTTTTCAACACTTGCCTTGTGATGTTACTTGCTGGCTTTCGTAATGTCTGGCCTATCCAGCCCCATCTCCTCTTCCATTGAAACTTGGCCGGTCTGTTCTAAAAGGCTGGCATTGGTGATGGTGTATTTGAAGAACTTTCCAAATGCAGCTGTTGATAAAGGTCTGGACTCTTTTAGTGGTGGTCTCCTACAGGAATCAGCTCTTTACAATAGGACTGACTTTACATTAGGACTGACTTTACATTAGTATTGAACTGGAAAATTCTGGTGTTCAGGGACATTTCTGCTGCTTGGGACCATCCTTGGCGGATTTAGGTTTTATATAGACAGCCAAATATTTCTATAGTGTATAACTAACAAATAAATGTGTAATTCTTTTTAAAATAAAAATAAAAAAAAATTTTAATCTTGGTAAAAATAAGTTTTTATTAAAATGGACTAAAAAGTAAAAAAATAATTCCGTAGATCATACAGATTTTTATATAAATTATCAATACTAAAATGAAAAGAATGAGTGAGTATATAATGGACTAACGATTTCTTAACCCTAGTTAATAAATAGCAATAAATAAATTAATATAAGCATCCACATTTATATTTTTATAATTTCTATACAAATTTGTATGATCTAAGGAACTACTTTTTACTGCATTTTAGTGAAAGCCTGTGTTTTATTTATTAAAAAAAAATTATTATTTCTTGTTGTAAATGTTAATGTAGGGTCCATATTTAAACATTTATAACCTATTCCCAGCTTTCAGAAACAGATGCCAATCTTCATAAAAGTCGACAGATTTTAAAGGGGATGATAAGAAGGTAAGCTTTTAAGCTCATTTTATCCATTGGGGATTTATATGACTGATTAGTCCTTATTTTTTTGGCTGTCCAGTGTGGTTTAGGTTTTTAGCAAAGCTATCTCTACGAACCACTTTTAACATTTTTTTAAAATTGTAAGGTTTAAATAAAAAAACAACTTAAGTGCCACATCATCTATATAAATAAAACTTAATGACTCATGCAACACTTCATGTCCAAAACAAATTCGTGCATTTTTTGCAATCATATTGACCGCCTGCTCTTCTTCATGTCCAACAGAGTTATGGGAGAAATATAAATCACAAATGGCTGAAGATATTTTCTGTCAAATGCAGAAGGAAAATTCAAATATGAGAGTGAATTTCACAGCAGAAATCTATAATAAAGCGTTGGTAATGATTGAAGATTTGTGCTTAGAGATTGCGAACAAAGTTCTAAGACAGTTGGGAATGCCATCACCAAATCGATCTGCTGCGGCTTCCTTCGATGTAGAATTGCATCGAGAAATAAATTACGACACTGGTGATCTGTTGTTATATGTGGAATTAAATGTTCCTAAGCTGACAATTGAACAAAAAGGTATTTATGATCATACTAGTGGAAAAGCCTGCTGAAGCTAGCTGAACGAAATCCGACAGAAGGGATAGCAAAGAAATATACGAAATACACTGCAATAGAAAAGAACATGTGGCCTTTATTGCCATGAACAGAATACGATATGAACAGAAATAACAAAGAAATTTATGAAATACTGTAATAGAAAATAACATTTGGCTTTTATTGCCATGAACACAATACGTTATGAAAACTACCCGCAAGGGAGAAACACAGTTACAATGCATACACCGCACAATATGAAAACTACCTTCAAGGGACACCACACAATATGAAAACTACCTGAGGGAAACACACGGGTTAGACAATTATGTATTTAAGGATAATGCAAACTGTTAATAACGGTGTCGGTGGAATCTTCTTGTTAGATGCCCCAGGAGGAACTGGTAAAACATTCTTAATCAAATTGATATTGGCAGCTATCCGATCAGAAAATGACATTGCCTTAGCTCTTGCATCATCTGGAATAGCTGCAACATTGCTACCAGGTGGAAAAACTGCTCATTCTGCTTTGAAATTGCCACTGAACATGCAATTCATTGAAACTCCCACTTGCAATATTTCCAAAACATCTGGCATGGTTAAAGTATTGCAGAAATGCAAACTTATTGTTTGGGATGAATGCACTATGGCGTAAGAAAAATCGCTCGAGGCTCTTAATAGGTCATTGCAAGATTTGCGTGGAGACACCAGACTGTGGGGGAACGCATTAATATTACTTGCAGGAGATTTCAGACAAACTTTACCAGTAATTCCTAGGTCAACACCAGCAGATGAAATAAATGCTTGCCTGAAATACTCTACTTTGTGGCAATATGTTCAAAATGATCCATTAGCTGTAACATTCTCACATCATTTGCTGGATATTGGGAATGGAAAAGTGCCTGTTGATCAGACCTCAGGACAAATTTCACTGCCAAACAACTTTTGTAATTTAGTCAAGTCAAGAGAAGAATTGATTAAAAAAGTATTTCCCAATATTCAAACCAATTATAAGAAACACGATAGGCTGAGTGAACGAGCTATTCTTGCAGCTAAGAACAAAGATGTCTACGAACTGAACTATATTATTCAGTCTAGCATTCAAAGTGAGGCAGCCACATACCAGTCTGTCGACACTGTTGTTGAAACTGGTGAAGCAGTGAATTCTCCTATAGAGTTTTTGAATTCACTCAATCTGCCAGGGATACCACCGCACATGCTGCAGTTTAAAATTGACATGCCAATCATCATGTTGCGAAATATCAACCATCCGAAGCTTTACAATGGCACACGTCTTGCAGTGAAAGTATTAATGACCAACGTCATAGAGGCAATAATCTTGACGGGTCCTTTCAAAGGTGAAGATGTCCAATGATTCCAACTGATATGCCATTTCAATTTAAAGATTGCAATTCCCTATTTGCTTGGCGTTTGCAATCACCATCAACAAAGCCAAGGCCAGACTTTAGAATTGTGTGGCATAGATTTAGACACACATTGCTTCTCACATGAAGTTATGTTGCCTGTTCTAGAGTTGGCAAACCAGACAATTTATATGTATTTACAAACAATGGTACTACAAAAAATATTGTATATCCCCAAACACTGAATTAATATAAAAAAAAAGTTTTAGAAACGAGTGCTTTCATAAAGTATGTTTAGCCATGGCAACGCGTGGCCGGGTACAGCTAGTTTTATATAATAGTAAAGTTCAAGATGATATAGACCTGATTGGGGGTAGCAAAATCAGACTTCAAGATCTATCCTCAAATTCGTGAATGATGCAAAAGTAAGGTGATAATCTATGCCACAGTTGGGAGTAAAATAGAAATAGCCATAAATGGAGAAAGGCTGGTAGAAATGGACATCTTCTGATACCAAGAAAGGAGCCATGCACATTTGAGATTCACACTAGAAATGCAAAAGCTATGGCTGTCTTGACCAGTCTTAATCTGAAAAAGTCCATCAGCTTTGCCACCATTTACAAGGTGTACACTGATGATCCCCTTGCAAATCATGGACGGTGTATGCTGAGGCAGAAAGAAGGTTCCAGGCATTTGAGACGTAGTCAATAAGTAAGCTACTTCCAGAATCATACATGGTACACAAAAATACAACCTAACCATTGGGAAATTTCTTTATCTAGGGATCTTACATTCTTACAATATAGTAAAAACATTCTATGGTCCTGTGTCAGTTTTAAAGCTATTACTCATTTAAATTGTTGCAACTATTGATATTTTAATTATATTTTACATTTTACAACGTTGGAAATATTTCAGATTGATGACAGACAAGATGATTTTGGCAATATTTATAATTATTGAGCTGGCTTGCCTAGGAGGTGTAATTTATTGGAAGTTTTTTAGCTGATGCAGTTGTGTCTATGTCATAATTTGGCTGCCTTGTGTCGACATTTGTACAGATAAAATACATAACAAGATTATTTATGAACATTGTTTTTAAAAGTATCAACACGTTGTTATGATAAATGTAAATATGGGAAGGAAATGAATTTAAAATATTTTTTGCTTGATGAAAGGTAACATTTTATTATTTAACCATTGATTTATTTTTTTAAATGTCACGAAAGTCATTAACTATTCATCATAGCTAACTTTATTGGCTGTGTATCTTTTTGAATCTTGGTAATTGATGATCATGCTGTCCAAAGTGAAGTATTGAACAAATTTTTTTACAGAAAATTAAAATGCTTACATAATGCTTATGAATTCCCAAAAAATGCATTTTTTTGCATTGTAAATATTGAATAAAAAAATTAGAAGTTAGCGATTTCAGATATAACACACACAGCAGGTTGTACATGTATTTGTTTTTGCTGCTTTTATTGCCTTGGTAATATATCTGAAACTAACTTTGTCCAACTTATTGTGATATTTTGAGTCCAAAAAGTGTCTCGCTCAACGCTTCATATTCTAGATATTGTATAGCTTAAATGATTTAAAATATAATTTTTTAAAGAACTTAAAAAAAAGAGTTCTTTCTAAATATATGTCGTTGTAGATATTTTTGCTCTCTGTAATTTCTAATATTTAATTTATGGACTCATTCTATCAGTAACATGCATAGCCATATTTCAAGTTTATATTCATGTAAAGATTAATAAATACATTAATCCATTCATGCATGACTTGGTTTGTTTGTAACCACAAAAAATATAATATATAGTTTTTACTATGTAAAAATAAATGCTCAAATGGATATTATGGTTCCAGGGATAAGTCAGATCTGTTGCAACAAGCCCTTTTGTAAGAACAAGCCCTTTTGTAAGGCAGTGTTCAAATTCATCTCATGATAAATTAAAAAAAAAAAACAACTCTTAATGTCGGTCAATTTTATTTTTTAGTTTACATCCACAGATAATTGAGAAGAAATGTTGATAGTGAATTTACACATTTACACTGACTTAGGATTTTACAGCAATATAAAAAAAAAGTAGTCCATAAATTTCATTATTTTATTCCATTTTTTTTTTTTTAATTTTGTCTATAAGAAATTGACATTGACTATTTTCTATCACAAGGTACACAGAATTAAAAAAAAACAAACATAATGATTTAAATATACATGACTTGTGCAACGAAGTAATGAATCTGGTTTTGTTTATTTATGTATATTGTAAATAATTTTTTTTTCTAAGAAAAATGCTATAGCCTGCATGGCACCTCTGTAAAGTTATTGCAGTGTTGGCTTTGGTGTGGAAAAAAAACTTCAGGAAATCATTTTTTATAGAAACGTGTTGAGTCAACCATTCCTTAAACAGCCAAATTTGTATTACAATGTGTTATTTATAGCAGGTTGTAACAGTTATAAATTATACCTCTGGAAGAAGACCTGACATTAATTTTTAAATGTTCCTAATACTCATGAAATGCTAGGTTTTAATAAAGCTCTTGATGTCAATTATTTATGAATATGCATGTACTCAGTAAAAAAACTTTTTAAGTACAACAACATTATGTGTTTAAAAGTTTTCAAAACGATCTTCAAATTCAAATGCCAAGAAAACCAGGAAAAAAAATTAAGTTTGTTATACAAAAAATATGGTTTTTTGTTGTTATTCAATTCTGGTACAAGTGTGATGACTATTTGATATTTTTATCCTTTAGTTAAAGAAATTTATTTTAATATTGATTCGTAGGTAACATTATTTTTAACCCAAAAGCTTGAAATAATGTACAATAATATGACTAGCCAATTCTCCCCCATTCTAAAGTTATGGCAAGTAAAAAAAATCAACAAAAGCTAAATGATGTTTTAAAAATTTAAGTCACTAAAATAAGGCTCATTAATACAATTTTTCTACTGAAAATAATTTCACAGCCCACAAAATGAAGTGATCATTTTAATACATAATAAGAACAAAATGAAATAAATAAGTTTAAATCAGTTATAAACAATAAAAAGTATTTCGCTATAAGAGCTGCAAGTTTTAATAAAGATATAATAAAACAGTTTTGAACAACAGAAAATGGTTATCTTTAGAATATGCAACAAGGCAACAAAATCTAATCTTAAAAAAAAAATTTACAATGAAAAAAAATTAAAAGAAAATATTTAGTGTCAACAATAACAGAGACGTTACATTATTAACAGAACTAGTTTCAAATGTCTTATATCTATTGTCATTTGATGGGAGGTGCAGGTTGACTGCCACTCTTATTTAGATACCCACTTTAAATTACATTTACCGTATTTTTCGCCGTATAAGACGCTCCGGCATATAAGACGCACCCAATTTTAAAGGAGGAAAATCTAGAAAAAAAAGATTCTGAACCAAATACTTGCAGCATGAAAAAAAAAACAACAACAATATTTTTTTCCCCCGTCCCTATCCCTTTCTTCACCGTCCGTTCAATTACACATTCACTTGGTGCGCGATTTTTATTTATAGTGAAGGCGATCCCATACCGTGAATACTTTAATATAGTAAAATACTAAAATAATTAATTACAATTAAACTACCCATTGAGATTGTATTAATAATGTTAATAATGTCACAGAAACATTTTAACTAACGTATTTCGGTTTATTAAAGTGCACCTTTAATTTTAATCTTCCGAATACATAAAACGATAGGTAAATAGATATGACTATTGATTTCATCATGTTTACAATTGGAGTTTCCGGGAGTTACCCCTCTTTTAAAAGTGTATGATAGCATGTAAAATGTGTATTTGCCGTATAAGACGCACCAACTTTTCCCCCCCAGTTTTGGGGAAGAAAAAGTGTGTCTTATACGGCGAAAAATACGGTAACTGTGCTAACAATAAGCAGCTTCTTTAAATGTAATAGGTCATAAATATGTTATCTGAAATTTACATCACAACATATCATCTAGCTATTGATATACCCTATGTCTCATTTTATTAAATACGATTATAGAAGGTACATGGGAAATAATTTAGACATCATAATATTTCCTAGGCTATCAACACACGGAGGGTCAACAAACGATGCAACTTGTGTGAAGATTATGGGTTTTTTTTACTGAGAGAAAAAGTAAATGCTAAATTTATTTTTATAAAAGTATAGATTAAAAGTTTCTCCCTACTGTTCCCAAGAATATTTTATGAAATAAGTCAGACAAGGGTAAATATGGTCAGGGTTCTGTAAAGAGATCAATTCAGAATATACATTAAAAAAAAAAAATAATTTTTTTAATCACTAACGAAAAGTCACTGACAACTTTCATTTGTTAAAAAAGAAGGTAATAATTTGAACTTTTTTTTTTTTTTTTACAATCAGCATCATAAAGAAAATAAAAGGGAAATGTCCAATCCAAATGAGTATGATCAAATATTTTACAAATTCTGAAGTCAAAATCAACAAAAAACAAGCCATCATAAAGAAGCCTATTTTAATTTGTCAAACAAAGTAAGTGAATCGTCACACCTCATAAAATATTTTTCTTTTCAATGATAATTCAACGAAACAGTTTTACTAGATAACATCTTTTTTCTTCTCACACTTACTGCAGATTTTGACAGGGTAGTCCCAGCCACGCAGGGGCACGGGTCTCTTATTAGGAGAGCAGCTTTCACAGACACCCAGTCCACATGCTCTGCAGTGGTGAATAGCCAATCTAGGCCCGAAGCTTTTTTCACAAACACAGCAAGTTTTGATCATTTCATCTGGCATCCAGTAAGATGGTCTCGCTGAACTTTTGATGATACCTGAAAAGAAAGAAAATTCTTTTTTTTTTAAAGGTTAATAAAGTTATGTTTATTTTTATATGTTCACAAAATGTCAAAAGAAAGCATAATATGTTGGGGGGACAGATAGTAGAGCAGTGTAGAGTGATCGGATGTCAACCTGAGGGTTCTGGGTTCAAGGAAATTTTTCCAGGTCCTGGTGAAAACTGGTTAAAAGTCCCCCAAGCCCACCCAACTTTTAATGGGTACCTGACGATAGCTGGGCAGTAAATATGGCTTGACGTTGAGCTAGTCACACAAGACCATGAGGCTACAGAAATAGATGAATTCTACACTCTAACTTTACATTTTTATAATAATATTCATACTCTTAATTTTTGGACATAAATATAGCACAAGGATTTTAAAAAAAATTTCAGTGCAATAATTTCTAATGATGACAGAAAGCAAATTAACAAACCTATTGGATAATCCAGAGCAGAGGCGACAACATTTAGTGTTGAAGTTACGGCCTCACCAACTTTCCTGGCAGTCAAGGCTGTTTTTTCGGATTCAACAAGGGCTTCTAAAGAATGAAAAAAAAAAGTTATTCTTTTGAGTCCTCATCATTTTTTTCCCCAGTTAACTTAGTATATTTAGGTCAAATGTGAAATAGATGTGTTCTGCCAGTTGGGTCAAGTAACAGATCAACCATCCAAAACACCAGCCATCAGATAAATTGCCTTTTAATGTTTTCAAAGGGAGATACAAGAGTTCATCTACAGAAAAAAAAAGGCATAAAATTCTTTCTTTAGTGGAAGCAACTTTTTTTTAAAATAACACGTTCATGAAACAGAAGAATTAACCAGTGGTAATAAGGCTGACCCACTCAATGAAAGACAACTAATCTACGTTTTTAACTAGGTTAGCTCCAAAATATAATACATACTTTTAAAAAAGTATTTTTTGTGTATTATGTCATGTTATGTTTTACTGGTCGACCTTCAACTGACATAAAAATTGACGAAAAGTTAGTACCAAGCCATGCCGAGGATGAATAACTACACATTTTTCTAAGAATAAAAACTGAAATTTATAGTACAGCCAACTGGTTTTCAATTATCTTCAATTTTTTCTGATCACCTGTATATGTAGCTTTGTTCTTAACATTAAATTATTCATTATCAATTTACTTTAAACTTTATGGAATAATATTAGCTTGATTTTCAAAAGCAATTCAATATGTTAACTAATTTAACACATTTTTCTCTCCTCTGTACTTTAAACTTAAGTGGTGCTCTAAAGCCTAGATGACTGTGACAGATATGTTAAACGTTGATTTTTTTAGGGCGCTAAATTTGGAAGAAATATCGGAATGTACCTGTTTCATTCTTAGAAAAGCAGGCATCACAGACTCTAACAGGTTCATTGCCCCAACCTCTTTCTGGCACAGGCCTTTTATTTGTAGAACACTGTGAACAGAATCCTTTACCACATGCTCGACAATGATGTTTCTGCTCGGCACAATCAAATAAAATTTGACATTCTGGATTGGAACATTTCTGAAATGAGACAGGGTTGATAATTCTATTTCTTACTGCAACTTTATTATACTCAAATGTATAATACCAATCAAATAATAAAGCACTCTACTAACTGTGATTTCACTGTTAGGGACCCAGTATGATGGATTTATCTGGTCAGCTGTCCATTCTCCTAAATATTTTGTTGGTCTGGCTCCCACACTACTGATAGTGTTAGCAACATAATGAAAGCTATCGATCACTTTACGTGCTGCATTGTGTGATCCTTCAAGCCCGGGTGGACACTAAAAGAGAAAATTTATTATTTAAAATAGTTAAATAAAATATACAACATATAAAAGCTAATGATTACTACACCCAAAAGTTTTGGAATTACATTAAAATCCTCATACATTACATCAAACACACATTGGTTATTTAGCTTTTAAATGAAGACAATAATCTATCTATTAATTACATCTTGTATATAAATATAACTCTTAAAAATTATTTTACAGAGTACACATTTAACAATTACTTAAGTGAGCCACTGGCTGAAGATTTGAAATTAGTTACTCAATATATCAACCATTGCTGATGAGTTTTATTTATTTCATTTAACTTTGTCTCAAAACTCAAAAAAAGTATTAAAAATAAATTATTTTGTTATGGTATCCGCAAGAGTAATTATTGGTTTTTGAGATGCAAATAAAAAAGTATTTTAGTTGTCAAATGGTGTAGTGATTATAACATTGCCAAGTCAATATACTGATGGCCTATATCAACAGTTGTCATATGCGACTCTTTGAGCTGCATGTAGTTCTTCATGAGTATGACGAAGCCCCTATTGCATCAGTTTTTACTTAATATTTCATTACCCCACAAAATCTTGTTAAATTGACCAAAGCACGGCTTTTTATAGTAATTTTTTTTAAGTAAATTAAAGGCCATCTTGTAACTTTTATTGACCATTATGCATGGCCATTGTAAATAAGGTCATCACAAGAGTCCCTATTTTTTTTATTTTGCTATTAAAAAAAAAATCATCACCTGAGGCCAAACATGTCTGTATTCAACATGAAGAACTTTCTCCTCTTCTTCATTTCCATACCAGTGCTCTCTGCTTCGGAAGATGATCCCACAATTAGGACATTCATACACATATCTAAACAGCAGAAATGAACAATAATGATTATTCTGTGAAAATATTTTAAAGTCTAGTTGAACTAATTAATACTGTTCAATATGAATATCAGTGTTATTAAACCCTATGAAATGTCATGATTTATTAAAGTATGGATGAAAAATAAAAAGGATTATTAAGAGCTGCAGTTTGATCCTGTCAATCAACAATTGGTAAGCATCAACAGATGTTAACTAATTGTATCATTCAGTGTCAGATAATAGAAATATGCAAATGACAGCCCTGTTGTCTCAATCTCATTTAGCTGCCATGATTTCATGTTGACATGACAGTTCCTGTCTTGGTTGTTCTAATCTTTTCTGATTAATTTGGTTAATTACTGACATTTTCTTCTTGATTTTTTTTTCACTCAACTTTGTAATAACAGCATTCAGGTCAAAATTAACACATTTGAATTAATGGCAATTAATCTGCAGCTCTGACCTAAATTTACCCTTCAAGTCTGTAGGGTCACCTTGGTATATGATAGTTAAGAAACACTGTTATCAACAATTCACACACCACTTTATACTTCACTACTTTAAGTCACGTTCGTCTTCAACTATCAAGGCCGAACAAACTGTCTGCCATGGTCATGTTGTGTATTAGTTTATGAGAATAATATATGGGGGTGTGAGAGTGTGTTGGGTCAGTTAGCGTGTTGAAGGGATGGCGTGTTTTGATGGTAAAGAGAGTTCACGGGAGGGAACCGTGACGAGTGTAACGGTCAGTAGTCTATGGTATGGGACCGTGGCCAGTTGACAAGTGTAACAGCCAGTAGTGGGGGTAGAAGTTTGGCAGTGGATGACCACACTAGTTGTCTGGACTTTATGTTATTTGTGATGATTCAGTTTTATACATTTAAAGGATTAAACATATATATTATTTTTGTTTGATGAATACCTTGTTTGTATTTACCGATTGGATATGTGAAGTGTTCACTATAGTGTATTAGCGCATGTTTTCCTAGGTGTCAGAGTGTTGACCTATATGCAGTATTGACATAAGGAGATAAATTAAGGGCCCAACAAAATCCTGTACATAACAGTCACTAACTGGTCCCCGTTTATATACGCTAACAGTCCCTGTTCGATAATGGCAGAGAAAACCGTGATTCCCATGCATCGTGTTCAACTATGTCATTTGTCCCGTCACTGCCCTGAACTCTATAGTCGTTATCTCCCCTATCACTACCCATGATGCCAGTCAACCATAAAACAATATACAACTTTAACAAAAATTTATTTTACACCTTATTGTCATTTCGTCTGTTGATAGAGACTAAAACAATATGTCACTAATGATGATGGTGGCCCTAAACTGTATTATGAATACAGTATGTGACCTACATATAAACTAAAGATGATTAGTGTAAGGGATTTTTCATTTAAAAATAATTAATTCTCTATAAAATAAAACAAGGCAGGTAAGTGAAATACTACTTTAACTTAAAAGCCTTACCCAGACCAAATATATTTCGTCAAGCCCATCCAGGAGCTATCTGAGGAAGAAGATGTCTTCGGAACAACAATAACTTGTTTCTTATTACGCAAGCAAGTCTGTAAGTGAAGCATAACAAATTAATCAAGCATTTGCTTTTAAATACAGGCATTTTGATTTTTGACAATTATGAATATCCTGTGACTGTAAGCTGAGGGTAAATGAATGTGAAAAAAAAAAAAAATTACTTTGCACATGAAGACTTTGTTGCCATACTGACTCTGATACTCGCATAAAACATCTCTCCCAGCATCATGAGGTTCAGTGTCTGTGTCATGATTCATGTTTCGTTTACATCTAGACCTTTTAACATATTAGCAAAAGTATTACAAAAAAATAATTTCATAACAATTAATGTTTAACCTAGTACACCCATACCTCGCTTTACAGCCTAGATACGTTCCACGAAATTTGGCCGCTAAGCGAAAAGCTGTATAAGGAATCAATTGTTCTAGTACAAATCCATACAAATTCAATGAGATCGGTTCCAAGTTGTTTAAATATGTAACATGGTTTATCATTCAAAATGTTTTTTCTCTTTTTATTTCATTAAAATAAAGCTAAATACATTTGTACATAAAATAATAACAAACTCCAACAATCAACAATAGTCTTTAAACAAAAATGAAACAATTTCATGTTACATAAAATATGAATATGTATAATTTTTTTTTTAAAATGAAGACAATGAAGAAATGGTAACCTGCAGATCAATGACGTCATCATTTTTCGCTTGTAAGGATGGGCATGGCTTTCAAAAATTGTCCAACGTTGTTTATCTTGCCTTCTTGTTTATTTCATTATTCAATGAGTTATAACAGTTAATGGCTGAGTTAATTCCTCGAGAAATTGAGCGCTACATCTGACGTCAGGATCGTTTTCAAGGAGGAGGTTCCCTATCAGCTTCAAGTAGAGCAAGCATATCACATTCGTTCAAACCTTCCAAGCCGAAATCTTCTACTAGATCCAAAATATGTTGCCTAATTTCAGGAAGAAAATTAACTTCTGTATCCAGTGCCGAACCTATGGATTTTAGGGCCCTTCTTTGGATGCCCCTGCATTTTGACATTCAACACCATGACATGAGATAATGTACTTTATATTTAATGTAAAAAAAAAATTTGGCGGCCCCCTCAAGCTAAGGCCGGGGGGGACTTTTGAATTTAAACCCCTTCCCCCCCCATCTTAGGTACGCTTCTGTCTGCATCAGTACTTTTTACACATTCTGGCCATATTTTTTTCCGTACATGATTCATTGTTGTCAATTTTAATTCCTTCCGTCATTCACTGATTCTGTCAAGTTTCCTTGATGTTACAGTTTTTCCAAAATGTTTTAATTGAAGATTCACCATCGGTTTCCCTTATGCTGAGTTGTCGGAAAGTTCGATGTAGGTAATGTGCCTTATAAGTGACTATTGCACCCTTATCCATTGGTTGGATCAGAGCTGTTGTATTTTTCGGAAGGTACTCAATCATGATATCTTCAGATAGTTCGGATAAATTAGTAGGATATCCTGGTGCATTATCCAAAATTATCAATATTTTTTCACTTCTGTACAAAAGTGGTTTTTTTTTGGCCGTTATAGCGAAACATTTTAGGCCGTAAATCGAAAACGTGCCTGAATTGATCAAGGCCGTTATAGCGAAATGCTGTATAAAGAGCGGCCGTATAGCGAGGTATGAGTGTACACATATTGTAATTGTGTAGTTTTTCTATTTATTAAATTGAAAGTTATATACCAAGTGCTTAAATATTTTTATAACAAAGTCACATAAACATTGTAGACTTACTTGCAAGCCAGACATTTACTAGTACATGTGAAGTACTCATCTGGAAATGTGTTGAACTGTGGAGTCTCAATTTTACCACTGAACTTATCATTGAGGGCCTGACAGAAAGATGAAACAAGTTATAACACCAGATGATAGAAAAAAGTAATAGTTAGTTAAACACCTGGATAGCCATTCTGTCATTTAGGTAAGTAATATTGGAGACTGATTACTTTTGAGAAAAAAACGAATTGAAATAATTTATTAAAACAAATCTTTTAACCATAGCTTTTTTTTTTAGCTATTAAAATCATATTAAGGTGGGATGAAATGGCACAGTGATAGAGCTCTTGGCTGCCAACCAGTAGGTTCAAGTGAGTGCAGAGGTGTTTCCTTGGTCCAATTGATGTCATGAAGTCCATTCAACTTACAAATGGGTACCTGACATTAGTTGGGGAAAGTATAGGAAGCTGGGAATTACACTAGCCATCTACATAAATCTGACCACAAGGGACAGTATTGACTATATCAACTACTCACATAAGGCAAACTAAATGAATGTATGTTTGTTTCTATGTATGTTTGGTTGTGCAAGATAGAAATCCACATCCTTGTACCAAAAAAACATAAAACTTAGCATGGTAATTCCCATTGAACTTTTGAAAATTAAGCCAAGAATTAGAAAGGCAATTCTTCCCCTTAAATTTCAAACAGTAAAGTTTGTACTAAAAAAAATAATTGCCTGCAGAATAGGGAATTTCAGTGAAACAGTATTAGGTGACTATCAATGTGGTTTCAGGTCTAATAGAACAACCAAGGACCACATCTGTCTCCTTTGAAACACTCTAGAACAATGTTATGAACATAATATAAACCTACACCAGCTTTACATAGATTTCAAGATGGCATATGACAGCATCAATAGAAATTATCTTTACAAAACATTGCAGGAGTTGTGTATCCCCAACAAGCTCATTAGACTAGTTTGTATGATATTAAACAACTCAGGAAGCAAATTGAAAATACAGGGGGAATGCTCAACTGAATTTAAAGTAAACCAAAGACTTAGACAAGGAGACTCCCTTTCATGCATACTATTCAACTTAACCCTAGAAAAAGTCATAGGAAACGAGGAACTATAACACATTATCTCAGAAGTGAAAAAACAAAGTCTATGAAAACAGGAACAATATTTACAGAACCCATCCAGTACCTTGCATATGTTGATGATATAACATTGATAGGAAAGCAAAGCAAGGATATAGAAAAAGCATACATAGAATTAGAAACAGCAGACTCAATTCATGCTATTACAAAGAAATGAAAAAGAAGGAAAAGAAAAATCATTTAAAATCAGTGATAGAGCATTTGAAAGAGTAGGGAACAGAATAAATCACACACTGCGTAAAATACTGAAAAACAGACAGATCTCCAGAAAACATTAAAAAAAAAACCTTATACAAGACAATGATCCAACCAGCAGTAACATATGGTAGTGAAATATGGACCATCAGCAAACAAGCAGAAAATATTCTAAACACTTGGGAAAGGAAACTATTCTGGAAAATATATGCACCAGTAAAGGACAATGACGAGTGGAGAAGAAGAACAAATTCAGAACTGTACGAACTATACGAAGAACCAAATATAACAATTGAAATCAAAATGAATAGATTGAGGTGGGTATGGCAAATAGAAAGAATTGAAAACAACAGAGGTCCAAAAGCAATATATAAGGCAACACCAAATTAGAAAAGGTCTAAAGGCAGACCAAGAAGCAGATGGTTAGAGGAAGTGGAGAAAGACCGTAAAGCCATAGGAGTGGGAGAGTGGAGGAAGAAGACCATGGATCAGGAAAAGTACAGAAGAGTAGTATGACAGGCCAGGGCCCTAAATGGGCTGTAGAGCCAAAGGAAGAAGAATAAAGTTTGTACTATGTACTAATTTAGCTGAAAAAACTGCCATCGGGACCTAGTTTTAATAAATGATACTTTTTAAAAACCAGTGAATAGTTTTCAAAGCTAATTCCTTATTCTTTGTTTGTCAAAATTGATAGACATAGCAAATTACGATAAAGTATAAGATCTTCAATTTCATGATATAGCAACTCAATATTTATATGTTTGGTTGGAAAGCGTTTATTTCTACTTTCAATTTTTGTTTTAATTCACATAAGGACAAACAATCTAATTAATTAATTGTTAGTAAAAAATAGTTTTAATGAAAAGGAAGGAATGTCACATGGTGCCTCAACTTCATAGGCAATGCCAGATATTACAGCTGGTGTATTATAAGCAAGTGAAATCAAAAGCAGATTTAGGAAAGCTATAATACAAAATTATCACTAAGTATTATAAATAAGTGAAACTAGAGAGTAAAATCACTCAAAATTTTGAATGACTTTGGAAATAAAAGAAAAAAAAATAATGAAAAAGATCATGATTAATAACTATAATCTTGCAAATAAACAAAATATATATAACACAGTAATGTATGCTTAAGCTGTGGATCTAGTTATGTAAGGAACTTATATTAATTAAGCTCAGGTAAAACACAATGTTAGTAGGTCTTAGGAGACAGTTTTGTCAACTTCATTTTCTAGCAGCATGAACTAAGATGTGCCCCTTACAATCATCTAAGACAGAACACTTGAACATTAAAAAGCTCTGATATTTTCAGATGATGTCAGATAACTTAGTAATTTCCACCCAAGTCATGTATGAAAAAAATATTGATTGGGCAAATAATCACAGATAAATTATTGATTTTGGTATCCGTGACATCTGTCTATCTTGCAATGAATATAAAAATGAAACAGAATTCTATTTCCTGATGTCAGATATTTCTTTACTCTTCACTACCTTGCCAGGTACAACAAAAAACAACAACCCATGAAACAAATCAAATAATAAAAAACTAAGATGAAAGAGGTGAAAATTAAAACTGAAGAGGTTTGACATTTTAACTCACTTTTAAAGACTGAAATATTATTTCTGGCCTCCGTGAAGCTCTAACAGAATTGTCTTCCAGCCTCTGCAATATACATTCTTTCAGTTTTGAGAAATTGGTGGGCGGCTTTGTAGTTTTAATGCCCACATAGTGGATAGTTTCATGAAAAGCATCAACCGGATTTTTAGTATCATAGAATTTTTTCCTTAAAATGGCACTTGCTGGATTATCTTGAAAAAAATATATTTAAAATTAGTTCACTTCGGTATTTTTAAGTAAAAACAATTGAAAATAAAGCTCTAGGGATTTAAAGGGATAAAATAAATCTTTAAACCAAATAAAAATATATCTCTCAAAGGATAGACAAAAAAAATAATTAATTACAATAATTAAATTTTTCAGCCTCTATATTTAACTCTAAAGCTTGCACAAATTATAATCCTTATGGGAGTTTGCAAGAAAAAATAAGCCATTATTTACATACATACCACATTACTAAATTTTATGATTTTAGTTCTTACTCATTAAAAATTATCATTTATACTTAAATGTATCTATAAAATACTTTGTCCCTTGCATCATATGTATATCATAGAAGTATAAGTAGTACTATAAAAAAGACTAACATGACTAGGTCTAAGACTAACAAGACTGGTCATAACTAGGATTAAAACAGTGTTTTTAATGCGTCTGCATGATTTTATATATTAGAATTATGATTTCATACTCTCTCAATTATTTTGCATTGTGATGTTTCTATCAAATGCAAGTTTAGAATAAAACCTTAACGGTAAATATCATGTTAAAAAGTAATTTCAAGATGGCTGTCTTTTTCGTCAAGATTTTCACCTGATTATGCTTTCCATTTAAATGACAGATGCAGTCATGGTGATGTAAAAAAAATTCACCAGCTGCAATATACCATTTTAAAAAATTAATTTGTCCATGCAATTGCAAGTATTAGGTTTTATTTTTTAATATTAAAGGCCAGACAATGATTAGAACAGCAGGATATAAAGGTGTTAATGAGCGATAAAGACAATTTACCTTTGGTGCCTACCAAAACATCAGTATTTAAAGTTTCTTGAAACACAATCAATGATGGTCCCAGATTGGAGATGGATATATGGTTCTTCTTGGATGTCTTAGTTAACTCATCTTTAAAATAGTTGCAGTAAGCTTTTGAAGCACTGCTGAGAAAAACAAACATGTCATTGTGCAGTCTCTCAGCCCTCGTGCGATATATCACAATGTCAGAAACAGCAAGGATTTTAAGTAAAAGTCGGGTGCGTTGATTCTCATTGGAAGAGGAGCCTAGCAATCCTTCTGTGTCTAGGACGATTGTTTTGTATGGTGTTGCCAGGGCACACCACACTCCTAGAGTACATGATGTCTGACTTGGAGAGGTCTTAAATATCTCCCTCCCTTCAAAGAATACATGGTTAAGTGTGTGGGATTTGCCGTCTCCTGTATTTCCAAAAACAGACACTACTTTGAATGTATCTTTTTTATCACAGCCAAGTTTGTCTATAAATTCCTCATGACTTTTGACCTAAATTAATATAAACACAATTAATTTAGTCACATGGATTAAAAAAAATATAAAATATAATGAAGAAAAAAAAACTTCTATGAAAAGAATGATTACATGGTTCTATATAATACTGTCAGTTGGGCTATTATTTGAATCTAAGAGCTTTTAAATTTTCAGAACACTATTTCATTTAAATAAGTAAAGTTAAGTTTTCTTAGTCACAGAGGATCGAACCTGTGGTCGGCATTCAAGAGCTCTACCCTGCTCTGCCACCTGTCCCTCTTTTTAAATTTAAGCTGACAGATATTTTTAGACATTAGTTGGCTGAATGAGGGAGCCAAATAACGTGAGCTGTGTAGGCAATTATTATTTTATAATAAGGCAGTTTTCTTTATCATTAACAGGTCTATGTTTTACAGATTCCTGCAGTACTGGTCAAACTTAACATTAGCGGAAAAATTGTATTTTTGATTCTTGGTGTAATCTATCAAGAGAGGCTAAATTCCCAATCATGATAACTAATCAAACACTATAATGTCTAATAAGTTATTCATCATTACTGTTACCATCTATATTTTCACAAAGTTTTGGAGGAAAACTTTTTTTTTATGAGATGAATGACATACCTGTAAAATTTCCTGGTCATCAACTAAGAGAAAACACTGTATAGGTGAAAAGTATTTGCTGTCCTCTAATTCTTCATTGCCTAGTGTGATTCCTCCTTTAACACCCTGACAAAGATCTGGAATGCTGCTGTTGCTATGATCTGAATGAATGCTTGTGTTGCTAGATGTAAATGCCATATTGTTTCCTGAGCTATCAGCTGCTTGTGGAAAGGAATGAAAAGTCATAGACTCTTCGTCCCCAAACGTAGCGTAAGGTACCACTGGTTTTATCATATCAGTCACAGCATCCTGATAAAGCTCAGCAGAACTGTGAATTTCAGCTTCTTTCAATTCTTGTTCCTTTTTCAAGTGGTAAGCTATGGATACATTAATATGGTGTTTTCTTTTTTCATTTGAATGATAGTGGTCAAAACAGGGATAACAAAATTGAATCTTGCAGTTTTCACACCAAACATCAGGATAGTTTTTTTCCAGACAAACTAAGTTGATAATTTTTGCCTGACAAAGAGTAGATTCATCTGCTTCTCTAAGTGGTCGTCTTAAGTGAAAGTCATATTTAAGTTTGGACTTATGAAGTGCCACCACACATTCTTGGCACTGATTTGTCTTACAATCTTCACAATAATATTTTGCTATAGGGTCAATAGAACTACAGCAAAATTTTTCCTCGCATATTCGCAATGAAGATTTTGACTTACGACGCTTGGGGTTAGGTCTCATCATTTGAATAGTGTTCCATTAAATCACTTCTGCTTAACTTCATCATACACAATCAGAATTTTCAGAATAGTTTTGACAAAAAAATAATTCACGTTTCACTTTTTAAAATTACAATTGGAAATGTATAACAGCCACATCAGAACTTGAATAATTACAGGATCCACCAATAAAACTGAAAAAAAGAAACATGTTTTTGAAAGAGAAAATAAAACAATACACCCACAAACAATGTGTCACTAATATTTTTTAGGAGGGGTAACTACAGAAATTATTTGGAAAATATAATACTTTGATATCAACTTAGTTTGAACATCATTTTATAATGAATTAGAGTCACAGCAAGTTTAAAAAGTGGAGAAATAATGAAAAAATAATTTAAAACCACTGTTTCTAATGGAACCAGTTTTAGAAAAAATTCTCTAATACAAATTTGCTTTGAAATTCTGATGTTCAGTGCATTATTATTTTTTTTCCTTTATGTTAATACAACCTTTGTGCTATTTACAGCATTATTTTTTGTACTAAAAGCATCTTGCTTTATCTTTTGTGATGTTATTTTTAATCTTCCTTTACATTTTTGTTATTTTTGTTTTTTCAATATCAAGACAACTTAATGCATTTTCCTTAAAATCAAGAGTATGTTCTGCAAAAAAATTATTTTAAAATTGAATTGATCCACATTTAAAAAATCAGTAACTTTTACAAAAAAAATAATCTTTTTACTTTGTACAATCTTACTAGATCTTACGTAGCTAGAAAAGAAAATCACTTTAAGAATGTTACAAATTTTTATAAATTAAAATTATGATATGCATAGTTAAACATTTCTGTGATACCACCACTGATTTTAAATAAGGAGAAAACTTATCATCCTAGTCCTAGTATGTATTCTTTTTTTTAAGACTTTGGGCTAGTGTCTATAACAGTGGTGGCTACACCTTTGGCTTTGTTCATTAATCAATAAATTCAATAACAATATATTATTTATTTAACAAGGGTTATTAAATCATAGAAAAAAATCATCAATATAAATTAAAGGTGTGATTATTAATTTATATTTTATATGTCTTTGTCTGGGTACAGACAAATACAGAAATGCCCAGTAAAACTGAAAGCAACTTTTGTTTTTACTTAATAATAGTTAGAGGAATTATTTTTATTGTGTGATTTTAATAAACATTTAAGAATAAATAGGCCTGAATGTCAGTGATTGGTGCTTAATATAAAACTGAATGTTGGGAAAAAAAAAAACTGTCAACTCGTGGCCTTGGGCAGCTTGTCAATATTTACACCTTGAACAGATTTCTTAGAAAAAAATAAATGAGCCATTTCATTAAGATGACAAAATGATGTATTTTATCTTAGTTAAGTCAAGTAGTTAAAATTATGTATAACTTGGCTTGAGTGAGAATGTATACTAATAAAGTATTCATATGAAGGTAATTTCTATTTGCGTCCGAGAATTCCAGGGTGTTGATAAATCATCAGCCAAGGAGTTTTATTTTTAAAAAAAACATCATGAAAAATATGAGATTTTTATTGACTAAGTACTGATGATGACAATGTGAAAAAAACTATTCAGTCCACTGATCGTCTGCATAAATACATTAACAATTATCAAATATTAACTTACATAAGATAAAATTAAATAATGTATACCAAATATTGTTTTGCTAATATAATATTTATTTACATTAATGAATTAGACAGGGAATCCCCTTAAAATAAAGGCTTTATTTTTCTTTAATTTTCTTGTGACGTCGTTTCCGCTACACAAAGCTAAAAAGTGTTACAAAAAAGTTACTTTTTAGTAGAACAAATTATAATTTATAATTTAAAATATCAATTACAATCATCTTTGCAAAAATAAAAATATTTATCATCACTATTTTTAATTTTAAAAAAGATCAATATCCTGCCAAAAATAATATTTCGGAGATAAAATTATTTATGCTAATTTATTTTTTCCATGTTTTAAAATTAAAAGAAACACATTTTTATGTCATCTTTCCCCCATATTTTGTCTTACATTGGCAGTCTTTTCCACTTTTAAAATGTTTATTCCTTGAAAAAAAAATAATTTAAACAATTGACTTTTAAAATCATGCTTAAAAAATGACCAGTAAAATATACATAATAATATATAGTGAACAAGTTGAGAAAACGTTACCATTGCATTTGATTATTGACTGCTCATGGGCGAAAACCTGGTCACAAACATGGTGTAATGTATAAAAATCAACAAAAGATCGTACACTCAATAAAGTAGCGGACTAAGTCTTAGACATTTACGTTATATTAACCTTATATTCTGAAAAATACTGAAAATGTCTAAACGTAAAAAGGGAGCAGCCTTAATAGATTCCGACAGTGACGAAAGTGGAAGTGGCGGCGAAGACTTAGATGAAGTAAAAATAAATATCAGTTAATTTTGACTAATGATTTGTAGTAGTCGTACTGTCTATATTGTTGATAACAATTAGCAATTAATAATAATGACCTATCTAACTGAAACTGTGATTGCCTTAAATTTTTTTAGTCTGAAAATCACTTAATAAATTATAATGGGTTGCCAATATAAGCTAATTAAGGCAATTAGCATAGATGGTACAAGTACTTGACTGAGGTCTGAATCTGAATACATTTTATGGATTACTTGGACTTGAACTCCATTTTTAGAGTATTATACTCTAATTTGCTCCTTGGATTTTTAACTCATTGCAGTCATTGTTTTACTTGCAATTTTAAAATGTATGTACTTGAATAGCTAATTGCACCTTGGGTACTTTTACTTGTATGGTCAGAACTTGAAACATGTCTGGCTATTAGTAAATTAGTATTTTATGATTATCCTGGTAAGCCATGTAGTCTCCAGTACTTTTTCAGTATGTTTTCATGGATTTTAAAAATAAGTATAATATATAAACAAAACAGTCACCACTTTTCCTTTTAGAATTTGGCATTTGCAGTTTACACCTTCCTTTCTGTGTTAACCTCAATGTCAATAGGAATCATAGCCATTATATATACTCATGGGCATATTCATGGGGGGGGCATTTGCCCCCCCCCCCCTACATTTTGAGAAAATGTCATATAAGAGGGGGGCGTTTGCTCCTCCCCCTTACATTTAAAAAAAATGTCATAAAGTTGTTATTTGCCCCCCCCCCCCGGAAAATTTTTGCCCCCCCCCCTGGAAAAATTCCTAGCGACGCCCATGTATATACTAATATTAATAATAAGGTCAATGCTAAAACTATATAGGCGATACATTTTTAAATAACCATATTTTTTCTAAAACCATATCAGTGATAGGTGGAAATGATATACTAGTTGTAAAGTACAAACTCACCCAATAACACAAATAAGATAACAAACTCTGCTTTTATAATACTTAAAAACATATTTTTAGGGTCTACGTAATATATATATATATATACATACCCCCTCACCTAAACATAGTGGCCAAGATGTAATTATGCATTTTGTTGGACAATTTTAGCAGCCACTTAATCTGTGGGCGGCTTCGTGGCGCCTAAGTAGCGAGCTGGATCTTTATGTGGGTTAGGGCTTGACTCCTGGCGAGTCCCATTCACTTAAATATGTCTCCGTTGCACTATCGGCTTTGGTGCGGATACTGGTGCGGGACTTTGCTAAAGTCCCATTAGTGGTTTATAGGATCTAAGAGATAAACATCTCATCCTTTCAGTCTCATTTAAAAAAAAAATCTATCTAATGCAAGAGGGGGAAATTTGTAATATATTATTAGCCAGTAATTTGCAGCTAATATGGTTTTAGAAAAAAATATGGCAATTTATGATTGCATCGCAGATATTATTTAGAAAAAAATATGGCACCCGCACCCTATAACCATATGGCTTTTGAATAAACATAAGTCAGTAATAAGAGAAATAAGTCAAGTTATAACCACTGATACAGTTTTAGAAAAAAGGGAGATTTATAACCGTATTGTAATACTGCCATGCAAAAAAAAACATACACTTTCCTTTAAAAGAATAAATGCTGGGTTCAGGTGTGCTAGAGTCACAAAAACTGGCATTGCTAAATACATTGAAGGAAGCTTAAGCCACAAAATGCGACTTGGGGAAGGGATAAAGTTAAAATGAGTATTTTACCCTTAAAATTAAATAAACACTTTTTGTCATTGTATCGTCTTCTAAGAATATATTGGACATACACTCTTTAAACATTTCCATTTATTCAAGGGCAGCACAAAGTCAATTAAACAAAAGTAAATAAATATTTTGACGTCATAAAAAAAAGATGAATATTTCCACCAATATTTTACAAAATTAATTTTAATTATGTACTCATTGTATTATTTTTTACTCATTGTATTAATGTTAAGAATTCATACATATATTCAACATTTAAATTTCATCAAAGAAGCAATAGCCTATTTTAATGTCTGGGATTTCTTGATATAGAAACTTAACATAAGATTTAATATCTGTCCAATGTAACACCATTTGAAAGCTGTTTATGTTATTTCTAACGAGGTATGTTTCTGACCGTTTTTTTTTTCCCGATTTAATTCGGACGTTTATATAGAAAGGTCTTCAGATATCATATAAAGGGCATATGGTAAGTCACGGGTTGGGGAGGAGGACTGTCCAACTTAAAAGATAATTACGCTAACCTCAGTATCTGCCTTTATCACAAACTTTTTTACAGACATCTTCAGCTATTTAACAGACTATAACTAACTTGGAATTCCCCCTTCTAACATCCTCATGCAGTAATATAATATGTCAATGGTTCCATATAATTTAACCTGTGATCTGGGATTAGGGTGTAAAAATGGCTGACATATCTCTGATATTTTTCAAAGCTGAATTCAATAATTTAGTATTTTCAAATAATGCTAGAGCAGATCTCATTAAAACGAATATTTCCTTCCCCCAACTTTTACCAATAGCTCACTATTAAGTGACAGCAATGACAAATACAATTTAAAAAAAAACACTGACGACCAACCATGGTTTTTATTTTCTACTATTACATACATGAATATTGTCTTTTTTTTAAAACACTGTATATCACTATTAATAAATTAACTTCAAAACTCAAATTTTAATGACTTGAATTCTATAGGGACTGCGTGCTTTGGTCAAACGAAGAAGAACAAGTTCCGATTCACAGTCAGATACAAAGGCAAAGAAACCAGCTGCTCATAGTGACTCAGATTCTGAGACTTCTAACAGTGATGATGATGTTAGTGAACAAATACTAACCAATATTATTGCTTAAAAGTGCTAATTAGGTTTCAATTTGTTCATGACAAAATATTTTGTATGATCTTTGATAAGCCTGTCAGAGTAATGTTTCATTGTGTATTTTAGTGGACAGTTAATGGTAAAAATGGAGCGAAAAAGAAAAAAACCAAGAAGAAACAGACTAAAAAATTGACAGCCTTATCCTCATCTGAAAGTGGTGGTGAAGAGGATGCAAAGAAATCAGAATCAGAACCTGAAGAAGGTAAAAGAGATATTGTTTACAAAGTATGTAAGCAGCCTTCAGAAGTTTGAAGTTTGACTATTTAAATATTACAATACGCTTTGTTTATTTTGCTTCCTTTTCTTGATGTAATTACTTTATTTTCATGACAAATTATTAATTTAAATCATTCAGATTAAAAAACTAATTTGCATCACCCAAGTGTTTCATTCTTCAGAACTATTTATGTGTACTTTGTAAACAAAACTCATCAACTTTGACCTTCATGTTTTAATGTGTTAAATATTGCCAGTTTCATTATTTTAAGTTTTGCAAATTATAAAGCTAATAAGTTTGTGTATATTTTAAGACTTAGGTGTATTATGTAATGAAAGGCTATTGTTCTTTTAAAAGGACAAAGAAGATTATCTGGAGTATTTTAAATAAGCAGGTAGTTTGTAAAAGTTTGAACGTAGCTTGTCGGGCTTACTAGCATTAAGTCAAATTGGTTTTTGTGACTGTGTAATTAAAAACGTAAAATATATATAAAAAAATACAATAATAGTTCATGGGAATTATATTGTGTCAATTATTGTAAATGAATGTTATTGTATGAGCTGGTTAATGATGAGAACTCAACTCATGTCCATGGTTCATATGATTTATTGACGACACAATAATATAGATAAACAGAATAAATCCAATGAATAATACTTGTTAACAATGAACTTAACTGATCAACTAAAACTTCTGATATGTACTCAAATACTCTCTTAATACTCAACTGAACTTCTGAACTCAAACAACTTCACTGACTCGATTGACTCAACTCTTTTTTTATAATCCCCCTTTTTTCAACTGAACATCGTCTTTATATAATTTCCTTCCATCCATCTCGAACATTCCACATCGCTCTGTCTCTCACTCATTTAGTCAATACAATTTACAAATAAACAACATATTTATTTTCTATAAATATCTAGAATAATAAACAACATATTTATTTTCTATAAACATCGCGAATCATGACCCCGTGACCACCTGTTGACCTGGTTGGCCAAGCTCCAAAGATACACACACACCTGTGTGTGTAGTACTCATAACTATACCATGACACCTCCCCCCTTTTCCTAGCGTAATTTAGGTGAATATATAGTGTCAAAAATATGTACATATACAATGTATACAATCTTGTGATTCAACATCAAAATAAGAAGTACATGCAATCATAGATCAGATTGATATAAACTAAACAATGTGATATTTTACAAGTCATTTTAACTTAGGTCAATCTAGATAATATATCTGGTATGTGGTTATTTGCTCCTTTTATGGATTTGATCTGAAAGGAAAAGTCCTGCAATAACAATGACCATCTAGTCAACTTTGAATTTTTTATACTTTTATGATTAAATTCCAATAATGGTTTATGGTCTACTAACACCACAAATTCTTGACCAAGCAGGTATTTGCTTAGTTTAGTGATGGCCCAAACCAATGCCAAACACTCCAATTCAATAATTGAGTATTTCTTCTCTGTTTCACTTAATTTCCTGCTTAAGTATAACACAGGTTTATTGATATTGTGGTAGCTTTGCATTAAACACGCAGCCAATGCATATCGAGATGCATCTGTTGCCAACACAAATTGTCTTTTTGAATCTATAGGCGACTAAATTGGTGGTGATTGGAAAATTGATTTTATTTGTTCTAGTGCTATCTGACAAGTTTCATTCCATTCAACATTGTCCTTCATTCTCTTTTTTGTCAGGCTTACTAAAGGATCAACAATTTCAGCAAAGTTTGGAATAAAGTTTCTATAGAAGTTACAGAGTCCTATTAAAGATCTGACCTCTTTCTTCTTTTTTGGTATCCTTATCTCTAATATTTTCTTTAGAATATTCTCTGTAGGCCTTATGATACCATCTCCAATGTAATATCCCAAGAAATCAATACCATGGAATCCTATTCGTATTTTATCTGGTGCCATTGTTAGGTTGTTGTCACTTAGAATTTGAAATAATTTTTTTAATGTCTCAATGTGAGTGTTCCAATCTTTTGAAAACACACAAATATCATCTATGTAATATCTTATATTTGGTATGTCCTTAAGTATTTTATTCATCATTCTGATGAATGTGGCTGTGCTGTTAATGAGGCCAAAAGGCATGACATTCCATTCATAATATTCATTGCCAACCACAAAAGCAGTGTATTGTTTGGAAGACTCTTCCATTTCTATTTGCCAGAATCCTCTGGTTAAATCCAAGTGAGAAAAAATATTTGCTTTTGCCATACAAGCTCATCTATGTTTGGCATAGGCTGTCTATCAACTTGAGTTATTTTGTTTAGTTGCCTGTAATCACAACAAAACCTTGCATCACCATTCTTCTTCTTTACTATCACTATTGGGAAAGCGTATGGTGATGTTGATGGTCTGATCATGTTTCTATTCAACAGTTGTTTAATTTCTTTTTCCACAGCATCTCTATACCCAATAGGTATTTGATATGGCTTTAGTTTCAATAGTTTATTATTTTGAAGTTGTATTCTGTGTTTGATGACATCTGTTCTTCCTGGAACACTAGAAATTATTTTACTATGTTTTAAGCATAGTTTTTCAATTTCTTTTTGTACTACTGCTGGTATGTCCTCAGCTAATGTAATCAGTTTCTTCTGATTATTCTCTTCTAGCACAACCAATGGTAAATTGTGAAACATGTCATCCTTATGCTGGCTGTGTACATCAACATTTGTATTATCGGTTACAATGATGTTTACTTCATTCACACTGTTAGAATCTTTTCCTTTTTGTTCTGGATTCATGGCTATTTTTCTCAAATTATCTAAATGGAATGTGAGTTTTCTCCCTTTTATTTCTACTACATAATTAACTTCTGAAATTTTTTCAACAATTTTATGTGGTCCTTGCCAAGTGTTACCAAAATGACCTTTTTCTGGTAGAAGTACATAGACCTTATCACCAACTTCGAGTTCTCTGAGGTATCTATTTTTGTTTTTTATGTTTCTATTTTTAGTACTGTTTTGAATTGTGCACTTCTCTGCTATTTTGTTAGCGTTGATTATCATTTCTTTGGTGTTGTTGACTATTTCATGTGGCGACATGTCATCTCTATTTTGTGGACATACGTTCTCTATAAATAGTCTAAGTGGTCCTCTTGGATTTTTTCCAAACATTAATTCATACGGTGAGAAACCAGTTGATTCTCTCTGTATGCGAACAGTACAAGAGGTAAATATTTATCCCATTCTTGTCCATATTCTTCAATTATCTTTCTTAACATTGTCTTTATTGTCTGATTTGCTCTTTCTATCATTCCATTCGCCTGTGGTCGATATCTGGCTGCAAATGTTTGTGTGACGTTTAGCATTTGCATAAACGATCTTGTCATATGGGATTGGAATTGTGTACCGTTGTCTGACAATATGATTTCTGGAAATCCAAATATGGTGAAGACTTTTAATAAGGAAGTGCATACTGATTCAGCTGTAATATCAACCAATGGTATGGCCTCTATCCATCTGGTCGCAAAGTCAATGATAGTTAGTAAAAATCTGTGTTTTCTGTTTGACATAACAGACAGTGGTCCGACTATATCAATGGCTATTTTTTTAAATGGCTCTGATGTTGTATCCATTTGTTGGAGTGGTGCTGTATGCTTTGGACCAATACTATTGTGTTGCTGACACAACGAACATGACTTGATAAATGATTTGATGTCTCTGAACATATTAGACCAATAACATACATTTCTAATTCTTTTTAATGTTTTCTTGGGACCCATATGTCCTGCTAATGGAACAGAATGTGCTGTTTTTAGTACTTCTTCTCTCAAAGTAGTTGGGATTATTATCTGATCTGTATCACTGTTTATACTTGTGAACCTTCTCATCAGAATACCATCTCTGCAATAATATTTAATTTGTTGACTGTTACTAGTGCCTTGTTCACAGTGTTGAAAATATCGTTTCAAAGAAGTGTCGTCTCTCTGTAATTTACCTAACTCATCAGAGTTGATATTTAAATATGGAGATAAAATCTTTTGATTGTCGGAACTGAATTCTTCGTCTTTATTTTGTTCTTTGACAGATGTCGATCTTGTTACAACATTTATATGTTCAACTTGTGTTTGTTCAGCATTAGCTTTTGTAGTTAGTTTTTTAATGAGTTCATTTCTCATCAATTCATAATTATCTTTGTTCTTTAGAGCAATATTTTTTGCTAATCTGTGCCCTTTCATTTTATTTATCATAATTTGGGCTCTTTGCTGTTCTTTAACATTCTCTTGCTCAGCAATTATATCTAATCCTTGTATGTAATCACCAATATCCTGTGTTCCATTCCAGTTGGACATATTGTTTAGTAGTGAGCACGTGAAATCTTTGCTCTGTTTTGTTGTCTGTTCCTGTATGTTTTTTAATTCTAGCTGGGTATATATGTCCTTCCCTTCCAACCATTCATGAAACATTTCTTGTGAATTATTGTCATTTATATTGGGAATATTTCCCACTATCAAGGAAGTAACTGGAGACGGCATTACTATAGCTTTCACATGTCCAGTTATCCATGGCGTGTCGATATGAATGTTGGCGGTTCTACATGTTATGACCTGTCCATTTCCCAGTTTTATGTCTTCTTTTTCATTAGTTAAGTGTTCTTCCTTAACTATTTTCTCATCAACAACTACAGATGTACAGCCTGTGTCTCTGAGACATAATACAGCCTGATTGTTAACAAAACAAGGATAGAATACTAGAGTGCCTTTGCTCTCTAATATTGTTGCAACTGTGTTTTCCTTGTTTTCTTTTCTTAGTGGAGTTCTACCCCTTTCAGTTTGACATCTTTGAGGACTTATATTGGGTGATATCCTTCTTTGATAGGTGCTGCGTACTGGTGCTTCCATGCTATTTCTTCTACCATCCTGCGATTTGCCTCTCTGATATCTATTGTGGTAGTTTTTCTGTTCATTTTCTGGACCTCTTTGATATGTCCCCTTGTAGTAGTTGTTACGTTCAGCACGCCAGTAGTTTCTTGGAGGACTGTAATTGATTCCATATGCTCCTGTTCTGTTTTTATATGAATATGGATTTCCTTTTTTCCGATAAATACAGTCATATTGTAGATGCCCGACTCTCTGGCATATGTAACATGTTTTTGGCATCCTAGCGGGTAGACTTGAGTATCGTTGTTTATTATTAGCATGCATGACATTACATGACTTTTCTTGCACCGTATTAAACAAAGGTGTGTCTATATGACTATCTTTGAAATCAGACATGGCAGATATAAGTTTTTCTTTACAGTGCACTTTGTTCTGTTTTATGTAAGTGTACATCTGCATGCTGCTGTGTGTCAAAATTTTGTCTACTAAGATTAATTCAATTATCTGCCTTGCCTTATGGTCAATTTCTGCCATTTTGAACCAATTAAGGAGATAACTTTCCAAGTTGTTGACATATGCTTGCGGATGTTCATCAGCATTCATTAAAGTATTGTGGAACTTATTCCTGTAATGTTCCTCTGTTTTGTTATAATGTTGCAGTAAATATTTTTTTACAACATCATAGTCTTTAGCAGCTTCACCTTTGATATTGTTCAAAGCAGCTTGTGCTTCTTGGGTCATGGCTTCATATAGATAAATTATCCAATCCTTTTTATCTATTTTGCTTATAGCAAACTGTGTCTCCATGACAGAAAAAAAATTGTCTATGTCACCATGTTTGCCGCTAAATGGTTGTATTCTTATTTTATGTTTTAAAGTTTGTGACTGAGTTGTCATTTTTGTTAAGTTCTCATCAATCGTGGGTCTTTTCATGGCATCAATTTCTGCCATTTTTAATGCAAATTCGTGTTTGCGGTCTAATTCTTCTTTTTCCGCCTGGCGTAAACGATCTTTTTCTCTTTCTTCTCGTTCCTTTTCTTCTTTTTCTATCTGGCGTAAACGATCTTTTTCTCTTTCTTCTCGTTCCTTTTCTTCTTTTTCTTTTTGCATAATTCGGTCCTTTTCATCATTCAAGCTATCGCGAATATATTTCGCTAGCTGTGTTCCTTCCAGTCCTATTGCTCTTCCTAGCTCAAGGAATTTATTTGCGTCTGCATCCATGTTATATAGTTTTTACAATGATTTCAAGTGTGTAGCAATCAATCCAATGTATGAACTTCTCCTTTGTTCTCGAATAAATTCGAATAAAACAGTTTACTACAGTTCCTGTACTATAAATAGTCCAGTCCAGCACAGTTATAAATAAACTTGAAAGTTCATGAAATTTCTGACCTGCTTCGTAAGAATTGTTTACAACAATGTTCCACTTGACTGCACACGTTAAGTGTGTATATTCTATTCAGTACAATTAACTGTCCAGCGACGAATCAACGAATGATATTATTATTATTCAACTCAATGTGCCCTCGGAGGTGGACCCACCATGCTGCTGGCCACCATGCAAATGAATGTTATTGTATGAGCTGGTTAATGATGAGAACTCAACTCATGTCCATGGTTCATATGATTTATTGACGACACAATAATATAGATAAACAGAATAAATCCAATGAATAATACTTGTTAACAATGAACTTAACTGATCAACTAAAACTTCTGATATGTACTCAAATACTCTCTTAATACCCAACTGAACTTCTGAACTCAAACAACTTCACTGACTCGATTGACTCAACTCTTTTTTTATAATCCCCCTTTTTTCAACTGAACATCGTCTTTATATAATTTCCTTCCATCCATCTCGAACATTCCACATCGCTCTGTCTCTCACTCATTTAGTCAATACAATTTACAAATAAACAACATATTTATTTTCTATAAATATCTAGAATAATAAACAACATATTTATTTTCTATAAAATCGCGAATCATGACCCCGTGACCACCTGTTGACCTGGTTGGCCAAGCTCCAAAGATACACACACACCTGTGTGCGTAGTACTCATAACTATACCATGACAGTTATAAATAGCCGTAATATTTTTCAAATCTTGATTTTTAATTATTTTTGCCAACAGGAGAAAGATTATATTTCTGTAACCATCATGCTTTGTTTCTTATTCCAAAATTTATCTTTTTTTAAAAAAAAAACAGGTGAAGTGTCAGATTCTGGTAGTGATGAATCAGATTCTGATGAAGACAAATTTCAGGATGGCTATGATGAGAATTTGATTGGTGACGATGAAGATAAAAAACGCCTGGAAGCCATGACGGAAAAAGAAAGAGAACAGGAACTTTTTAATCGTATGGAACGTAGAGCTGCACTTAAGAAAAGGTAAATTATCCTTCTCACTATGGATGCAGACTTAAGACACCAAATTGCGAAGTTTCCCAAATTATGGGTTCGTATTTTTGACAACATTTAAAATTTCTTTGTAATAAAATGTATACTTTTACGGAAGTATCTCTATTACTCTATTACACCGTTTTTCACCAAAATTTTACCTCACGCCCAAAAAATCTGTCATTGCAGGGTATCTCTAGCTTTTTCCCCTTAGTAACCAGTTGGTAACCAAAGAAATATTTAATTCTGTCATGACATTATTTAAAGTATATAGCAGAATTTTCTTAGATGCAGAAACTTTGCCTTGGTGTTGAGGGCTTTAAGTATTTTAGCAAGATACCTGGTTAAATTATTTCTACAAAATACTCTGATGATTGGCTTTGAATTCAATGAAAAAATCATTTAACAATATCTCAGTTTAAGTCAAAGATAATTTTAACATAGCCAGTTATTAAAATATACCAAGATTACTTATAAACTTAATGAAGTAGCAATAGAAATAGCTTATTCTGATTATCTTCTTATAAATTAATGTAATTCGATGAAGTAAACAAAAAAAAAATAATAATCATTAATTGATATAAATTCCATATAAAATATTTCTTCCTAAATGGGACCTTGCCGGGGAGTAAAGTAAAGATCCCTTAAACCCCTGAGGGCTCATCCGTGTAGATGAAGTGTAGAATTTATCTGTTTCAATAACCTTGGGATATAAAGGGATTGTGTGGTTAGCATGACACCCAGCCGCCAATGTTCCCTCTAAGCTGAGCGCGTGAGCGATCGCTCACACGTATTCAGAGCGTCGCTCATACTACACGCACGATCGCTCACTCCGACAGACGACATCGCTTAAATCGCTCACAAATTTTGGCTTCAAACAAAAATGTCGCTCAGAGACCAAATTTCTTGCTCACTTTATATCACACCTTAGAGGGAAGATTGCCAGCCGCTTTACTCCCCCAACTTATAGTCAGGTACCCATATAAAGCTGGATGGACTTCAGGACTTACATGAGGACCTGAAAAAATCCCAGGGCTCTCTCTTATGTTCGAACCCAGGACTCTCCAGTTGACAGTCGAGTGCTCTACACCCCACAACCACTTGATCTATGTGAAAAAAAAGCAAAAAAAAACCTTATTAATAATGATGAAATGCATGAAGAATAATTCCTACAGGGATCCTGTAGATGTAGGTGGTAAATAAAAGCAAAGGATAATTATTTACTTGACCAAATCTATTTATCAGCAGAAGTTTTGATATATATATATCAGATTGCATAAAAATGTGGACTCGAGTTCTTACAAAAAAAAATAATACATCTGGTTTTTAGTTAGATTATTGTAACATGTATCGTTACAACCTTTGAAAAG
Organism: Bulinus truncatus; assembly: GCA_021962125.1. Lineage (NCBI taxonomy): Eukaryota > Metazoa > Mollusca > Gastropoda > Planorbidae > Bulinus > Bulinus truncatus. Next base: position 8,249,223 of record JAGDYQ010000023.1, on the reverse strand, counting down.
AATAATAATGATATGATATACTAATCAATTACAGATTTGAAATCCAGAAGAAGCTAAAAAAAGCTAAAAAAGAGCAAGAGAAATCAAAACCTCAGTCTGACCAAATGCTTCCCACAGTAAGTGAAAGAAGCAAAGAGCGTCGTAAACATATAGAACAACGTAAAGATAACAAGAAAACATCAGCTTTTCAGGATTTGAAAGCAAAAAGAGAAGAACAAAAGAAAAAAGGTACTTACACAAAAAGGTTGCCTTTTTTTGCTTAGAACAATGTCATGATATCTTGGCCTAAGAAGTACAGCATTGACCAGCAAGAATAGCAGCGCATGTAAAAAAATAAAATTTTCATTGAAATTCTAATGAACCTTTTTACCTTCTACTGCCAGCAAAACAAGTTGCTATTAGCTCACTTTTGATGCTTCAAAAAGTTGCTGTTTTGTTTTAGTTGTTCAGCAATCAATGTTTTTTTTTTTAACCATATGCAGCTATACATTATAATTATGTAATAGTTAGCAAACTGTTTTTGGTGTATTCCTAAAATGGGTAAAATAATTTTTTTTTTCTGAAAATGTTTGAAGTTAAATAGCTATTGATAGTGATTCAGTTGATATAATTTAAAAATTTTGTTAAACACATTTGTATCTTTCAGCTGAACAGATTCAGGCACAGAAAAAAATCAAAGCAAGTGACATCTACAGTGATGATGATGATGATGAAAATAGCAGCGAAGAGGAAAAGAGTGACAAGGAAGAACGAAAGAAGGAAACAAAGGAGCGTGACAGGGATCGTGACCGTGATCGGGAACGTGATAGGGATCGGGAACGTGATCGGGATCGCGAGAGAGAGCATGAGCGAGAAGAGGTAGCAGAATCTAGCTCAGATGAAAGTGACAGATCATCATCTAGATCAGATTCCGAGGAAGAGTAGGCTTATTTTTATTGTTTGCTTAGATTTGAACAGTGAATTTTAAAGTAATTTTTCTCAAAACATAAAAATCATATGTAATTTTTGCTTCTTGCTCTGCAGAGTTAGCCGACCAAAACATAGAAAAGTGAAAATCATATCTTCTAAAGAAGAGCTTAGTAGAATACGTCTCTCAAGAAATAAAGTGGAAAAGTGAGTGGATAATTTTTTTTGTGATTAAATTTTGTTATTAATGTCTGATGTATTTTTAAAAAAAGTTAACACCTCACTGTCTGTTTCTGATTTTAAATTAATTTGTCTATGGGCCAATAGTATGTTGTGTACAGGATATGGCATCAAAGTATCAAAGTTCTTAACACTTAGTTTCAAGTAAAACATTGGACGATGTTCTTGATGAAAATAACACTTACGTACATAAAAATAAAGGAGTTAAATGTCATTATAGTCCATGAAGAAAATATAAATACACAGGTGTCACAAAAATAACACAAGTCCAAGGAAGTCAACGTTAACAAAACGGCACTACCAGTTATCAACCCTGTGGTGCTTAAAACATCATTTTCCATATGTCGTCACTACTCACTTTCCCAACTTTTATCATCTGTCGATGCCCCCAACCCACTCAAGCTGTCCAGTCGTTTCCATGTACATTAATCTCTCTTTGTCTCCGACTGCCCATCTAACCAAACAGGTTCTTTAACTGGCTGCTGGTTACCGGCATGTCCACTAATACACAACAATTTACCTTTTTTTTTTAACATTTATTTTTTAAGCTGGTTCTGTGAACAAATGATCCCATTGTGATAGAGGGTTTTAGTTTTGATATGTATGTAGTTCTTTTTAGCTCATTTTTATGAAATCCATCACTTCCCTCTCAACGGCATGTAATAAAATACATTTCCGTTGTGTAAGTTTTAAAGCACTATACAGTTGTAATGTTACTATGTAGATGACATTCAGTACACAAATATATCCAACTCGCCATTAGACTTACTGTTAGTGTTAATAATATCATTGGAATGTTTTGGAGTAGCAAGGTTATATAGCAAATGCTATAGTTTTACCGTGTTTATTAAGTCCAGGTGATTTAAAAATTTTTTGTCTTTGTTTGGATAAATTAATGGACATTTTAAATATTGAACATTAGGGTCAACATCACAAATCAGAGCAACATTAAGCAGAGTCTGACTTTATATTTCAAGAATTTTTTTTTTAACTAGATGGTGTCATATGCCGTATTTCAAAAAAGTTGTTACTGGCTGTTTTGTACGTATTGGAATAGGAAATCATGAAGGCAGGCCTGTATACAGGGTATGTACCAGTGAATACTTAATTACAGTTACGATCTTGTAAATATAGTAGAACATGAAGTAAAAAAGTTCAGCTGGTGACACTTGTTCTTATTCCAAACAACCAAGAATTATTTATAATTTAAGGCTGTTTTATGTTGATCTACAACTGTCTCAAATCCCCCACACTGAGCTGTTGGCTCAATATCTTTAGAATGGTTGCAATCAACTATTGGATTTGCTTAACCAACTTTACATTTTGAAAGTTGAAAATATATAAAAAAAAATACTATGTTTTCAGGTTGCAGAAATTGTTGATGTTGTAGAAACAGCCAAAGTCTATCAGCTAGGAACAACCAGAACGAATAAAGGGTTGAAGCTGAGGTATTATCAATACTTTTTATAGTTTTGGCTAATTATAGTAAACAAGCATATCATGTAAAGTTTACTCTTTTACAATTATGTAAAATTTGGTTTTTACTGGTTTTTATCTCATCATAATATTTATTTCCTTGAGTGGATTTGATCATATACATTGATTTTAGTGAAATTTATTTGATCAGTTATATCACCTAAAAATATTATGAAGTGGATTATGATTTGTCTTATTACAAACACAATCTTGAATCCTGTTGCGTTATTAAATTCATTAATTCTGTTTCTCTAAACTTCAGGCATGGTGGAGCAGAGCGAGTTTACAGACTAGAGTTTGTTTCTAATCAAGATTTCACAGATACTGAGTTTAACAAGTGGAAAGAAGCTATGGAGGTAGGTCACCATCAATTACCTACCCTGGATGACATCTCTAGAAAGGAAGATGATATAAAGCAGGCTTTTGAATACAAGATCAAAGATAAGGACATTGAAGAGGTAAAATTTAACAGTTTAAAGTTTTTAGCAGTAACTCAGTATTTAGTCATTACTTTAATGTTGGTAATTTTATCAGCTAATTAGCTAGGTTTAATTTGAACTTATATTGTACTGTAATAACAAGTAATGGGACTATTCGTTGGAATGGGATATATCTAAACTTTTTGGGCTATTGGAATCAGAGAATTTTTACCCAGTTAAATTTCTCATTCAATTCTGTAGACACTTTTTTTCAAGCCTTCTATTAGTTCTATATATTGGCAGTGGGAATCAGATTCAAAAGAATAATTGAAGAATAATTGAATTAAATCAGTAAAATTTCATTTCACCTTCTATTGCCATCTATTACAGTTATGTATTGCACTTACAGTTATAATTCTATAACAAAAACTGATAAAAAAAATGAAATTGTTTTTTTTTTAAATGTTGATAACAAAACATTTACAGAATTTACAGAATATTTACTCCTTTCTGGAAACAAAAAAATAATGAAATTAAATTTCAAAATGTTAGAAAAAAAAGAATCTTATGCGGACTAATTTTTACAAATTTTAAAGTTTTTGTATGTAACATTTTTATGTTCAGATATTCACAGTAGCTGTATATAGTTAGTTATTATTTTCTGAACATGTTGTATACAGTTGTATTATTGCTTTGAATTAATACATTTTAATATTGAAAGGTTTTATCATCAACATTTAAAAGTACAAATTGTTAAGAGTATTTTTTATGATAAATTTGTCGTTCTCTATTTATTTGTTCAGATTGTTGCAGAAAAGCAGAAATTTAGGAAAAATCCTCACAATTACGCTGTGAAGAAAGCTGAGCTCATGAAAAGAAAGGTATTTTTTATTTGATAGTAATAATTCTCTATGTCTATTAGAACTTAAGTTCTTAAAAAATTATTCAATTTACTAAATTTCATTTACTCCTTTTAAAATTTCTTTTTGCTTTGAAAAATAAATTGAGTGATTTCTATTAAAAATAATTTGATGATTTTCATTAACTATCATTGGCATGATGCAAGACTTGCCTTTTAGTTTCTCAACTACCATCTTTCTTAAAAAAAAAATCCACACAATTTTATACAAAATGTACACAAAAACCAACTAGACCAACTTATGCTTGGACCGCAATTAGTTGGTTCTGTGCGTAAAATTTTCCATGAAGTAGCATTTTATATGTATTTGTTCTAATTGTGATTTTTGGTAAGATATAGAAATACATTGATTCTATTTGTACATTTTTATTTGCAAAATTTTCTATACAAAATAATGTATTTGTTCTTCTTGTGAATTTTTCTATGATTGTTTCTATAGTAATTCTAAATAGTTGACTTAAGCTTTTAATTTTTTTGTCCAGGAACAAGCAGACATAGATGGCAATCAGGAATTATCAATAAAGTATGCTCAAGAATTGGAGGACTTGGAAGAGAGAGCGCAAGAATTAGATAGACGCCGGACATCAAATATAAACTCTATCAGGTATCACTCATTTTCTTATTTGTAGTTCATGCATAATTTTAATTCATATAAATAACTATATTTAATATAATATAATATAAAATAAAATAAACTACATTACTAACCAGCTCAGTTTTGTTGTATAATTATAAGAAAAAAAAAAACCTAGTGTTTAATTTGTTCTACTATTTCACTTAAGTAGCAAAATTGTTTTTCATGGCTACTTAATTTAACTTTATAAATGAGTCATTTGCACTATCTGAACTCTTAAATCTTTGTAAATGATTCATCATTGCCTCCCATGAACAGTTGTAGTATTAGTTCCCCTTTATTAAATGTTTGTAATATATACATTTATAAACACTTTGTATCTTCTATATAATCGGCATGTGTAAATCAGAAAGGTCATGCGCCGACAAAAAAACTCTTATTTATTTGCAAACATTACAAAACTTCAGTTGCTGGACATTGAATAGGTAGAATACAACAATGCTGGCTACATCATACTGTGGGGTTAACAAGGATTTTATTAGGAGAGTTTATTTATAAACATTGAAGCACTTCCATCTCAGAGACTGTGTACCAGTTTATTTATAAACATAATAACACTTGTATGGAAGTCTCAGTATAAAAAAAAATGGATGTTGTGGTTTTGAATGAGAGGTTTGTTAATAAGAAAAGTCTTGAGGTATAAACTCAACTTTCAAATGATCCATCTAAAGTCTTGAGGTATAAACTCAACTTTCAAATGATTCATCTAAAGTCTTAAGGTATAAACTCAACTTTCAAATGATTAATCTATATCTAAAGTAATAACTGTTAAAAGAAAAAAGCTTTTCTTATTATGAGATAGTGTTTTCATTTTTAAATTAATATGTTTTGTTACTTTCAAACATTTTCATTTTAAAGTTATACAAGTAAATCATAAAAATGCCCCCTAAAAGCATGCAACTTCTAACTGCAGAAGGAATTGTGACAAAAAAAGCACATAGAGTTGAAAATCAAGGATGTTATAGATTAGAGCAGCGATGGATGGTTATTAGGGTGATAACAAAAAAATTTTTTTTATGAAACCACTTGCAATCGAGGAATTTTTATGTGTAATTTAATAATATCTATTGCATTTTAAATTTTTTTGAAAAAAGTTCCCCCACCTCCCCCTTTTTTCAAAAAAAAAAGGACAAGTTTTTTTTAGCTTAATTCAAACGAGTGTTAATAATAACTAATCAACTTTTATTAACAAATAAGATATAGAACAGTTAGTAATATGTACAGAATGTACAAGAAATGTTCAAAACATATTTTGTCCTATGAACTTCACATTCAAAAATTCAATTTTTCTCGATTTTGCATGAAGTTCCGCCATCAGTTTCACAGCACGTTCAGCAATTTGGTTAGATCTGGGAATTTCAATTAATGACTTCTCGACTGACCAATGGGTCTTTAAACACTTAATTGCCTTCTTGCATTTTATCTTGATGAGTGAGGTAAACAGTTTATTGAAGGACGCTTCCTTGTAGTGTTGCGAATCGAACCAAGCATTTGCCCATTCATAGCAGATGAAGTTGCAGGCAGAAGCGAGAATACTGCGCCACTCTGGTATCAGAAATAATGCTATAACAGTAAATATTGCATGTGAGTTCCATCTTGCCTGGTGTAAATTTGGTAGTTTCATCCAGATGATGCGAGGCCAACGTGGGTTCTCGCCTGCGCTAACATCTTTTGTTGCAAGAAGCGGTAATCAGCTTGAAGAGTGACATAGTTTTGTGTTAATTTGCCCATGAAGGAATAGTTGAGTTCTTGTTTGCTCATTGGCTCTTGAATAAGAAAATTCATGACATGTTTCAGATGAAGGTCGAGTACATGGTGCTGGCAGTCAATATATTGTGAATTCTGAAAGCCATTGCTCAAGACATCATCCTGTATGAGCTTTACAATCCCGTGCAAATGGTCAGTATTTCTGCGGTTGTGTTGCAAACTACATACAAATATTTTCTCAAGCATCATATTCATCTATTAGCTGATGTTGTTCATTGTGAACGGCCGCGGCAGAACCACTCTCATATTTGAGAATACCGAGTTTGATTTCGGTTGTCATCTTTTTCAGCAAACCTACTTGATTCTCTTCCCCTTGCACTCTTTTACCATCAAACTGGATACAATGGGGATCTTTTCTTTGAAGGTTTAGAACAATTTTAGTTTTCATTTTCCGTCCTTCAGAGACAGTCGTGTGTGTTTGTGTAGTTTATGAGACAGTTGTGTTTGTTTGTGTAGGTTTTGAGACAGTTGTGTGTGTTTGTGTAGGTTTTGAGACAGTTGTATGTGTTTGTGCAGGTTGTGAGACAGTTGTATGTGTTTTTGTAGGTTGTGATTGAGAAAAGCTGGCTTGAGATTGAGTTTTTGATAGTCGGATTCATTTTCTTGGGTGGAATGATTCCAAAGGGGCTTGTTTGACCATTGAATAACCAATCTTTCCTCCACTGTTAACTTGCCTCTGGTAGAGCTCTTTATCCTCTGTGCTTTTCTATTCTCCATTAACGTTGGTGACATCAAATGACTGAGAAAGTGTTATCAGATGGTTTCTTTTTGTTTTTGTCATATGAATCAATTAGACCATTGAGTTTTATTCTGATTAGTGTGCTGGATAATAGTGGAAAGACTTGAATTTCCCTCTATATCAGTAATCATAATTTTGATTCGATCCAGTCGCCGTTTCTGGCTATTGAACAGAAAAGTGAAGTTTCCAAGAATTTGACGGTTTGTCGGCATCCATGTGAGATTGATTAGTGTTTCAACAGATAGAATTCTTGGATACCTCTTCTGTTTAGAAGATGAGGGAAGATGAGTATAGTAAATGTCTTGTTTATAAACAAATGGAAACAGACGACTGAAATGTGCTTAAAAGCAGTCTAGAAAGTCATATATAATAATTCAGTGTGAAATCAAAACTGAGCGTCAAACTGCGCGATATGAGAAAACAAAAATTAAAAGGTGGGGGAACTTTTTTCAATTTAAAAAAAAATTAATGTTGCTACTGTCATCTACATACAATTGTTCCTCGAATGTAAGGGGTTTCAGTTTTGTTACGAAAAAAAATGAAAATAGTTATCACCCTAATGGTTATGCAGTAAAGTGCCCATATGTTGACTTGAGGGTTCTGAGTTTATATCAGTGAGAACCAAGAGAAATTCTCTGAGGGTTCTGAGTTTATATCAGTGAGAACCAAGAGAAATTCCCTCAATGTCACCTATAGTGCCTCAATGGTCATTGCACTATTGGCCTTGATGAAAGAAGGGCACTGCAAAAACGTACCATATTGGTTTAAATAGGATTTAAGAGATAAATAACTCATCATCTTACAGGGAGCAACCACAACAAAGGGGTCGTCTTTAAACGAATTCATCCTGTAAAGTTTTTAAACAGCTTAACTCCCAGAGGTATGCCTCCGAATAACTTTAAAAGTTGGTGCAGTAGTCACATTTTTAAGAAATCTTGACTCCACCAAAGGTCTATGCAATGGCATCAGAATGGTTGGAAAACAAATGATTTCAAAAGTTATTGACTGTGAAATACTTATTTGAAGTAACCAGGATAATTAATATTCATACCCTCAGTCATTTTTGCACCAAGTGACCCTGATCTTCTGTTTTCATTAAGTCTAAAATGGTTTCCTTGTATTGCGTTTGGAATTACGCCAACAAAAGTCAGGGACAGGCATTGGATTCACTCAGCTTTTGGTTGCCAGTATTTAGTTATGGCCAACTGTGTGTTGCATTTTCTAGAATATTATTATTTTAAAAAGTCAAGAAACTCATTGCAACTGAAGAGCAAAACAACTTGAAAATAGATCAAGGAGTTTTTGACAAAAATGTGGTCTACAGATAAGCATAATGTTCAATTCATGCAAGCCTAAATATACAGCATGAATGTAAGACGGGTCCAGATGTCTTAAAATTGTAAATTACCCACATGGCTTTATAAAATATCGAAACCAGTTGGGTAAAAAAAAAAATCAATTGTTTGCTGTTAGTTGTTGTATACAGAGATTAAAATATTTAGGTGAATTTTTTTTTCTTCAAAATTGATGGGGGATTTACAAAAAGAAACTTTTTGTTGGCCAATACAATATATAACAATACAAATGCTCACTTCCCTGGGTGTAGAATGTGTCTAAATACTGGTTATGGTCAAATTGTGTACAAGATTTATTTATTCCTACCTTACTAGTCTAAAGAAACATTAGTTTTGTTATCAATTTCATTGTTTTCTTAAATAATAGTCTGAAAACAATAACAATGTATAATGATAATAACAAAGATAATGAGTCTAATATACATCTAATTAAGTCTTGATATGTTTTACTGTGACCCATTAATGGACATGTTTGAGTGAATCATGCGGCTTTCTTAATCAGCTACATCAACCAGAGAAATCGTGATAGAAACTTAGTTGAAGCAGAGAACGCCCTGAAGGCAGAGGTAGCAGAGATGAGAAATGCCACTGCCGATCCATTTACACGTCGACATTGCCGGCCAACACTTGTGACTAGGGTAAATACTGTTTTTTTTTGTCTTGCTGCATTTCTGCTAATAAAAACATGATTTTTTTTTGCTCTCGATGGATCAATTCATGCTCTGTTACTCTTCAGCATGATTTTTTTTAAAAATGAGATTCTTTCCGACTGGTACTACACCCTATCGTGGGCTCAGATATGTCTGTTGAATTAAGTTGTTATCAGCGTAAGAATTCCTTTTACTTGTTTCTGACAACCATTTTTTATATTCCAGACTCATGAAACAAAAGGAATGAAGAAACCAGAAGAACCAACCAAAGTAAGTCTCTACCCCCAGAAGGTTTCCACCCTTACCCTAACCCTCTGTTTCAGAAGTAAAACTAGAAAAAAAGTAGTAATTTTTATTTCTTAAATTTTTCTATTTAGCGTCAAAATAGAATAATCTTTTTTTTTTAAACATTTAATTTGAGTTTGTCTATGCCATTAAAAAGTCATTGTAAATTTTGTATAATTTATTATTTATCTATACATCACAACAACAGATGCCTGGATGCATGAGACACCCCTTTAAATCCAGCACACTACAAATTTTTTTTTTAATTTCACATTCTTAATGCCGTTTGAACTTTATTCAACTAAACTTTTGCTTTATTTCTTTAGAAGAAGACAGCTTTGCCATCTTCAGATTCTGCGAATTCACCCTCTCCATTATTCAGGTCTCTGCCGATTGATCTACAACTGGTAAGTTTTTTTCTTAATGTTTTTTTTTGAAATAGCTTTGTTTTGTAAATGTTATTAATTTATATCAAACTATAAAATGGTTTTTTCTACGTTGTGTTTTAAATTGTACTTTCTTTCCAATGATTTTCTTAATTTTAAATTTTGCTGACTCCAAATTTTGAAGCATATGTATATATAACTGTTTGTAAAGAATGTATTGCATGTGAAAGATATCATTTTCAGTAAAATGGTAATACATGTATTGGATGAATCATTTAGGGAACAGACAGGCCAGATGGACCTGAAAGGAGATTATCGGATGATCTTTTTGCTGTTCACGATTTTGATATTAAGATTGATCTAGATGTGCCATCATCAGGTAAAACTGACATTTGTTTTACTTAGTAATTAATTTAATTACTGCTTTGTTTATGAGACTTGAGAACTACTTTATGTTCAGCAAATACATGTAATTAAATTATTGCAGGGTAATATTAGGTGATCAGGTGCATGTAAACATATTTTTTTTTTAGTATAAAACCAAGTAGATAAAGTATAGGATTTTGTTATGTCCCTTGTGCAATTACAGTTTGGGTACGAGGATAATGTTATCAATAACATAAGAAAACAAGGTATCTCATTTTTCTTAGATTCATACTTACATGGGTATAAAAATTATATGAATTCATACTTACATGGGTATAAACATTATATGAATTCATACTTTCATGGGTATAAACATTATATGAGAAACGTGAATCCAGAAAAAGGGTGGTAATTTTTTATTTCATTTGCTCAAGACTATCTCATTACATCTTGAACTGTGTTTGTGGTTATTTAAAAGAAAATGGGTTTAAATGATTTTAATTTTGATTGGTCATTGGTATATAGTCATGTTTGATTGGTCAATGGTATACAGTCGTGTTTGATTGGTCAACAAAATTTTAATTAATGGGTGAGAGAATCCATGTGTGCATATTTAATTATAACTTAATTTGTTTGTTGAATGTAGGTGGACAGGTCGTTGTACCCACACCACCACTTCACACCTCACGAGATGTTGCACCTAGAAGATCTTTAAATTTAGAAGACTACAAGAAACGACGTGGTTTGATGTAGGGACACGGATACCAACAAAATACAACTATTTTAGGTGAGGTCATTGAAAAAAATTGAGTACAACATGTTGATCTGTGGTTCTCATACTTTTATTTCTAGGATGACCTGCCTGGCTGTTTATTTACAATTTTTGACCTGAGACCACAAATGAGAAAAAAAAAACTCCATGGGGTTTGGCAACGATTTCAAATGGCCAGAAACTAAAGTTGTCTGAGTGCAACTGATCTATACAGTTTGAGTTCTCAAACGGATTATAATGCCTGACTTCTCAGAAAAATACTGACATGCTGCAGCCAGGAATTCTGGGGGCACTTGATAAACTAAAGGACTGGGGGGGGCCCATTTGAAATACTTTATCTCAGTTCGGCGGCAGAAATACATTTTAAAAACAAGCCTTGGGACTGCCTTCCCTCACTCTGGTCTTGAGTTGAAAGAAGACACGCAGACATTTGTAGGGTGGATGAAAGACGACACGCAGACATTTGTGGGGTGGATGAAAGACAGACAGACATTTGTAGGGTGGATGAAAGACAGACAGACATTTGTAGTGGGGAATGAAAGACACACAGACATTTGTAGTGTGGATGAAAGACACACAGGCATTTGTAGGGTGGATGAAAGACACAGACATTTGTAGGGTGGATGAAAGACAGAGATTTGTAGGGTGGATGAAAGACAGACATTTGTAGTGGGGATGAAAGACACGCAGGCATTTGTAGGGTGGATGAAAGACATGCAGACATTTGTAGTGTGGATGAAAGAGACACAGGCATTTGTAGTGTGGATGAAAGACACAGACATTTGTAGGGTGGATGAAAGACAGACAGACATTTGTAGTATGGATGAAAGACACGCAGGCATTTGTAGTGTGGATGAAAGACAGACAGACATTTGTAGTGGGGATGAAAGACACACAGACCTTTGTAGTGTGGATGAAAGACACGCAGGCATTTGTAGGGTGGATGAAAGACACGCAGGCATTTGTAGGGTGGATGAAAGACATACAGACATTTGTAATGGGGATGAAAGACAGACATTTGTAGTGGGGATGAAAGACACACAGGCATTTGTAGTGGGGATGAAAGGCACACAGGCATTTGTAGTGTGGATGAAAGACACGCAGGTATTTGTAGTGGGGATGAAAGACACACAGAAATTTGTAGGGCGGATGAAAGACAGACATTTGTAGTGTGGATGAAAGACACACAGACATTTGTAGGGTGGATGAAAGACAGACTTTTGTAGTGGGGATGAAAGACACACAGACATTTGTAGGGTGGATGAAAGACAGACATTTGTAGTGGGGATGAAAGACACACAGACATTTGTAGGGTGGATGAAAGACACACAGACATTTGTAGTGTGCATGAAAGACAGACATTTGTAGTGGGGATGAAAGACACACAGACATTTGTAGGGTGGATGAAAGACAGACATTTGTAGTGGGGATGAAAGACACACAGACATTTGTAGGGTGGATGAAAGACAGACAGACATTTGTAGTGGGGATGAAAGACACCCATATATGTGTAGGGTGGATGAAAGACACACATATATTTGTAGGGTGGATGAAAGACAGACAGACATTTGTAGTGGGGATGAAAGACACCCATATATGTGTAGGGTAGATGAAAGACACACATATATTTGTTGGGTGGATGAAAGAACATATTTTTACACTCACCCCCATCTTGACAAAAATGTAATAAGTTTTTCTGTCACAGATTGTGTGTTCTACATAGAATATTGCTGGATGAGGATTTCAACTTCTGCCTGAAACAAAAGGGCTGATGCCAAGATAACCGAGCCCATTGGTCTTAAGAAATAGTTCTGTGGCATCTTGCAGCTGGAAATAAATTAAATAGCTCTAGAACACTGTTTGATTCTGTTATACCATCGATTATAGTAACTAACAAAATCGGCAGATTTAATGTTAATTATACAAGTGTGTAAGTCTTAAATCATCGCTTCAATACCTCATAGTAAATGAAACAGCATGTGTTCTGATTGGATTATCAATCAGGAGTGTAACCAATGACTGGCAAGTTAAGTGTTTTAACTTGTACATGTTGATCTGATTCATGAATTAAACCATTTTTGTGTGAAAGTATTTACTGTGTTATACTATGTTTGCCTAATTTTATATATATTTTTAAAAAAAAATCATGTTCCCTTATCAAGAAATCAATTAATTTTTAACTATTTTATTCCTTTAAATGACCATTGAAAAAACCAAACAATTGTTTTACTCATCAAGCGTACATGTTTTTTTTTATTTTTATATGCAAGTCTGTTAAATTGGATGAAAATTCCTGTTGTTTGAAGTTTGACTAGGGCTTTATTATATTCTAAAAAATAGCATTAACAACATAAATAATAAGCTGGTCTTTCAAACAGTAAAATTATAAAATTGTTTATAAATGTCGATCGATGGCACATTATTGACTTGTCATCAATGATGGTATAAAAAAACCCATACCCCGTGCCCCCCCCTCCCCCTTTCAACTTTCTAGTTGCATCTTATCATGTTCTTGAGCTGTAACTTGTTTGTTTTTTTTCAATGCTGGTGTCAACATGGCCAGGTTTAGATAGCAATTTTGATGTCTGATATAATATCTAAAAATATTTAACGATTGTTGAACCAAAGGGATGAATTTATACGCTCCAGTTTGTGTTGTACATTCTATATATATATATGTTGATGTTCATTTGGTTATTTGAATTCAATACTTAAACCTTATGGTACACATATTGTCATTGTAGAATATTATTGTTTTAGAAAAAGGGGATAACGAATGTTGTACAGTTACTGGCAGCTTTACTCCTCAAGTTATTGCACATAGCAGCATCTCATTGTAAACTACTACTTGACAGGGCCATTGAGGAACCATTACATTGGAGAACCATTACATTGGAGAACCATTACATTGGAGATCCATTACATTGGAGAACCATTACATTGGAGAACCATTACATTGGAGAACCATTACATTGGAGAACCATTACATTGGAGAACCATTACATTGAAGATCCAACTGCATGTATTTTTGTATTATTGCCGTTTCTATGTGTTGTAATTTTCTCTGTGTGTGTGTGTTGCACTTTGTCTGTTTAAACCAGGTGTGAATGTATGCCTCTTTGTGGGTGTCTGTGTGTGAGTGTGTGTATGTGAGTATGTGTGTGGGTATGAATACAAAATAAAATAAAACTGAGAATGTGTGAACTGTTTTAGTAAATATATTTTAAAATAATTAGTTTTTGTTTTTTTTTATAATACAATAAAACCATTGTTTACCATTGTCACCATTTATGTCATTCTAAAAAAAATGAACTTAGATAAAAACAAATTATCTCTGTGTGTAAAGATTCTGTCATTAAACTTTGTCATGTGCATAGTACATGTAGTCAACTAAATGTGTTACATATTACATGTTACCTACTTTTAATGTATGTTTGTTGGGGTACTTAAGAAAAAATAAAATCTGAACCTTAGGGACATACAAAAAGGCAATCATTAAAACTGAGATTGACTGTTGATCTTGAATCAGTGTAGAATTACAGGTTGCTTCTGGACCACAGCTAGATTTGAGGCTTGAATCACTGTAGAAGTACAGGTTACTTCTGGACCTCAGCTAGATTTGAGGCTTGAATCACTGTAGAAGTACAGGTTGCTTCTGGACCACATCTAGATTTGAGGTTGCTGGACACAGGAGATAAACTTAATGGCCACTGAATTTCTTTGCTTCACGTTGGTCAGTAAAAGTGGTGACCCCAGTGACTTGTCTCCTGTGTTCCATGGTGACCTCCGTGGCGATCCCATGACCCCAGTGACTTGTCTCCTGTGTTCCATGGTGACCCCCGTGGTGATCCCATGACCCCAGTGACTTGTCTCCTGTGTTCCATGGTGACCCCCGTGGTGATCCCATGAACCCAGTGACTTGTCTCCTGTGTTCCATGGTGGCCCCCGTGGTGATCCCATGACCCCAGTGACTTGTCTCCTGTGTTCCATGGTGGCCCCCGTGGTGATCCCATGACCCCAGTGACTTGTCTCCTGTGTTTCATGGTGGCCCCCGTGGTGATCCCATGACCCCAGTGACTTGTCTCCTGTGTTCCATGGTGGCCCCAGTGGTGATCCCATGACCCCAGTGACTTGTCTCCTGTGTTCCATGGTGGCCCCCGTGGTGATCCCATGACCCCAGTGACTTTTCTCCTGTGTTCCTTGGTGGCCCCCGTGGTGATCCCATGACCCCAGTGACTTGTCTCCTGTGTTCCATGGTGGCCCCCATGGTGATCCCATGACCCCAGTGACTTGTCTCCTGTGTTCCATTGTGGCCCCCGTGGTGATCCTATGACCCCAGTGACTTGTCTCCTGTGTTCCATGGTGACCCCCGTGGTGATCCCATGACCCCAGTGACTTGTCTCCTGTGTTCCATGGTGGCCCCCATGGTGATCCCATGACCCCAGTGACTTGTCTCCTGTGTTCCATGGTGGCCCCCGTGGTGATCCTATGACCCCAGTGACTTGTCTCCTGTGTTCCATGGTGACCCCCGTGGTGATCCCATGACCTCCAGTGACTTGTCTTATGTCTTCCATGGTGCCCCCATGAGTCCATGACCCCCAGTGACTCGTCACCCTATGCTCTTCCCCTACTTAGCCCACTTGAATTGCAGTCTAGTTTAAAATGATAATTTACAAAGGCCATTACAAATACTATCCCAACAGTGGGTTGTTGGGAGGATCTCGAGATGAACATCTCATCCTGTAAGGGCTTGAAAACATGGATACACTGTACACAATAATACATAACACTTGTAGCAAACATGGATACACTGTACACAATAATACATAACACTTGTAGCAAACATGGATACACTGTACACAATAATACATAACACTTGTAGCAAACATGGATACACTGTACACAGTAATACATAACACTTGTAGCAAACAATGAATTGAAGTCCACTTTGTGGTCTCCACTAGAACTAAAGCCCACATCTCTGGTGTTAAAGACGGTGCATGATATGGAGATGACTTTTCGTTACAAGCAGGGTTAGGGTGTGTGTGTGTGTCCCGGCATCAAACTACACAACTGTATGCGTGTATATTAAAGAATCTTAATTAGGGGTTGTCCATTTAATACGTCAACAAAATAAGGGGGAAGGGTGAAGAAGTTTAACAATTATAAATAGGGGGGGGGGGGCAAGAGGTGTAGGTAAATTGACGTCGAAAATTGTCAAATTCTAGAAAATCGAGTCTTGATTTTTTTCGTGAACTCAAATTTTAATGTTTCTTTTTTGTTTGTTGTAAATTTTTGACGTGTTTAACTGATCGGGGACCTGCACTATTTGCAATGTACGGCCCTTCTAAATAACTAGTTCCTTATGTGGGGGCTAACCACGCTGCTTTCGATTTTTTTTTCTTATTTTACTGCGAAATTGGTGGGAAAGGATGACAGAAGGGCACCCGCTGGTATTGCATGTCAGGGCCCCCGCTGGTATTGCATGTCAGGGCCCCCGCTGGTATTGCATGTCAAGGCCCCCACTGGTATTGCATGTCAGGGGCCAGGGCCCCCATATTTCTTGACTGCAGCCCTGACAGACAGCAGCGTAGGAAATGTAATGCGGGTAGAGTGACCGCACAGGGCGCCGCAATAGCTAAGTACGGCTCTGACCTTATGTAACTCGCACAGGGCGCCACAACAGCTAAGTACGGCTCTGACCTTATGTAACTCTCACAGGGCGCCACAATAGCTAAGTACGGCTCTGACCTTATGTAACTCGCACAGTGCGCCACAATAGCTAAGTACGGCTCTGTGCTGAGGAACTATTTTTAGCTACTCTACACAAAGCCCATTCTACGTGTTACTGCAATATAGTTTTATTCTGAATCGACCAGTTGCATAAGACTGGTTCATTAATTATTTACGTGCTACCGTGCGCGACATTTCCACCACCATCCGACCCACTCTTTACCCCTCCCTCGCAGCCTGACCCTATCTCTATCAAGCAACATAGTGCAGGGAATTATAACACGTTATATATTTGATATGATTTGTACAGCAAAGACTGCCCCCGTTTATGATGAAGTAACATTCTTTGTTTACAAAAATGTGTAATTAATTTGTTCTAATATCATTTTTTTCACGGCTGTGCTCGCTCTTGTCTCAATATATGAAGAAATAAAATGCATTCATTAAAGAAGGTACATGTATACATACATAATCGTTTTGTTCAGGGCAAAATCTGTTTGGGCTGATTGCGCCCTTTGGGGCCCGCGCATGGTGGAAGCCTCTTGTTCGTGAAATCTACTCTAGGATTGGCAAGTATTTACTACAATACATTTAAACCAGGGATGAAACTAATTTGTTCCCGACTGGGCCTTACACTTGCTAGAGCCGGCACCGAGTTTGCTGTGATATGATGTAGTAACATTGTTTTGTTTACTGAAGTACGTGTATGTGGAATAGCTGATAAGTTGTGGAAAGTAGGCCTTCTGACTAACTGTAAATCTTTGTCCTTGACTTCATTCTTTTTTACTTGATGTGTACATATTCTTTGAGGATAGGTGAAGCAGGCGACGTAAGTATATTTCTAATGTTTGTGGCTATAGGGAGGTACAGAGCACGTGTTATTGCCATCACACACATTATTAAACTATTATTACAATAACTGAGAATATATCTTTACTTTAAGCATTTTCTGTGGTAATTAGACATGCAGAGATAGAAGGAACACAACATTCTATTCTTAGACTGATTGTATATTGTGAAACAGAAGAGGCCGCCGGTACCGCTTAACTCGCGCCCGGGGCACAATACCTTATTAATACCTTTTTAGCACCCCCCCCACATTCGAAAACCATGTAAAACATACCATTTGGCGCCCTTTTGCGTATAGCGCCCAGTGCATGATGTCCCCCTCCCCTTTGCCCACCCCTCGCCACGCCTCTGGAGGCCGCATTAGCCCACTTTAACTTGTACACCCAGAATTATGTCTTAACGGTTTTGGGGAGGAGGGGGGGCAGACAAAAAATGCTGCAGAGGCCACTGCTCGTAAATCTTAGCCCCCCCCCCCCCCATTTGTTTGTTTTATAACTTGGTGTTAAGTTGGGGGGGGGGGCTATACCTAAGTCCAGTTTGCCAGGCCATAAAAACGTCTCTACTAACAACCACTGGCACGTTATCTCTACCCAGATGGTCTGCTGGACATTGGGCTCAGGTTTATTACGTGTATCAAATGAACTAGTGTTGTAGGGCATATACACGTCACAATACACCGAGCTTGTGTTTTTTGTTCTTGTTATTGTAGAATTGTTACATTCGTAATAAATTTTGGATCAATGTGTAGACGGCAGGGTAACTTTTTGGATCAGTGTGTAGACGGGAGGGTAACTTTTTGGATCAGTGTGTAGACCGCAGGGTAACTTTTTGGATCAGTGTGTAGACGGCAGGGTAACTTTTTGGATCAGTGTGTAGACCGCAGGGTAACTTTTTGGATCAGTGTGTAGACGGGAGGGTAACTTTTTGGATCAGTGTGTAGACCGCAGGGTAACTTTTTGGATCAGTGTGTAGACGGCAGGGTAACTTTTTGGATCAGTGTGTAGACGGCAGGGTAACTTTTTGGATCAGTGTGTTGACGGCAGGGTAACTTTTTGGATCAGTGTGTAGACGGCAGGGTAACTTTTTGGATCAGTGTGTAGACGGCAGGGTAACTTTTTGGATCAGTGTGTAGACGGCAGGGTAACTTTTTGGATCAGTGTGTAGACGGTATCCGGATAAAATCCCCAGCGGACAAAACCCCCACGGACAAAACCCCCACGGACAAAACCCCCAGCGGACAAAACCCCCAGCGGACATAACCCCCAGCGGACAAAACCCCCACTGGACCTCTCCCCTATTTTGTTATAACATCTATTTTTTGGCCCTCGTTTTTATTAAAAAATGTAATATATAATACCTGGATGAATATATATATATATATATATATATATATATATATATATATATATATATATATAAATACGTATTTTTAAGGGAATTTGTTTTTCAAAGTACGCCAATAAGCTGCATTAGCGACATCGAGCCACAGTGGTCAAAAGTCAATCTCTTGTAAACATTACATAAACAGGAAGCTAATCTTATAAGGTAAAAAAAAAAAAAACTAATTTAAAGGTTTTAGCCCAAGGTCAATACTGACCTTATCTTTCTTTATTCTACCTTTTAATTGTCGCGCCAGACACGCATTGTATAGCAGACGGTAAAACAAATAACTTAAGAACCACGGTGGTCGAAAGCCAATCCTTTATTTAGGTAAACAACATAGAAACATGCCTAATGATATACTGTGTTGACAGATATGATATCTCTTATATCGAAAAACATTTCACTTAGCCCATGGTTAACTTCGTATATATAGAAGTATTAATAATATCAACTTATATTCAATCTTAATGTTTTGGGGGTTTTGTCCGCTGGGTGTTTTGTCCGCTGGGGGTTATGTCCGCTGGGGGTTTTGTCCGTGGGTGTTTTGTCCGTGGGTGTTTTGTCCGCTGGGGGTTTTGTCCTACACTCGTGTAGACGGCAGGGTAACTTTTTGGATCAGTGTGTAGACGGCAGGGTAACTTTTTGGATCAGTGTGTAGACGGCAGGGTAACTTTTTGGATCAGTGTGTAGACGGCAGGGTAACTTTTTGGATCAGTGTGTAGACGGCAGGGTAACTTTTTGGATCAGTGTGTAGACGGCAGGGTAACTTTTTGGATCAGTGTGTAGACGGCAGGGTAACTTTTTGGATCAGTGTGTAGACGGCAGGGTAACTTTTTGGATCAGTGTGTAGACGGCAGGGTAACTTTTTGGATCAGTGTGTAGACAGGAGGGTAACTTTTTGGATCAGTGTGTAGACGGTAGGGTAACTTTTTGGATCAGTGTGTTGACGGCAGGGTAACTTTTTGGATCAGTGTGTAGACGGCAGGGTAACTTTTTGGATCAGTGTGTAGACGGCAGGGTAACTTTTTCGGATCAGTGTGTAGACGGCAGGGTAACTTTTTGGATCAGTGTGTAGACGGTATCCGGACAAAATCCCCAGCGGACAAAACCCCCACGGACAAAACCCCCACGGACAAAACCCCCAGCGGACAAAACCCCCAGCGGACATAACCCCCAGCGGACAAAACCCCCACTGGACCTCTCCCCTATTTTGTTATAACATCTATTTTTTGGCCCTCGTTTTTATTAAAAAATGTAATATATAATACCTGGATAAATATATATATATATATATATATATATATATATATATATATATATATAAATACGTATTTTTAAGGGAATTTGTTTTTCAAAGTACGCCAATAAGCTGCATTAGCCCGTCGAGCCACAGTGGTCAAAAGTCAATCTCTTGTAAACATTACATAAACAGGAAGCTTATCTTATAAGGTAAAAAAAAAACTAATTTAAAGGTTTTAGCCCAAGGTCAATACTGACCTTATCTTTCTTTATTCTACCTTTTAATTCTCGCGCCAGACACACATTGTATAGCAGACGGTAAAACAAATAACTTAAGAACCACGGTGGTCGAAAGCCAATCCTTTATTTAGGTAAACAACATAGAAACATGCCTAATGATATACTGTGTTGACAGATATGATATCTCTTATATCGAAAAACATTTCACTTAGCCCATGGTTAACTTCGTATATATAGAAGTATTAATAATATCAACTTATATTCAATCTTAATGTTTTGGGGGTTTTGTCCGCTGGGTGTTTTGTCCGCTGGGGGTTATGTCCGCTGGGGGTTTTGTCCGTGGGTGTTTTGTCCGCTGGGGGTTTTGTCCTACACTCGTGTAGACGGCAGGGTAACTTTTTGGATCAGTGTGTAGACGGCAGGGTAACTTTTTGGATCAGTGTGTAGACGGCAGGGTAACTTTTTGGATCAGTGTGTAGACGGCAGGGTAACTTTTTGGATCAGTGTGTAGACGGGAGGGTAACTTTTTGGATCAGTGTGTAGACGGCAGGGTAACTTTTTGGATCAGTGTGTTGACGGCAGGGTAACTTTTTGGATCAGTGTGTAGACGGGAGGGTAACTTTTTGGATCAGTGTGTAGACGGCAGGGTAACTTTTTGGATCAGTGTGTAGACGGCAGGGTAACTTTTTGGATCAGTGTGTAGACGGCAGGGTAACTTTTTGGATCAGTGTGTAGACGGGAGGGTAACTTTTTGGATCAGTGTGTAGACGGTAGGGTAACTTTTTGGATCAGTGTGTTGACGGCAGGGTAACTTTTTGGATCAGTGTGTAGACGGCAGGGTAACTTTTTGGATCAGTGTGTAGGCGGGAGGGTAACTTTTCTTGTCAAATTTGTTTCAGTGTGATCTGTTTTTATTGCCTTCTGATGAATCTTTTTCGAAAGTTTTAATACATTTGTAATGAAATCTTTGTTAAATGAAATTTATGTGGTTGCCCCGTAGTATACAGACTGGTGTCTCTGTAGTATATAGACTGGTATCTTTGTAGTATGTATATAGACGTGTGTCCCTGTAGTATACAGACTGGTGTCTCTGTAGTATATAGACTGGTGTCTTTGTAGTATATAGACTGGTGTCTTTGTAGTATGTATATAGACGTGTGTCCCTGTAGTATACAGACTGGTGTCTCTGTAGTATATAGACGTGTGTCCCTGTAGTATAAAGACGTGTGTCCCTGTAGTATATAGACTGGTGTCTCTGTAGTATATAGACTGGTGTCTCTGTAGTATACAGACTGGTGTCCCTGTAGTATATAGACTGGTGTCTCTGTAGTATATAGACTGGTGTCCCTGTAGTATATAGACTGGTGTCTCTGTAGTATATAGACTGGTGTCTCTGTAGTATACAGACTGGTGTCCCTGTAGTATATAGACTGGTGTCTCTGTAGTATATAGACTGGTGTCTCTGTAGTATATAGACTGGTGTCTCTGTAGTATACAGACTGGTGTCCCTGTAGTATATAGACTGGTGTCTCTGTAGTATTTAGACTGGTGTCCCTGTAGTATACCGACTGGTGTCTCTGTAGTATTTCGACTGGCCCTCTTTGACAAACGTAACAACCCTTTGTGGCCCGTGGATAAAAGAACGATTGCCCACCCCTGATTTACATCGTGTGTTTATTACTGGATGCCATAATGTACAAATCGTTTCTTATGGAGAAATGTGGCACTTACCCAGGTCTCTCTACTGCCTTACCCTGGTTGTAACAATTCCTATTTAAACTCAAGTTTTAGGGGCCACGACTTATAGTTTTGCCCAGGGTTTCAAAAAAATCAAAGGGCGTCCTTGAGCTTGCGCCTTATACACCATTAAAAGACGTCACAAAAACACGCCCAGTAACAGCTTTCCACTCATATGCTAAAGATATGCTAATCTAAAAGTTCACATGGATGTTTATTGAACGCTGATATGAGTATTAGTTAAAGTACACTTACAGTTTGTTTAATGCAGTTTGTAGTTTTATTTGGGTGTAATTATTTATCTATATGGCGTGTTTAAGTTGTTTTAGTTTCATATCACATATCTACCTACATGCAACCTACCTACAACCAACCTGCCTACAACCTAAATATAACCTACATACAAGCTACATACCCACTATCCATCCATCCATCCATCCATCCATCCATCCATCCATCCATCCATCCATCCATCCATCCATCCATCCATCCATCCAACATCTATCTATCTATCTATCTATCTATCTATCTATCTATCTATCTATCTATCTATCTATCTATCTATCTATCTATCTATCTATCTATCTATCTATCTATCTATCTATCTATCTATCTATCTATCTATCTATCTATCTATCTATCTATCTATCTATCTATCTATCTATCTATCTATCTATCTATCTATCTATCTATCTATCTATCTATCTATCTATCTATCTATCTATCTTTCTATCTATCTAATCTATCTAATCTATCTAATCTATCTAATCTATCTAGTCTATCTGTCTGCTGCCTATCCGTCCGTTCGTACGTCCATTCATCGATCCACAAAGAGCTAGAATGACCATATGTCAAATGAACCAGTTTACCAACAACACATTAGGTGACCGTAGGTCTAGCCAATTCTCCTGTGGTATTTACTAAACCTGTCTAATGTCACGTTCCCATTGTGATCTGGTTAGCATATATATACATATATATATATATATATATATATATATATATATATATATATATATATATATATACAGGGTTGTTAACAATACTCTTAAATTGTATCGTCAATACCGATACCAATACTTCATGAAAATAGTATCGCCGATACCAATACAAATACTCAAGTAAAAATGTATTGCCAAAATCGATACCAATACAATACCAATACTTTTGAGAACAACAAAATAATTTTATTTAAAATATAATGAGTGCGAGAATAAAAAAAAGTGAAAACAATAAAATACAATGTCAAAGCACAAATTCAATGCTAATTACTTTAGCACTTGACAGATGGCCAAGTGGTGTAGTTACTCGACTGTCGACTTCAGAGTCATGGGTTCGATCCTCGGTGAGAACGATGGGAATTTCTCCACAAGTTCACCCAGCTTTAAGCTGGGGAAGTAAAGGCGGTCGGACGTTGTGCTAACCACACCATCTCTTCATATGCCGAGGTTATAGAAACAGATGAATCCCCGATGGCCCGTCAGGGCTAAGGGAACTTGAGTATTTCATCACTTGGCAGCACGTAAGAAGACCATCATTTCAAAACGATCATTGCTTAGCCTACAATAACGTAATGGTATAAAAATACGCCCACCTAATGAAAACAGGCGCTCATCTCAGCACTAGCCAAACTCTGCAATATAGTTTCTTAATGCTTGGGTAGGTTGGGTAGGGTGATAATGAAAGCATTTCTGATGAGTTTTCTTCAAGATATTTATCTACTTCAGCAAAACTTTACTATTAAGCCTGTTCTGCCGCCGTACAGTAAAAATGCACTACTGACTGTATTGAAGCTGTACCACCCTGCCAAGTAAGTTGAGTGGAAACTGCACTGAGTACAATGCAGGCACGCTTTAAGGTTTGTTTAACTTCAGCCTAGTGATCCAAGTTGTCTTGATGGGGAGGTGGGTGGTATTAATAATGGTAGGGTTGATGGTTATGATTACAAGTAGTGATTGAATTTATGAAGATTACTTTTAAAACAAAGTATTAAAATCGTTATAGTTTTTCTGCAAATAGCTAATAGTGTAAAAAAAAAGTATTGGTATCGAGTATCGAAAATTTTTCGTTTAAAATGTATCGGCGATACACAAATCAATACTTGATACAAAAAGGATCGGCAATACAGCAACCAATACTGAAAAAGTATCGCCGATACTGTATTGGCCGATACCGATACTTCGATACAAACAACCCTGTATATATATATATATATATATATATATATATATACACACATAGTAAACATACCTACCTTTTTATGTACAACAGTTTGTTGTTACATTCAGTTGATACTATATCTATAGACCTTAAACAGTTACAGGTTCATGTAATTGATATGTTCCAGGGCTGTGTGATATACTGAATACCATGTCCTACAAGATGTATCAACCATCACCACATAAGGCGGTCACACCGGAAGAAATTCAAACATTGACCGATGACCTCAATTATGACTGCTCATTAGACCAGATACAGGCTATAACAGGTGCTTATTATTTCAACTTAATAAACGGTTACAATTTCCCTTGATTTCAAGCCAATTTCAACATTGAAAACTATGTTGTATTTTAGCGGAAATATTTTGGTTTGGATACACATTAAAATTTTTAGAAATTAAAACGTGTTATTTAATAACTGTAATGGTATATCGCAACATACTTTGAGCAAGTGCGTGCTAACCTCGATGAGGCCCATGGAATTTTTCCAGGTGAAATTTGTTTCAGAGTCGCCCCACAAGCCCACCCAGCAATAAATAAAACACAAAATAAAATAAAAAAGAGCTAAAACTGGCAGTTCAACCACTACCACATACATTGAACTGCCAGTACTTATAGCGTCGTCCTTCTTTCCTGTGACCCTAACCATGTTATATTTGTGTAGGTCTGACAGAATGTGAAGCTCACCAATAATATTTCTCTTTAGAAATAGTAAAACATCTTTTAAGTAGCAATAGACTGCAGATGATTAACACGTATAAAAAAAAATCATATGAATCTGCTAATTTATATATGATGACGTCTAAAACGCCCCCCCCCCACCCACCATTCCCCCACCATCAATACTGTCCCCCCCCTCCAGTGGCAGACTAGTTTGCTTATTTAAAAGATCGGATCTATTTATTTATCTACGCTTGTGTCAGAAGAGTACCTAGGGTGGGGGAATGGCCCCAGCTTGAGGGGGGCCCCTAACATGTTTAAATTTAAATATTAAGTACATTATTTCCTTTCATGGTGTCGAATGCCAAAATGCAGGGACCGCCAAAGAGGACAAGCCCTCCGGGACCCCAAATCCCTAGGTTCGGCACTGGCTTGTGTTCAAACCTTGCAGCTTAATTTATTCACAGACGTAGCCAATGAAAGCGTTCACCACCTGTCAGTCCTTGATTCATTGTGTGAGCCCATCCCTAAAGTTAAGTATCCACGGACTCCTGGATACAGACCTGCTCCAGACGACAGAGTCGGCAATGCCTGGTCAGTAATATGTTAAAAGACAATTAATTAATACAAATATAGCAATTACATTCAGAGCATTAGGGAATTTTGATTGGGGGGATATTGAAAGAAAAATTAGTTCAAATATAAAAATAAAAATTACATTATAAAAAAATATTTTATAAAAAAACAATTTTTTTCTTGCGTACTAAAAAGCAGAAAATAATCTATATACATAATCGGCTAACCTATGCGTACGTTCGACAGATCTACACACCGTGCGGTGTAAAGTATGCTCATGGCGATAAAAGCCGCATGTCTTTACGTTAGAAATACACGGCACCGTACGGGTTGAAAGCTTACATCGCTAAAAAAAAGTCTGAGTTCTACGTCACTCCTTTGCGGAGTTAAAAAAAAAACAGTGCGTGTCATCGACCGTCTCTATAAAAATAGTCTGGGGAATTCCAAAATTATAGAAACTAAAAAGAGACAATGTATGTTAAATGAGAGTATGTTTGGTGCGCATTTTGTTCATCAAAGGAATCTTTCTTGAATAAAAATGGGGAATTCTAAACACAACAAGGATTTCTTATTAATGAATTAAGATTTTAAAATGATATTGAGTAGTGTGCGCAAATTTTGTTAAGCTTCTGTACCCATAATGAGGATTATTTTCTTCGGGATGAATTATATAAAAAGCTATTTTTTGTATATAGACTGATTGTTAACGGGCTCAAATATATATTACCGAGTTGGTTGGGATAGGGGTGGGAATAAGCCAAATGGTTGCGGAAAGGTGGGGGGGGGGGAGTCAAGCAGACGATTCGAGATGCAACACCGCTATTTTTTTAACATCACGTCTCTCTTTTTTTTAAATACGTCATGTTAAACATGATAAATTATTAAATTATAAAAAATGGGGGAATGGGGAAATGGAATGGGGGTGAAGGGCTGGGGAAGGAGCGTTTAACGGGGGTGGGGGGGTAGGGAGAAGTGTCACGTGGTATTGTTAACAGGGTGAACATGCAGTTATACTAAATGCCCCTTTTTGTAATTTTGTACATTGAGACCCTTTGCTATTCGGGCATGTCTTGAGTGGAAGGGGTGGCGGGCGGGAGGGAGGGAAGGATGGGTGTGGGGCTAAGTGAAAGAGAATTGATTACTTATAAAAAAATGAAATATTGAGAAAGAGTCCTTTAAAATTTTATGAATGAATTAAGATTAGTCAATGATATGGTGTTCTGAGCACATCACCATTTTCAACTCCAACTGCGTGCCAAATAGCCGGTCCGGGTACCGGGCCTGTTCAGCTAGTTTCTGAATAAATTGGTCACATGGTAATAAACTTTATAAGAGCTTCTGATTTTTATAAAACGAAAAACGTTGGATATGGAACCGGAGACCCCAGGTCGACAGTCAAACGATATAAGACCCACACCATTCGTCCCCATAATGCACCAGTAACCTTTTTTTCTTTTTGTGTGTCTAAAATTGTTTTATGAGCATTAAAAAAAAACAACAAACAAACAATGTTTTATTATTTCATTTAAAAAAAAAAAAGAAAATCAAATCGACATCATCATATTTTCAGGGCATGGCGTTGTGACGTACAAGGGGCATCGTCTGGAAAATTGGCGGGAAAAACTTTTGCAATCAAAGACAATACAGCAGTGGCTGGCGTCCCTATGTCCAATGGAAGTAAACTTCTGCAGGGATACATACCAGAATATGACGCTACTGTAGTGACCAGGATTTTAGATGCAGGTCAAGTTTGAATAAGAAAAACTATGTTCCACACTAGTGACCCCTAGTTATGACCTACTTCTGGGACCCACATCGGTGGTCCGAATTAGATTCAAAGGCTACACATGAATGAAGTGTTTATCTTAACACATTGTATGCTTAATGGTTGTACTGATATCAAAATTTAATTAATCTCAATTCACACGTCGTCTCATCTATTTTGCAACATAGACCAGCATAGACAAAAATAGAACAACATAGACCGACATAATATATCATAGAACATCGTAGCACAGCATTGACCGACAAAGAACAACATAGAAAGTGGCCTCATTGGTTCTTCTATATGGTGGTGACATAGGATCACTAAAGTGGCCCCATGTAAAACCAATTTACACCTATTTGCACCTATTTTTTTCTCTGTCTTTCAAATGTGTATGCACACAAGGCCCCTAGCCACCCTAGTCGCCTTTGTCCATCAATAGTGACTGGTCAGTGTTGTTCATTATCTAATACATAATCGGCTAGCCTGGCGTACGTACGTGTGTAATAACTTCAGCGGCTAAAAATTGACTGGGGAATTTGTAAAGATGGTCAAAGGGATACAACTCAATTATAAGGAGTCACTCGCCGGTCCGGGTACCGGACCTTTGATCTAGTTGTTCTATAAATGTCCTCAAATTTCTCTCCCTTTAGTTTCTACATTCCCGTTGCAAAATATTTTACGGCTTGGAGCTATTTTTGTTGACCGATATTCCAGTCAGAGGCGGCCTAAGCAGCACGCAGGGCAAGGGCGAGTGTCAAATGTGGGGGCCTAGACCAAGTGCCAAATATGGGGGCCTAGTGGGGCCTAGACCAAGTGCCAAAATGTGGGGCCTACACCGGGTGCCAAATTGCGGCGCATAGGGCGAGTGTCATATATGGGGACTAGACCGAGTGTCAAATGACAATGCTTAAGTTCCTGAAACAAAGGTCTAGTTTTATCACAGTTAGGTAACAAATAAATAAAATTTAAAACTCCAAGCGTGCGCTCCCCCCTAGGTGCGAGGCCTGGGGTAGTCTCCCCATGTCCTCCCCACCCCCTTAAGGAGGCTATTGCTCCATTTATAATTTTTCGGACCATTATTTTCATATATGTGTTTAGCAGGCTTGCGGAGCCGGAGCCGGAGCCGAGGAGCCGGGAGCCTCTACTTTTTGCTGGAGCCGGAGCCGGAGCCGAAAAATCTGGCGGCTCCACGGCTCCCAAATGGTTTTTTTCTACAGCAGAATTTTTTTTTTAGCTTTAAAATTCCAAATTTGTTTGACTGTTTGCCTCCTACAATTTGAAATGTTGTTATTTTTACGAAAGCCACAACAGTAACAGCGTTAAAATGATAGTGTGCACGCACATCACCACAAAAATTCTTTAACGGGGAATCGTTTTGTGTTCGTTTTAAATCTTGTTTACCCTCCGAAATTTTTTTAATGGCATATTTTTTTGTTATATATAAAGTTAAAACATTTGTATTTCATAGAATAATTGTACCAATCATTTAAAATAATTTTTTACTAAGACGACATATAGAACGAGTCATTTCGTATTATTATTTGACCGCGAATCAGGCCCGTAGCGTGTGTGGGGGCAATGGGGGCTTAGCCCCCCCCTTGCGTTTTGTCAGGCCCCCTCTGCTTATTTGCTCTACATAGTAAAATGTATTACCTGCCCCCCCCCAGCTATTGCCTGGCCCCTGTTGTAGAATGCCTGGCCCCTGCTGTAGAATTTTCACGCAACGGGGCTGCCGCGAATTTGTAATAGACTACTAGTTGCAAGTACCCGGCTTTGCCCGGGTTTAAAATAAGGTTTTCTGTTTACCTTCTGTTTTCTCCCTACCCCCTCTCTCCCTTCCTCTCTCTCTCCCTCCCTCCCTCTCCCTCCCTCCCTTTCTCCCTCCCTCCTTCTCCCTCCCTCTCCCTCCCTCTCTCTCCCATTTCTCTCCCTCCCACCCTCCCTCCCTCCATCTCCCCTCTCCCCCTCCTTCTCTCCCCCCTGTCCATCCCCCCTCCCTCCTTCTCTCTCTCCCTTCCTGCCCCCTCTCTCTCTTTATCTCTTCCTCCCATTTCTCCCATCCTCTCTCTCCCTCTCTCCTTCCCTACCCTCTCTCTCTCTCCCTCCCTAACCCCTCTCTCCCTCCCTTCTTTCTCCCTCCCTCCCCTCTCCACCTCTCTCCCTCTTCCTCCCTCACTCATTCCCTCTCTCCCTCCCTGCCCCCTCACTCTTCATCTCTCTCTCTCCCCCTCCCTCCCCTCTCTCCCTCCCTCCCTCTCCCTCCCTCCCTACCCCCTCTCTCCCTCCCTCCCTTTCTTTTTCCTTCCCTTCCTCTCCCATCTCCCCCTCTCCCTCCTTCTCCCCCCTGTCCACCCCCTTCCCTCCCTCTCTCTCTCCCCTCCCTCCCTCCCTCCTACCCTCCTTCCTCCTCTCTCCCCCTGCCCCCCTCTCTCTCTCTCTTTATCTCTCCCTCCCTCCCTCCCTCCCTCCCTCCCCCCTCTCTCTCTCTCTCTCTCTCTCTATATATATATATATATATATATATATATATATATATATATATATATATATATAAATACTTATTATTATGGCTTCACACTTCTTCTAGAATCCTTCTTCATTCCTTTACCTTCCTCAAACTGTACAAATCAGAGAGCATGAAAAAACATCAACAATTCTTTGCATCACAAAGGCACAATACAGCACCAGCGCGCAAGTTCTATTCGATCATAGGGAAATGACGTCACAGAGGAATTTTATTTATGGCGCCGTCGAGATTACTTTAATATAGTAAAATACTAAAATAAAAAAAAAATTAATTACAATTAAACTACCCATCGAGATGAAACGAAACCTGTCCTATAACCTTCCCCATGTAATTATGTGTATGTGTAACAAATTTCACGTTATCTGTTTTTCTGGATCTTGAGTTATAAGGGAACAGACAGACAGACAGACAAAAAATGCGTCTTATAAGTATAGATAAACAAAATGGTCGCTTTCTGTATTTAATAATTTTATTATAAACAGAATATCTGAAATAGAGTAGATAAATTTATAAAGATGTGGCTATACGGACCCGGGTCCCAATAAAATCCGATTGTTATTCGGACCCGTGGCAAATATGCACTAAGCTTAGCTATATTTAAACTTTATTAGACGGAACCCGAAAAAAATAATAATACAGATTCCGCTTAGTGGGCCTGCTAGTGGGTGATGGCGACAAAAATTGCATAACTTTTTATCAGTGGCATGTTTGCGTGGCGCAATTACAAAAACTTTTGTCTCGTGTGATACTATCTTAATAGGGAGCCGGAGCCGTCACATTTGTGGGAGCCGGAGCCGGAAAAAATTTGGCGGCTCCGCAAGCCTGGTGTTTAGTGTATAAAACATTTTGTAATATATTATAAAAGATAGAATAAATTCTGCTGTCAGTCACCTGTGACAAGTTTGTCAGTATTTTATAACTTCACTCCTCTTTGTCACTTAGTAACAAAAGTCATGTGACATACATATTTTAATATCCATTCATTCTTTAAAGAAAATTAAATGGTGCACTGAGACGTATAAACATATTATTTTATATAAATTGTAATTTAAATAATGATTAAAGTATTTCTTGTTTCGAAAATATAATGTTCAAAATTCTTTTTTTTTATGCTGCAGGAGGAAGAATTTTAGGAAAATCTTCCTGTGATGATTTTTGTTTGAGTGCCATGGGGTTTTCTTCCATTGATGGCTATGTCACAATGCCAGACAATCCTGACTATAGAGTCGGTGGCTCCAGCTGCGGGTCTGGAGTTTTGGTAAAGTTTCTACTGAAATACATGTATTCTGATTATATCTCTCATATGTATTCTGATTATATCTCCAACAGTGGTTTTTTGTGGAATGATTTGTTTATCATTTATCTTCAAAAAGATTGTAAGAAATTACCACGAAACATAATATCTATGCAGGTAGCCACTGGTCAAGTGGACATGGCCATAGCTGCTGACCAAGGAGGGTCAATACGAATCCCTGCAGCCTGGACAGGAACTGTTGGCTTCAAGCCAACGTTTGGTCTAGTTCCGTACACGGGTTTGGTCCCAATAGAGCCAACGGTTGACCACGTTGGACCAATCACTCGTAATGTTGCGGACTGTGCTTTGTTCTTGGAGGTATTTATTTTGAAAACTATTAACTCAGTGGCGTAGCGAGGGGTGGGGGCAAGGGGAACATCATTCCCCGGGCGCTACTCACAAAGGGGCGCCAAATGGTATATTTCACATATAATATTATATGGTTTTCGATTTGGGGGGGGTTGGCGCTAAAAAGGTATTGTGCCCCGGGCGCGAATAAGCTCATTACGCCACTGTCTGAATACAATAAAAAGTAGATTTTAGTTTACGACTTGAAGTACTGTGTCATACTGTAATACAGTGTAGTATTATACATATGATACTTTTAACTGCTAGTCAGTTCATTGACTTTATTACTGACATATTTTAAACAGTAGCTTTAAAAATGATGGCCAGTAGTGGACCTAGGTCGGTTGAATCCCCGGGGTGCGTAGAAGTGAATATTGGTCCTTACAATAATGCGAGACACCAGTAAAGTTTTAAAATTGGGCTTTGGGGGGGGGCACTGACAATGTTCCCGCTAATTTTCAGAAGAATTCATTGGGCTCAACTTTGGATGGAAATTAAAATATACATAACTACCTGGATGCCTACTCGTGTGCGCTCTGTTGTAAATGTAGGTGAGCGCGTTTGGTGAGTCGTGTGGGTGTGCAAACGAGCACAGCTGAGAGGGAACAGTGAAGTCAGGGCACATGGCGCGAGCCAAGTGAGCCCGACGTTTAATGCGCTTCTGGTATTGACCTAAATGATTGAGAAATTGGTGAAGTGGGGATAAGACTCTATCAAAGATCAATTTTCGAAGGTGTTGGGGCGCCCTATGCGAGTTTCCTTTCTATGCCCCCTCCTCCCAATACGGAAAGTGCAAAATATTTTAAATGCTCTTTCGGCGGTTGGTCATAAATTGTTTGACGATGTTATAAAAAGGGAAAATGGTACTCTATATATATATTAGCGGTGTGTGTTCTGCGTTAAATAGAAAGTAAAGAATTAATACAACAGTATTCCAGTTTAAAATCGTCAATCGTAAACAAGAGTAATAAAAATCATGAAAAAATCGGATCTGCCCGAAACCAAAAATAACCTAGCCTACTGATCAAGCCTAAGGGAATATAATTCTATGCAAAAGTTTTGCAGGACACAGCTAGTAATATATATAATGGCGATTTGGGTTCTGCGTTAAATCGAAAGTAAAGAATTAATACAACAGTATTCCAGTTTAAAATATAATCATCAAAAAATCGGATCTGCCCGAAATAAAAAAAAATAACCTAGCCTACCGATCAAGCCTAAGGGGCTATAACTCTATGCAAAGGTTTTGCAGGGTTCAGCTAGTTTTAAAATAATATTTGTTTTATATTACATGTGAACTACCCTTACAGGATTAAAGAAACATAACAAAATCGTAACGTAAGTTTTTAGCTTAAAACAAATAATAAAAAAAGAGAGTTATTTATGAATGACTAGCGACGTCTAATGATGTCACAGCTATTCCTGGAAATGGATGGCAGACAAAAACCTTAGTGCTTTGTGTCAATAGTAAAACAGAGATATAAACGCTTATGTGGTAAAATCATCAAGTCTTCTTGTATCTACGCCCACATAATGCATTCTTTAATGTCATACAATTAAACAGTTATAATTTCGTCAAAATAAAAATCTCGGAAGATACTTTCGACATAACGTTTGATTATTTAACTTTTGCCGCGGTACACCAGGCACTGCCTCGCTGCACACCAGGCACTGTCTCGGGGCACACCAGGCTCTGTCTCGCGGAACACCAGGCTCTGTCTCGCGGAACACCAGGCACTGTCTCGGGGCACACCATTCACTGTCTCGCGGAACACCAGGCACAGTCTCGGGGCACACCATTGACTGTCTCGGGGCACACCAGGCACTGTCTCGCGGAACACCAGGCACTGTCTCGCGGAACACCAGGCACTGTCTCGCGGAACACCAGGCACTGTCTCGGGGCACACCATGCACTGTCTCGCGGAACACCAGGCAATGTCTCGAGGCACATCAGTGTGCTGTCACAGTCGGTTTCGGAGCACTAGTGTAAGTGAATATCAGACACAAAATAAAAACTGGCAAAAACATTTACGTCTTATCGCATTCTCAACATCCAGTCTCACATTTTGTCAAAATGTCTGCCTCTTATAGAAAAAACAAAATGGACTCGGCGGCAGTGCCCGACTGCTAACTGAAAGATCCCGAGTTCGAGCCCCAGCGGGTGCCGTGTCTTTTCTCGGTTCAGGTCGATGCCCCCCCACCCCCACCCCCAACTAACTAACGGGTTCCCAACATTTCTTGAGGAAAATAAAGGCGGCCGAGCATTGTAATAGCCATTGCGACTATAGAAACAGACTTGTTTTTATAATACAGAAGATAAATTAAAACCAATAACAACCACTACTGAATGCATGTGTACATTTTATAAAAAACTTCAACTCAATTCTCCCAGGTGATTGCTGGTAGTGATGGTTTAGATGGGAGACAAAAAGCGGAAGTGGAAATACCAGAATACAGCAAACATGTAAACAATTTGACATTTGATTCTTTAAACATCATTGTCATTTCTGTTGTAATTTATTTTTAGAATTTTAAGAAAAAAAAAGTCTTTGTGACATATATTAAAAAAAAGGAAAGATAATTTAATTATATATATATATATATATATATATATATATATATATATATATATATATATATATATATATATCTTTCAAGTGACCAAATCCACACATAACATTAATTTGTTTATTGCAGCTGGAACCAGGCATATTACATAAGAAACTCGGTCTGTTGCAGGAAGGTCTTGACACTTGTGTTTATGAGACTCAGAATTCTGTCACGGATTTTCTTCAAAATATTTATTTAGCTGGACTTTCTTTGGGCACAGTTTCTGTACCGCTTCATAAACACGGTACACTAGAGACACAGTAGACTAGAGACACGATAGACTAGAGACACGGTAGACTAGAGACACGGTAGACTAGAGACACGGTAGACTAGAGACACAGTCGACACAGACACGTCATATTAGAGACACAGTAGACTAGAGACACAGTAGACTAGAGACACGGTAGACTAGAGACACGGTAGACTAGAGACACGGTAGACTAGAGACACGGTAGACTAGAGACACAGTAGAAATAGACACGTCAAATTAGAGACACAGTAGACTAGAGACACGGTAGACTAGAGACACAGTAGACTAGAGACACGGTAGACTAGAGACACGGTAGACTAGAGACACGGTAGACTAGAGACACAGTAGAAATAGACACGTCAGATTAGAGACACAGTAGACTAGAGATACGGTAGACTAGAGACACGGCAGACTAGAGACACAGTAGACTAGAGACACGGTAGACTAGAGACACAGTAGACATAGACACGTCAGATTAGAGACACGGTAGACTAGAGACACGGTAGACTAGAGATACAGTAGACTAGAGACACGGTAGACTAGAGACACAGTAGACATAGACACGTCAGATTAGAGAACACGGTAGACTAGAGACACAGTAGACATAGACACGTCAGATTAGAGACACGGTAGACTAGAGACATGGTAGACTAGAGACATAGTAGACATAGACATAGTAGACTAGAGACACAGTAGACTAGAGACACGGTAGACTAGAGACACAGTAGACATAGACACGTCAGATTAGAGACACGGTAGACTAGAGACACGGTAGACTAGAGACACAGTAGACATAGACACGTCAGATTAGAGACACAGTAGGCTAGAGACACGGTAGACTAGAGACACAGTAGACATAGACACGTCAGATTAGAGACACGGTAGACTAGAGACACGGTAGACTAGAGACACGGTAGACTAGAGACACGTCAGATTAGAGACACAGTAGACCAGAGACACGTCAGATTAGAGACACAGTAGTTTAATGAAATACGATGGACTTTTATTAGATCATAACATATGAATTTTTTTGAAATATGTTATAATTTTAATTTTTTTAACAGGTTCAGCCCTTTTTACTGGTTTCATATCTTCTGGCTGCAACACTTGTTTTCAAATGGGAAGTAAGTGAAGGATGTACTTGTGTTGAAATTTGCATTCAATAGTTCTTTTATAACATGTTTAAAGTTATTCAAGTCAAATTTAATCATTCTTAAAAATATTACTTACATGATCATATTAAGTCTTTTATATTTTGGGTTTTTTTAGCAAACAAATCCACGGGTAAGGAATATTTATATTGAATGGTTTACTTTAAAATACATGGATGAAAATTTAATTTAAATAATCAGCAAATTGCTTAGAAATAGTTGAACTTGATGTTTATATAACTTCCCCTGGGTTCTTGGGTTATCTGATAGAGTGTAGGACAAAACCCCCACAAGGACTAAACCCCACAGACAATAACTCCAGCGGACATAACTCCGGCGGACAATAACTTCAGCGTACAAAACCTCCATAGGACCATCTCACATTTTGTCTGGATTCATTCTCCCCACCCCATCTCACATTTTGTCAAAATGTCCACCTCTTATATAAAAACCAAAAAAAAGGGGACACGGTGGCTGTGTGGTAGAGCTCGACTGCTAACCGAAAGGTCCCAAGTTCAAGTTCCGTGTCCCTGATTTCCCTATGTCCATTCGGTTTTGTCCGGGGGGGGGGAAGGTTTTGTTCCGACACCTATTTGAGAATAGTTTGAGAATTCACGTCTATTTTTCACTTGCTTCTTTGTGCTGATGTTTATTCTCTGTATTGACTTTTTTATTTGATGAACTAGCCGCTGGGCAGTTTTTGCCAGGGTTCTATCCCACGTCACTTGAGAAAGCTGTCCGCCTGGGACGTCAGTGTTGTGGCAGCCTACTGGCGCCTGGCATTAAGGCCTTCACGACATTGGGTGAATTGTTGATGCGTCGCTATGGCAACCACTACTACTGCAAGAGCAGAAATCTAATTCTCGAGCTGACGAGGCAGTACGACGAGGCTCTGACGAAATGTGACGTCATTGTCATGCCAACGCTGACTCACGTGTCTTCGAAATTTCCACAGCAGCAAACAACAGAGGCCGTTTCTCAGAGAGGTAGGTAGCAGAGATGAGCGGACAGCGGACGCGTCCGCTTGCGGACGCAGATCCGCAGACTTTTCCGAATCCGCGGACTGACAGCGGACGCTTCGTATGGTTAAGTTGCGGACTCGCGGACTGACGCGGATCTTCTTTAGCGTTACCATAAAAAAATTCAAGTCATTTAAACAGCTAAATTTCAGCAATGCGGACGCGCGGACTGACTAAGGACCAATGTTGTAAGATTCTGCGGATGCGGACGCGGATCATTGATAGAAATCCGCGGACGGACGCGGACGCTAAATTTCAAGATCCGCACACCTCTGGTAGGTAGTAATTTGTTATCAGACGTTCATAGAATCTAGGGCAGGGTTTCAGAGATTATGGGGGTGGGGGGAAATAACTCAAAATTAAATTTTTATAGCATATAATTTGATAGGTGTCAGTACATTAGTCTCAGGACCTTTAACAGAAATTGGCGTTAGCTTAGTTTCCCTTCATGTTAGAAAAGCTCTGGGTTTGTTGAATTAATAACAAATCAAGGGAATAATGTTACAAGTAACATTCAAGTCCATAACAATTCAAGACAATACTGCAATATGTACCATCATATTCCATAACAATTCAAGACAATACTGCAATAACTACATTCTAACATTTTCTTGTGGTATTACTAAGTCATCCTATTCTGATGGTATTGCTAAGTCATGTTATTTTTTTTCACTTGCATTTCAGAGTTTCTCAAGGACAGCACTGACCAGATAGCCAACACAATTGTCGCCAATATGACTGGCCATCCTGCTCTCACCTTACCACTTGGCAGGCTGGGCGACGGCTCTAAGGACAGCCTGATGCTCGTAGGCAGGAAATATGATGAGTTGAGCATACTTCAAGTTGCCAGAGCGTTGGAGAAAATAATTCCAGATAGACAGGATACACTTTAAAAGTCACTTTGTAAAGTCTACAGTAGGCAGTACTTTGTAAAGTCTACAGTAGACAGTACTTTGTAAAGTCTACAGTAGGCAGTACTTTGTAAAGTCTACAGTAGGCAGTACTTTGTAAAGTCTACAGTAGACAGTACTTTGTAAAGTCTACAGTAGGCAGTACTTTGTAAAGTCTACAGTAGGCAGTACTTTGTAAAGTCTACAGTAGACAGTACTTTGTAAAGTCTACGGTAGACCGTGCCCTATCATAGGCTAACAGGGTACGAACACAGTTTGTAAACAGACATTTAACTTTTCAATTTACAATGTTAAGGATAATATATGTGGTTATTTAGTGTTATACAAAAGCGAATTGTAAATGATCAATTTTTTAATAGGAAATGTTCACTCTAGTTTTCTTATTATTGTCTTTAATTAAAGTGTTTATATTTTATTTTCTGTAACATTATTTAAAACATTTTTACAGCCATAAAATAGTTTCATTATAATACGACCGCCCAGTGTATTTAATAGGGATTGCACTATACAAATGTTTGAATTAGACTGATTTCATTCCTTGTACAATAATTCATTAATATGGAAAGTTCATTCAACTATTTTTTTTTATTACTGCTAATGTTTTAATATAAAAACAGTTTAAAAAATAAATGAATTACTTAACTCAATTAATCCAGCAATAAAAAAAAAAACATTTCGCAGGATATTTGTTTTTTAAATATTTTTTATTTTGCAATTCCAAAACTTTTTTATTCCCTCCCTTACACTGGTTACACCACACTATCAGTATAATATCTAATCTGTGGGTTACACCACACAATCTATATAATATCTAATCTGTAGGTTACACCACACAATGTGTATAATAAATAATCTGTAGGTTACACCACACAATGTGTATAATAAATAATCTGTATGTTACACCACACAATGTGTATAATAAATAATCTGTAGGTTACACCACACAATGTGTATAATAAATAATCTGTAGATTACACCACACAATCAGTATAATATCTAATCTGTAGGTTACACCACACAATCTATATAATATCTAATGGACCTCTCCAGCTCCCTTGTTCACGCACTACTACATGTGCAATGTCACACACTAACACACACTCTGACAGATACACACACTGACACACACTAAAACATACATAAACTACTCACACACACACTGAAACAAATCGATACATACACACCTATACGCACACGGAACCACTTGTTGACGAAGAGCCCGTCAGCTATGTAATGCAGAGGACCGTTGACCAACAGGTCGTTGGTATGAAATACTACAATCTCTACGTGACGGCGGTGTAAACATATTGAGAGAGGGGGGGACTTGAAAATGTTATCGGTAACCCTTAGTGAGAAGTATTTCTCATAGCACATTATCTACACTTATAAAAAGTTATTGTTTATTTCACATATACCTATCAACAATTGAAAGAAACATAAAAAGGTTATATACAGGGCTCGATTTAGTGCCGGGGAAATACCCCGGCACTGAGAACTGTCACGCCGGCTATGCGTTAGCTAATTCATCCCAGCCGGGGATGAAATCATAGACATTTATCCCCGGCTCTGAAGAATTTTTTTTTCATCCCCGGCACTGGTTTTTTCTTAAATCGAGCATTGGTTAATATATATATATATATATATATATATATATATATATATATATATATATATATATATATATGCAGTGCTTTTTTGTAGAAAAAAATAGGTGCCGGTAATCAGTGATGGATTGCCTAAAGTTTAGCTAAAACCCAGCGTCTAGTTTAGTTCTTATTGCGCACAATTTTAAAATAATTCAATTTTAACAAATTAATAATATAATAAATTAATAATAAACGTTAAAATACAAAAAAAGTAATAATTTTTCCCCCCACATTGAAAAAGGTGCCGGTACGCCGGCAAAAGCACTGTGTATATATATATATAATACATATATATATATATATATATATATATATATATATATGTATGTACAAGTGAACACAAGTTATGTTACATAAACATCTGTTATGTTTCTAACAAATCAGAAATTGTATGGCCTCAAAAAGTTAAATCAATAATGAGTCAAAAACCATAACATCCAGCAAGAGAGAATACATTAAACAAAGTTTGCTCATTGTAAAAATACTCTATACATTTATGCCAAAAAAAATTGTCAGTTAAAATGAATTGACAAGGATCAACCTTGTCCAGAAACAATCTATACACATATAGACGAATGACTGCACTGTTGGCACGGCGTCTATCTGGTTGTAGTCTTCAGGTAGCCATGCGACATTCACTATTCAGTCACTTGATTGGTGTACGTCACTGTTCCTTCATTTCATCGTCAGAGTTCACCAGTAGGTCATAACCCCTGGACGGAGGTTCTCGAATACAAAAATATACACTGGAAAACGATAAGAAAGAGCGAAAAACAATGTTTACAGACGTCGTGTAAATTGACTGTAGCTTTAACCAAGGAGATTAAGGGGGGAGGGGGTTTGAGGAGGCAACCCGAACACTTCTTAGGGGCCCAAGTAGGGCAGAGGAAGCCCCATCGTCAGAGCTTGTCAGAATTTCTGTTTTCGGCCCTGACTTTAAATAAAAAAGTGGTGCAAAAAAAAGGGAACTAATCAAACGATTTGTTATTTACTAATATATATATTTCGTTTCTCATTCTAAATTAAATAATAAACTGATGTTCCGAAATCATTCATAAATGTTTACTATTTACAGTTGAATATAATGTGAAAGCGGTGGTGCAACTAGTGTCACTGGCAACCATAGCGGACTCTAAAACTGGCCGCCCCATCACCGTGCCAAAAAAAAAAACCCACTAGAGTGGTGAAGTTATCGCCCCTTACTAGCAGCAAAGTCAGTTCCGCCTTGTTACACCATTGAGTTTATTTAATACGTTCGTCATTTGAATAATATTGCACACATAAGTTAGATTAATTGTTTACCCTTATTAAACTAACAAACTAGAGCAACAAACAACATTTACTGTAGATTATTATTATTCGTTGAAAAATGTCAGCTAATGTACTGGTATAGTTTACCCAAATAAAATGAATGCCACGTAGGCACACGATGCCATGACCAGGTAGACAGCTCCTGGCATATAACTTACAGTGGCCGCGAAGATCTTATTGAAGGATGTAGTTGACAAAAGGGTACTCAATGTTTCTACGATGGCAATACTTGAAAAAACAGCACCTAATCATGGAATAACGTAACATAGTCAACAGAAACAGCACCTAGTCATGGGATAACGTAAAATAGTCAACAGAAACAGCACCTAGTCATGGAATAACGTAAAATAGTCAACAAAAACAGCACCTAGTCATGGAACAACGTAAAATAGTCAACAAAAACAGCACCTAATGGAATAACGTAACATAGTCAACAGAAACAGCACCTAGTCATGAAATAACGTAAAATAGTCAACAAAAACAGCACATAGTCATGGAATAACGTAAAATAGAACAAAAGCAGCACCTAGTCATGGAATAACGTAAAATAGTCAACAGAATCAGCACTTAGTCATGAAATAACGTAACATAGTCAACAGAAACAGCACCTAGTCATGGAATAACGTAAAATAGTCAACAAAAACAGCACCTAGTCATGGAATAACGTAAAATAGTCAACAGAAACAGCACCCAGTCATGGAATAACGTAAAATAGTCAACAAAAACAGCACCAAGTCATGAAATAACGTAAAATAGTCAACAAAAACAGCACCTAGTCATGGAATAACGTAAAATAGTCAACAAAAACAGCACCTAGTCTCACCTTGTTTATCAGGGCCTGCCAACATGGACATCAATGACCGGACTATTGAAGAAAATGGTACTTCCGGAATCAATATCACAGGGACTGTGAATAGATAAACACAAATATTTAACAGAAATATTTAACATAAATATTTAATACAAATATCTAACATACATATTTAACACAAATATCTAACACAAATATTTAACACAGATATTTAACACAAATATTTAACACAAATATTTAACACAAATATTTACAAAAATATTTAACACAAATATTTAACACAAATATCTAACACAGATATTTAAAACAAATATTTAACACAGATATTTAACACAAATATTTAACACAAATATTTAACACAAATATTTAACACATATATTTAACACATATTTAACACAAATATTTAACTACAAATATTTAACACAAATATTTAACACAAATATTTAACACACATATTTAACATTTTCGGTCTCGAAAAGGTAAGTGTCTAGGTTTGTGTGGGTTTGCTCTAGGGAAAGTTCTCAAAAGTCATGACCAGTGTAGTAAAAAGATTCCGGATATTTGTTTTAACACCGGGCTGCAAATATTGGGCATTGTACCGAATCAATATTAGCCACAGGTAAGTCCACGAATACCACAATAGCATGTTGCTGTCTGAGGACAACTGAACATTTCCTCACCTTTACCCAATGGTCTCAGTCTACAGTTATATTGAAATAGGTATAATTTCGACTTTTATCCTTTTCTTACAGTTCGTTGAGTTCCGAATCACATGAATCATGGGATACAATGAATTTTGAGGGGGTAAAAATACAATATTTCACAGGCATACACACACAAATTCTGACTAACAAAGTTTTAAGTCTATGTTAAAATAAAAAATGAAGTTAAAAATTAAATAGCTACAATCTACATCGGACTTCAACGGTTAACTATCAACAATAAAAAAATCTAATACCACAATCCGAAGATGTCAATTGACATCGTTTATGTAATGACATCGCTAATAAACATTAGCTCTTAATGAAATCATCAATAATTGTCACAGCAATATACTTTATCAATGGCTATATCAACATGCGATAATGAAATAAAGAAAATAGATATCTAAAAAAAGGCAAGAATCAATTCTACTTTACTTAGATAAAGCCTGCAATACCAACCAACTTGGATGAAAGCTTCAAAAGTTAACGCCACACCCAAAAACAGAATGGCCATCATGCCGATCTTTTCTTCCGCCAAGCAGCTGCATCAGTTTAAACACCAGAGTTCCCAGGAATGCAGTTCCAGCGCACAGCTCAGAATGGCCACGTAGTTTCCGATACGACCCGAGTCTCCAGCAAAATGGCCGCCTCAGTAGGTGAAGGCCATGGAGTCAATGTTCAATTTGCACGAGGCGCACCTATGGAAAAACTAGGAGACACACAGAAAGTTGCTCTCCTCGCGCAGGAAGTCATCGAATACGTAGCGCGACGCAACCTTCTCACGTAAAGCAATGCTGGTTCTTCCGATGGCCTTGGCCTTCCTTGCTTGAACCGGAAGTGTTTCTGGAGAGTGAAAACGACGTGACAGAAAGCTATGCACACCATGGACACCAGTAAAAGGAACGCTTAGAAGAGCCAACATTTCGATGAGGTAGCTTCGACTGTCACATTCGCCCCTGCAGTCAATTCAGTTGGTGGAACTGCAGATGAGAAATTAATCCAGAATGTTCTGTCGCGGTTTTGAGGTGTTGATGTCCGCCGTGAGAGAGTAGAGGCTGACCAGCATGACTAACCAGGAGCCGCTCCATTCAGCTTGCAACCGCCATAGGCCAGGTACGAGATAATTGGAGGTCAAGGTCGAACCTGAAAAAAGGAAAGCGAAAAGCAATAATTTTCGACTTGAATAAACAAGTGGAACTCCGATTGACGAGTAACTCTGATTGACGAGTAACTCCTCGATTGGAAAGTAATCTCTGATTGAAAAGTGCGAATAACTGATTGACGTGTACCTTTGATTGACGTAGCCACCTTTGATTGT
The DNA here is from genome assembly GCA_021962125.1 of Bulinus truncatus. Lineage (NCBI taxonomy): Eukaryota > Metazoa > Mollusca > Gastropoda > Planorbidae > Bulinus > Bulinus truncatus. The sequence goes on along the minus strand of JAGDYQ010000023.1, from coordinate 8,206,005 downwards.
GGCAGTAACTCTGAACCCGACGAGTAACTCTGATTGATGTGTACCTTTGATTGACAAGTAACTCTGATTGACGAGTAACTCTGATTGACGAGTAACTCTGATTGAAAAGTGAACTCTGATTGACGAGTAACTCTGATTGATCGTGTACCTGATTGATTAGTAGTAACTCTGATTGACGAAGTAACTCTGATTGACAAGTAACTCTGATTGACGTAGTAACTCTGGATTGACAAGTGCTCCTGATTGACGAGTAACTCTAGATTGACGTTATGCCTTTGATTGACAATGCTCTGATTGACGAATAACTCTGATTGAAGCGAGTAACTCTGATTGACAAGTAACTCTGATTGACGAGTAACTCTGATTGACGAGTAACTCTGATTGACGAGTAACTCTGATTGACGAATAACTCTGATTGACGAGTAACTCTGATTGACGTGTACCTTTGATTAACAAGTAACTCTGATTGACGAGTAACTCTTGATTGACGAGTAACTCTGATTGACGAGTAACTCTGATTGACGAGTAACTCTGATTGACAAGTAACTCTGATTGACAAGTAACTCTGATTGACGAGTAAATCTGATTGACGAGTAACTCTGATTGACGAATAACTCTGATTGACGAGTAACTCTGACTGACGTGTGCCTTTGATTGACGAGTAACTCTGATTGACGAGTAACTCTGATTGACGAGTAACTCTGATTGACAAGTAACTCTGATTGACGAGTAACTCTGATTGACGAGTAACTCTGATTGACGAGTAACTCTGATTGAAAAGTAACTCTGATTGAAAAGTAACTCTGATTGACGAGCAGTATGTCTCAAGACAAGAAAATGTTTTGAACTTTTTTTTAACTTGATAGATGAGCCATGGCTTGCAGCGAGAGCAAAAATTATAAATAAATTTCAACTTTGTCTACGAAGCTTCATGTGTTCACAAATTAAGACTGAAACGTTGAGTGCAATCAATGTTAGTAACTACAATGGCACGTCACATGTCCATAAACTATTATATTAAAAGTTGGCTAACAACAGGTGTCAAGAAATAAGTTCAGTGCTAATGCTAAACACAAGAAATCGTTAAAACCATTTTTACCAGCAAGTTGAATTTCGTCTCACAATTTTATTCACAAATTGCTAAAATATTTATTGAAAACCAAACTATTCGAGTTTTATTTATTTATTATGAAGAAATCTGTTATACAAGTGATGTAATATACGAGTGATGTTATATACAAGTGATGTAATATAAGATTGATGTAATATAAGATTGATGTAATATACAAGTGCTGTAATATACAAGTGATGTACTATAAGAGTGATGTAAATATACGAGTGATGTAATATACGATTGATGTAAATAGACGAGATATGAGTTATGTAATATATGAGTGATACACATGATGTAATATAAAAGTAAAAGTTCCCTTAGCCCTAACGGGCCATCGGAGCAGATCTGTTTCTATAACCTCGGCATATGAAGGGATTGTGTGGTTAGCACAACGCCCAGCCGCCTTTACTTCCCCAACTTAAGTCAGGTACCCATTTAAAGCTGGGTGAACTTGTGGGACGACTTTGCATCAAATTTAACCTGGAAAAATTCCATGGGCCTCACCGAGGATCGAACCCAGGACTCTCAGGTTGACAGTCGAGTATCTACACCACTCGGCCACCCGTCCCACTGATGTAGTATACGATTGATGTAAATATACGAGTGAAGTAATATACAAGTGATGTAATTAATATACGAGTGCTGTAATATACGAGTGATATAATATGCGAGTAATGTAATATACGAGTGATGTAATATACGAGTGATGTAATATACGAGTGATGTAATATATGAGTGATGTAATATATGAGTGATGTAATATATGAGTGATGTAATATATGAGTGATGTAATATACGAGTGATGTAATATACGATTGATGTAAATATACGAGTGATGTAATATACGATTGATGCAAATATACGAGTGATGTAATATATGAGTTATGTAATATATGAGTGATGTAATATATGAGTGATGTAATATATGAGTGTTACAGATTCTCTGAAATAAAGAAAAAGAATTATATTTGAGATCTAAGGAGTGATTGTGTATTAGAAGTTTCGTTCACAATTAAATTTCAAATGGAACAATACGGTCGGAATGATTGCTTGAATAAATAGTTTAAAGCTCACGAAAAAAGGGAAATTTACCATTTTGATTTATCACGCTCTTTGTACTAACACATCAACATTTGTTTTTTTTTCAAACCTTTTATTTTTGTCTTTCCATGCACTCTCTCTCTCTCTCTCTTGTGCCCATATTTTTCATATCTTCATTTTCCCTGTTTTATTTCTGGCATTTATTATTAAAATAGAATTCTGGTGGTAATACCTACTTCACAATGACCGCTGTAATTACCACTCTAAGTAGATAGGCCAGTGCATCACCAGGACCAGACGGCGTCCGACAAAGTCCGAGTACGAGCCAACCAGAACACAGATTATAAAAGCCGGTCCGCACATGGCGAAACTCAGTTTGGCCAGGAACTCAGAGGTCTGTAGAGAAACGGAAAAAAAAAATGAAAATGATACACAAGAAAAATCTGTAAGTTATTTAAAAAAAAGTCACTAGAAAAGTTTTAAATATAGTATTACGTTTAACATAATATTACGTTTAAAATAATATTACGTTTAACATAGTATATCGTTTAAAATAATATTACGTTTAACATAGTATAACGTTTAAAATAGTATTACGTTTAAAATAGTATTACGCTTAAATGGTATTACGTTTAAAATAGTATTATGTTTAACATAGCATTACGTTTAACATAGTATTACGTTTAACATAGTATTACGTTTAACATAGTATTACGTTTAACATAGTATTACGTTTAAATAGTATTCAGTTTAACATAGTATTACGTTTAAAATAGTATTACGTTTAAAATAGTATTACGTTTAAATGGTATTACGTTTAAAATAGTATTACGTTTAACATAGTATTACGTTTAAATAGTATTACGTTTAACATAGTATTACGTTTAACATAGTATTACGTTTAAATAGTATTACGTTTAACATAGTATTACGTTTAAATAGTATTCAGTTTAACATAGTATTACGTTTAACATAGTATTACGTTAAAATTGTATTAAGTTTAACATAGTATTACGTTTAAATAGTATTACGTTTAAAATAGTATTACGTTTAAAATAGTATTAGTTTAACATAGTATTACGTTTAACATAGGATTACGTTTAACATAGCAATGCATTGAGCAATTTTGTCGAGCCGAGTAAAAATGACTCTCTAGCGCAAGGCCTCCATTGGCGCGGGGCCCGATTGGAAGAAATCGGCCTTTAGCCGACCCTGTCCTGTAGCATATCAAAATTATTCACAACAAGATGTCTACTACTTGCTGTCGATCAAAGAGATTCGCAATGTAGCATACTGACCGAAACGTTAAATCTTGGCCAATACTAGCATAACGTGAAATATTGACCACAACGTGAAATACTGGCCAAGTTTTGACCACAATTGGAGATATTGGCAACATACTGCCACACAATGACAAATTGACATTACATTGAATACAACGTGAAATACTGGCTAAATACTGACCATGTCGGGAATTACTGGTTACATATTGAACCCAAACGTGAAATACTGGCCACATACTGACCCCAACGTGAATTACGGGCCCCACACTGATCCCACACGTAAAATACTGGCCACACACTGACCCCAACGTAAATTACTGGCCACACACTGACCCCAACGTAAATTTCGGTCCACATACTGACCACAAGTGAATTACGGGCCACATACTGACCACAAGTGAATTACTGGCAACATACTGACCACAACGGTTGTACGAGGGAGAGATGTACAAAGATCGGTGCACATAATAACCACCCAAAAAGTAGTGCCTGGATAGATACAAGATCAATAGATACAAATTTCATCTTTACGATGCAATATTTATACTTTATATAACCATTTATACTTGATATAACCATTTATACGTGGTATAACCATTTATACTTGACATAACCCTTTATACTTGATATAACCACTTATACTTGATATAACCATTTATACTTGATATAACCATCGACGTATCTTTAAGTAACTTGTACCCCAACTCTACATACACTTACATAGTTTTCTCTGCGTGCTGTTGTATACAGTTAAACCAATCGTAAGATAACAATCACGTGACAAACCTCAGCCTCCACCAGGTCAGCCTCATGAGCCCGCGAGTCATTGAGCTCCACGTTACAAGGTGCTTTGTCCGTCTCGTTTTTGGCCAGGCCCCTTTCAGCAGTCAACTTGCTGACGATGTACTGGGCCATAAGAGTATCCCTGGCACTGCCTGCTGATCTGTGCACACAAAACATCACGTTCATTGTTAGTTAAATTAGAATCACTCATGGTCTTAATCAGCTTATTGATATTAACAAGTAAAATAAACGGAAGCCAGTTCCATGAAAAAGTCGACTTACAGAGCTAGTACAGGTATCACCACCGACACGATACGAGCTCTGACTGTGGAAAAGCTTGGCTGGGTGTCATGGATACGTTTCTCAATAAAGGGAGTGTACTCCACGTCTTCAGTTGATGACGTCATTTGATTAGCTCGGCTGAAGGAAACAAAAGATTCTGATTTCGAGTAAACATTGTTACCAAACGTAACATTTGTACAACCCCCCCCCCCCAAAATAAATAAAAAAGTAAATAAACCGTCTGCTAAACATGTAGCGTTTCACTAAATTGGCGGGCAATCATTCACGTCTCTTTTTTTTTAAAATACGTCACGTTGAACATGATAATTTATACAATAAAGAACTGTTGGGGAAAGAGTCCTTTAAAAATATTATGAATGAATGTTAGATTCAAAGTTTAATAGTCGGGGGTTGTTTTTATTAAGATTCTATGCCCATAATTTGGCATAATGAGGATTATTTTCTTTGGGATGAACTATATAAATTTGAACTTTATTTGATGTATTATTAAGTGTCCCTATTTTCAAATGTATTTAGGCTACAATAATCTGTCCATGTTCTTTGGGGCCACTTCGAATACATAGATAGCCTATGCTATTTTTTTTTGTATATTTCTGATTGTTAACGCGTAATAATAAATCACCATGTTCTACTCCAAATGCGTGTCTACAAGCCGGTCCGGATACCGGGGCCTTTGTTTACTAGTATTTTATAAGAGGCATTGAGCGTCCAACTGATATAAAAAGAAAATCGTCTGGAGCCATAGACACGATGCTTCGATGAGCCAGTTGGAGCAGCGTGTTTCAACCTGTTTCGCGACCGTATCCCTTATCCGTATCCACGGGTACCACTCACACGTAAGTTCGGAGTAAGTGTACTCACTATGGAATGTACTTTATCTTTATAATGCGATACTTGGTCACGTCGTTAGGTGATGAGCCACGCAGCAAAACTGGCGACCTTCTTCAAACTCATTGGTTGGTTTAAAAGATAATTACATGTCGATGCGTACACCTGCATGACCTTTCCCCGTACCCCTTGGGGTACGCGTGCCACCGGTTGAGAGCTGCGGAGTTAGAGCGAACAAATACATGGACACAGATAAATACATGGACACAGATAAATACATGGACACAGATAAATAAATGGACACAGATAAATGCATGGGCACAGATAAATACAAGGACACAGATAAATACATGGACACATATAAATACATGGACACAGATAAATACATGGACACAGATAAATACATGGACACAGATAAATACAAGGACACAGATAAATACATGGACACAGACAAATACATGGACACAGATAAATACATGGACACAGATACATACATGGACACAGATAAATACATGGACACAGATAAATACATGGACACAGATAAATACATTGACACAGACAAATACATGGACACAGACAAATACATGGACACAGATAAATATATGGACACAGATAAATACATTGACACAGATAAATACATTGACACAGATAAATACAGGGACACAGATAAATACATGGACACAGATAAATACATGGACACAGATAAATACATTGACACAGACAAATACATGGACACAGACAAATACATGGACACAGATAAATACATGGACACAGATAAATACATTGACACAGATAAATACAGGGACACAGATAAATACATGAACACAGATAAATACATGGACACAGACAAATACATGGACACAGATAAATACAAGGACACAGATAAATACATGGACACAGACAAATACATGGACACAGATAAATACATGGACACAGATAAATACATGGACACAGACAAATACATGGACACAGATAAATACATGGACACAGACAAATACATGGACACAGATAAATACATGGACACAGACAAATACATGGACACAGATAAATACATGGACACAGATAAATACATGGACACAGATAAATACATGGACACAAATAAATACATTGACACAGATAAATACATTGACACAGACAAATACATGGACACAGACAAATACAGGGACACAGATAAACAGATGGACACAGATAAATACAACTGAAATTTAAACAAATGTAGGATCACCGATATAACATTGAATGAAACATAACACTGATATAACTTTGACTTATGTTTCGAAGATGGATTCAAAACGAAAATAGGACTAGGGTGGGTGTAATTTTTGGGCCCTAAGGTGAGTGTTATATGCAGGGCTGTTTCAAGGTACTCATGGGCCCTAGGGCGAGTGTTATATGCAGGGCTGTGTCAAGGTACTCATGGGCCCTAAGGTGAGTGTTATATGCAGGGCTGTGTCAAGGTACTCATGGGCCCTAAGGTGAGTGTTATATGCAGGGCTGTGTCAAGGTACTCATGGGCCCTATGGTGAGTGTTATATGCAGGGCTGTGTCAAGGTACTCATGGGCCCTATGGTGAGTGTTATATGCAGGGCTGTGTCAAGGTACTCATGGGCCCTAAGGTGAGTGTTATATGCAGGGCTGTGTCAAGGTACTCATGGGCCCTAGGGTGAGTGTTATATGCAGGGCTGTGTCAAGGTACTCATGAGCTCTAAGCACTATGTCTGTAGGCTATACGGCCGTGGCTATGCGTGGGGCCTGGAACAAACATTTAGTTTTGTACGTTTAGTAAAAAAAACAACAACCGTCGCAGGACTCGGGGTGATCACACAGTTGGCACCTACCCACTACTGTTAGTTAGATTAGAAAGTCATTCAATTATGATGATTTGAAAAATTGTAAGATTAAAATACCAGGACAATACATTTGATCAGATTATTAGACTTAGGTCAAGAATATATTGTGTGTTAATCAAATAAAGAACTAACCTTCATTCGGTACAATGATCCAACATTCAACTGAAGTATTTCATTTTAACACGCTTATTTAAAAAAAAATGAAACAAAACCATCCATTTCTAATTCTTTTAACTGAACCTAACTCATCAAATCATTTAGGAAATCAATTAAATTCTTATATAAGAACCAATCTAAAGACATAATAATACAAAATGGCTTAATAAATTTATACTTAACGTAACAACGAAGACGACCATACCGGAGCTAAACTCCTGTGTAACAGGTTATTCAATGTTTTCACAATTCATTTAATTCAACGACAAAATTCACGCGCCAGTGATTCCAGCTGCCGAACTTAAAGTAAAATGCACACAGGACTTACTTTAGGAAGTACATTAGCACATCAACATCCTTTAATTGAAGTCTTTCCGTGTCATGGCTATGTAGTCTTTGTATGAAAATTTACATTGAATCATGATATAGTCTGTGGTTACGAGTGAAATCAACACAGCATTGTGTTCACAGTGCACAGTCGAGTGCAGCTATGTGCACACCAGGTTAATCTGTGCAGATCTAAGTTGAAATAGGTGCACATCATTGCAAATATATACACTATTAAAACTTTTAAAATTTAACACATTCAAATAGTCAAGTAAGTAATTGTCGACTTCGTTGAGTTGTGAATAAGAATGTAAATAAATGAATGGTAAAAATAATAATTAGATTCTAGTTATTTATACTTATAGTTCCTCATTAGTGTTTCCAGTGGGTTGATGTAGAAATAAATAAATTAATAAAACATCTTCAAAGAAGAAAAGAACAGACAACACACATAATTTACTTGGATGTTGTCGAGGACCCCTATGAGGGTATCCTTGGCTTGTTGCTAAGATTATGAGGGCCGACTCAGTGATGACCCGTATTTCTATTTGTGTGTCTGCCACACACTGTCTCACCAGTAATTAGGCGTACGACACAGGACGATAATCAATTCGACAAGTCTTGTGTAACAACAACGATATATATTTATTTTACACAAAGGCACCAGTCCGTAACAGTGATCTGGTGGCTGTTAAATCATAAAGCAAAGGTAATCCAAAATGCAGCAAAAATAATAATCCAATATAAATGAATGAAGTGAAGGGCGTTTTCTCTCTCTCTCTCTATTTCTCTCTCTCTCTCTCTCTCTCTCTCTCTCATTCAGAGACACACAAATCGACTCCCTTCTCACAGACCACTCAGTCCAATCGACTGGTCGCTACCAGGACCATCAGTGGAATGTCTTGAAAACTATATTTCGTCACTCACATCACTTTTCACACGTGACCCCTAGCCAATCAATTATCTACGCTCCTTTCCCTGTCAATCAGGATGGGGGTCGGGGTGGAGCTAACTTCCCGCCTTAGAGAGGACAGGGGGGTACGTCATACCGACATAGACAAAAGTAACTGGACATCTATCCTTTGTCGGCATTTGAACAGGGGCCGAGTGGTTAGAGAGAATCCCCAGTGGAATGTAACGTATTTCTGCCAACCGTTGCACTGTTCGCCGACGGAGGCTTTTCATCTTAGTTCCGCTGGCCACCTGCGATATGACGCAATTACGGGGGATGGGGTAAAAAGGGTGGTGGGGTGGGAGAACTGGAACGTATACTACTATACATTGTATAATATACGTATTAATTTTATTAATACTATTAAAGGGGGGCCGTGCGATGTCAAGGGTTGGAATAAAGGGAATGATTTCGACAAATTAGTCACAACCCGTGATAGATTACATTTAGCTAACAGCAAGACACATAATTTACTTTGATGTACATTTAGCTAACAGCAAGACACATAATTTACTTTGATGTACATTTAGCTAACAGCAAGACACATAATTTACTTTGATGTACATTTAGCTAACAGCAAGACACATAATTTACTTTGATGTACATTTAGCTAACAGCAAGACACATAATTTACTTTAATGTACATTTAACTAAAAACAAGACACATAGTTTACTTTGATGTACATTTAGCTAAAAGCAAGACACATAATTTACTTTAATGTACATGTAACTAAAAACAAGACACATAGTTTACTTTGATGTACATTTAGCTAACAGCAAGACACATAATTTACTTTGATGTACATTTAAAATTTAACTAAAACAAGACACATAGTTTACTTTGATGTACATTTAGCTAATAGCAAGACACATAATTTACTTTAATGTACATTTAACTAAAAACAAGACACATAGTTTACTTTGATGTACATTTAGCTAACAGCAAGAAAGAAAGACCATAGGTGACAGTTTTTCTGATTAGCAGCAAAATAAGGTCTTTGAAGTGGGCATCAGCCATTTACCAGAGCATACTTTAACCAAGTCCGTAATTGTGTAGCCCGGTTAATGATTAATAGTTAAGCTCAACACATTAAAGAACATGACATGAAAACATTTAACTCAGGAAGAGAGCATTTAACATCTGCCCTATATCAGTTCAAAGTGCAACTGACAACATAATCGCAATTTTGAGTCCGCTTCCTACGGAGCCCAAAGCTCCATCTCCTGTAATGATCCTTTCTTCCGGTGGGTGTTTTGGTAGCGCGCCATGACCAAAGGTTACACAGTCGTCATAACCCAAAATGACGTGTACACCAGAAAAATATACTCTCTACCTCGGGTGAATAAAAAAAAAACTTTCTAAGACAGCCGGTTAGTTTTAGACAATGCCATCAAAATTGCGTTATCATTTCATGACCTACACCTATCGGTCTAGCACATTGTATGAGTACAGCGGTACACCGCATAACTAACGCATTCCAGCTGCGTGATCGTTATGTGGTAAGCTGGTTGTCCTAACATATTTCTTTTACCCACCGACAGTGATGTATTGGTAAAATAAGAAGTAAGGGAACGCGGTGCAATCTGCGCTAACAGTAGATTGAAGTGGGAGTTGTCGGGACATGAAAAAGTACTGGAGGAACGCGTTCCGGTTCTGAAAAAAGGTAAGGGAACGTCGTTCCATGGCGTTCCCCTCCCAATACTCCACTGCCCACCGACTTCTTTGGGAAAATCATTAATACAGGTGGGTTTACTTATTGGCGGATGGTCGTACGCTAAAGAGCTCGACCGTCGACCTGAAGGTATCTGGTTCGATCTCCGGTGAGGACAAATGGATTGAAATATCCATGGTTAAATTCCGTGCTTTATCTCCCGTGGTGCCTCCATGGCCATTGCATTATTGGCTATGGTGGGGATGAAAGAAGGGCACCATAAAGACCGCCCCATAAGTGCTTGTGGCCTCGTCATTCGATGGTGACTTTTGTATCTTTTGTATTTCCGCCCCTGAACACAGACACACACCATGGTGAATTCTTATTTGCACTCCAGTTTTAGTGGTCACATTCCGAGATAAAAGGTTTCACTTCCATGTGGGCGTAGACTAACCTATTGGTCGTTTCACTAACAAACCGTTTCTCAGGGGAAAAAAAAACTCTGGTATTATACTCACAATAAAATGGCACTAATGTTGCATGGTGATTGGTTTACATGAGACACGTGACACATGGCCGGACCTGGTCATTTCTTTAAAGTCAATGTTTTCCTTGCGCGTCTTCTGTGGCGTTCGTGTTGTAAAACGTTCGTGTTGTAAAACGTTCGTGATGTAAACCGTTCGAGTTGTAAAAAGTTCGTTATCCTAAGTCGTTCATTAAGCGAGGCACTACTGAATTATAAATACATCAGTCGAGTCTCGATTGAGGTGGGGAATATGTTTCTTAAAAATCACTCAAAGGAAACAAAAATGTGCCTTGTAAAGTTTGGGATACGCTTCATAATGGTTTAAGATTGTAAAAGTTCAAGTAAAAATTATACACTACATATATAAAAAAAGAAAACACAGATCTTTAGATAGAGTCCTTCACATTTTTATAACAAGCGTTAATCTAACTGACCATTGGAGACCATTACAGTTTATCTAAATAATCATTGCAGACCATCACAGTTAATCTAAATGACAATCGCAGACCATCACCGTTTATCTAAATGACAATCGCAGACCATCACCGTTTATCTAAATGACCATTGCAGACCATCACAATTAATCTAAATGACCATTTCAGACCATCACAATTATTCTAAATGACCATTGTAGACCATCACAGTTAATCTAAATGACCATTGTAGACCATCACAGTTAATCTAAATGACCATTGTAGACCATCACAGTTAATCTAAATGACCATTGTAGACCATCACAGTTAATCTAAATGACCATTGTAGACCATCACAGTTAATCTAAATGACCATTGTAGACCATCACAGTTAATCTAAATGACCATTGTAGACCATCACAGTTAATCTAAATGACCATTGTAGACCATCACAGTTAATCTAAATGACCATTGTAGACCATCACAGTTAATCTAAATGACCATTGTAGACCATCACAGTTAATCTAAATGACCATTGCAGACCATCACAGTTAATCTAAATGACCATTGTAGACCATCACAATTAATCTAAATGACCATTGTAGACCATCACAGTTAATCTAAATGACCATTGCAGACCATCACAGTTAATCTAAATGACCATTGCAGACCATCACAATAAATCTAAATGACTATTTCAGACCATCACAATAAATCTAAATGACCATTTCAGACCATCACAGTTAATCTAAATGACCATTGCAGACCATCACAGTTAATCTAAATGACCATTGTAGACCATCACAATTAATCTAAATGACCATTGTAGACCATCACAGTTAATCTAAATGACCATTGCAGACCATCACAGTTAATCTAAATGACCATTGTAGACCATCACAGTTAATCTAAATGACCATTGTAGACCATCACAGTTAATCTAAATGACCATTGTAGACCATCACAGTTAATCTAAATGACCATTGTAGACCATCACAGTTAATCTAAATGACCATTGTAGACCATCACAGTTAATCTAAATGACCATTGTAGACCATCACAGTTAATCTAAATGACCATTGTAGACCATCACAGTTAATCTAAATGACCATTGTAGACCATCACAGTTAATCTAAATGACCATTGTAGACCATCACAGTTAATCTAAATGACCATTGCAGACCATCACAGTTAATCTAAATGACCATTGTAGACCATCACAATTAATCTAAATGACCATTGTAGACCATCACAGTTAATCTAAATGACCATTGCAGACCATCACAGTTAATCTAAATGACCATTGCAGACCATCACAATAAATCTAAATGACCATTGTAGACCATCACAGTTAATCTAAATGACCATTGTAGACCATCACAGTTAATCTAAATGTCCATTGTAGACCATCACAGTTAATCTAAACGACCATTGTAGACCATCACAGTTAACCAAAGTTTTGGAAAGCGACCAGCAGTCACTTATTAAGTTGGTGTGAACCACTGAGCGATCTGTGTGAGTATGACTTGACTTTCTACCATTGTATTTACCCACACTTCACTAATGATCTCTACTAGTCCAGTTTCTGACAGTTTTTTCCTAAAACAACAACAACAAGAACAACAAAATGTATATTCTACTTTATAGGTGACATTTAATATTGACATACATTTACACGTGACCTATGACCTATGTAAATATCAATGTTAATAAACAGATGAAACTGAAATAAACTAATGTCCATCTGTTTATTTACTTTTGTCCTATATGTTTTTATGACAAGTTTAAAGGTGCGAAGGATGCATCAGTTAATTACGTTGTCAGGTGCAACGACCCAAAACGACATCTGACCTAGATATAGAGATTCCGACACACAGATCAATAAAAGTACTACCTGTCAACACATACACACACACACACACACACCTGTGTTACAAAGACTAGCTATGCAGATGAATCATGATGTAGGCTACAGAACTAGACTTTAAGATTAATGCATCTCTCAATAAATTCTTTCCTTCTCTCGTTCATTACAATCACATAACGTCTAAAATATAGTATGAGCTTACTAGTCTATGACAGTCAACGAGTCCTACTAAAAATTTATTCACTTTTGTAAAAATTGTTTTCTATTTTTGTGTATTTTTTTCCCCTTTAAAATTCAACAAATTTAATTTCAAACAACTTTTTTTTCCCTCTGTGTATATAAACACCGTGTCATGTGACTTTGATTCTTCATATTCTATAGTTAGATGTAGAAAACGTGACGTCCATATCAGAGGCGAACTTAGATCGGTTGAGGCCCCAGCAGGCCCGGTTTAACCGCTAGGCAGGACTAGGCGGCCGCCCAGGGCGGCAAAAATTCCGGGGCGGCAGCCGTGGTAGTAAAAGACGTAAAAATAAAAATATTAAAACAATTGAAGTCCTTTAGTAATAAATGGATTGAATAATATTTTAGTGTTAAGAGTTTATTAATATTGAAATTCTTAATATATTTCACTAAATAAAAGGACAAAACGTCATATTAGAAATTAAAATAATGTGGTTTTATAAAAGAAATCAGAAAACAACGCGAGTTGTCGAACGTTGTTGAATGCGTCATTCTTTCTATGACGTATATGGGAATTCCACAAACGCCACACATCTATCTATATTTATAGGATTGGGTCTTGCAGGCTGCTGCTGTTGTCCCGCATGGTTGGGCGATGAAAAATTCTGGCTTCTGCTCGTGATGCTAAGTGCTTTTCAATAATTCTAGATTGCACACCAGATGCTGGTCATGTTGAACGAATGACCATAATCATTCGCTTTGTGGATGTGATTTCAAATCCAGAAAATGACACTGCAGCACCATCATCTGTAAAGGAACATTTCTTAGGTTTGGTGCCTCTAAAAGAGACAACTGGTGCTGGCATGACTGAGACTATTCTTAAACAGTTAGAAGAGATGTCTTTATCTATCGAAAATTTACGCGGTCACGGCTATGACAATGGCAGCAATTTGAAGGGAAAAGCCAATGGTGTACAAAGAAGAATTTTAGATGCCTATACCCGAGCATTGTTTGTTCCTTGCTGTGCACATACCTTGAATTTGACTGTAAATGATGCCGCAAAATGTTGTTTAGAAGCAACAACCTCCTTTGATCAACGTGTTTATACATTCTTTTCTGCAAGAACTCGCCGTTGGGAAGCTTTAACTCGACATGTTTCTAATCTCACTGTTAAACCACTGAGTGAAACAAGATGGGAAAGTCGAATTGATGCTTTAAAACCTCTTCGTTATCAGCTTGGTGATATCTACGATGCTCTGGCAGAAATTGCGGATGACACAAATTTAACAGGAGCATCTGGTAATACATCACGAACAGATGCGCGGGTTATTGCAAAAGCCATTTTTATTTTTAAGTTGGTGTGAACCACTGAGCGATCTGTGTGAGTATGACTTGACTTTCTACCATTGTATTTACCCACACTTCACTAATGATCTCTACTAGTCCAGTTTCTGACAGTTTTTTCCTAAAACAACAACAACAAGAACAACAAAATGTATATTCTACTTTATAGGTGACATTTAATATTGACATACATTTACACGTGACCTATGACCTATGTAAATATCAATGTTAATAAACAGATGAAACTGAAATAAACTAATGTCCATCTGTTTATTTACTTTTGTCCTATATGTTTTTATGACAAGTTTAAAGGTGCGAAGGATGCATCAGTTAATTACGTTGTCAGGTGCAACGACCCAAAACGACATCTGACCTAGATATAGAGATTCCGACACACAGATCAATAAAAGTACTACCTGTCAACACATACACACACACACACACACACCTGTGTTACAAAGACTAGCTATGCAGATGAATCATGATGTAGGCTACAGAACTAGACTTTAAGATTAATGCATCTCTCAATAAATTCTTTCCTTCTCTCGTTCATTACAATCACATAACGTCTAAAATATAGTATGAGCTTACTAGTCTATGACAGTCAACGAGTCCTACTAAAAATTTATTCACTTTTGTAAAAATTGTTTTCTATTTTTGTGTATTTTTTTCCCCTTTAAAATTCAACAAATTTAATTTCAAACAACTTTTTTTCCTCTGTGTATATAAACACCGTGTCATGTGGACTTTTTGATTCTTCATATTCTATAGTTAGATGTAGAAAACGGGACGTCCATATCAGAGGCGAACTTAGATCGGTTGAGGCCCCAGCAGGCCCGGTTTAACCGCTAGGCAGGACTAGGTGGCCGCCCAGGGCGGCAAAATTCCGGGGCGGCAGCCGTGGTAGTAAAAGACGTAAAAATAAAAATATTAAAACAATTGAAGTCCTTTAGTAATAAATGGATTGAATAATATTTTAGTGTTAAGAGTTTATTAATATTGAAATTCTTAATATATTTCACTAAATAAAAGGACAAAACGTCATATTAGAAATTAAAATAATGTGGTTTTATAAAAGAAATCAGAAAACAACGCGAGTTGTCGAACGTTGTTGAATGCGTCATTCTTTCTATGACGTATATGGGAATTCCACAAACGCCACACATCTATCTATATTTATAGGATTGGGTCTTGCAGGCTGCTGCTGTTGTCCCGCATGGTTGGGCGATGAAAAATTCTGGCTTCTGCTCGTGATGCTAAGTGCTTTTCAATAATTCTAGATTGCACACCAGATGCTGGTCATGTTGAACGAATGACCATAATCATTCGCTTTGTGGATGTGATTTCAAATCCAGAAAATGACACTGCAGCACCATCATCTGTAAAGGAACATTTCTTAGGTTTGGTGCCTCTAAAAGAGACAACTGGTGCTGGCATGACTGAGACTATTCTTAAACAGTTAGAAGAGATGTCTTTATCTATCGAAAATTTACGCGGTCACGGCTATGACAATGGCAGCAATTTGAAGGGAAAAGCCAATGGTGTACAAAGAAGAATTTTAGATGCCTATACCCGAGCATTGTTTGTTCCTTGCTGTGCACATACCTTGAATTTGACTGTAAATGATGCCGCAAAATGTTGTTTAGAAGCAACAACCTCCTTTGATCAACGTGTTTATACATTCTTTTCTGCAAGAACTCGCCGTTGGGAAGCTTTAACTCGACATGTTTCTAATCTCACTGTTAAACCACTGAGTGAAACAAGATGGGAAAGTCGAATTGATGCTTTAAAACCTCTTCGTTATCAGCTTGGTGATATCTACGATGCTCTGGCAGAAATTGCGGATGACACAAATTTAACAGGAGCATCTGGTAATACATCACGAACAGATGCGCGGGTTATTGCAAAAGCCATTTTTATTTTTAAGTTTGTCGTTTCTCTGGTTGTGTGGTATGTCATGTTGTTTGAGATCAACATGAATAGTAAACAACTTAAAAAAAAAAAAGAATTAGATATACATGGCGCCATCAATCATCTTGCTGAAACAAAGAAGTTTCTCGTAAACCGCAGAAATGACACAGAGTATGAGAAAACACTGGTAGATGCAGCTGAAATCGCAGTCAATTTAGAGATACCAGCACTTTTCGAACCCGAACCAACTCGTATCAGAAGAAAGAAGAAACAATTTCCATATGAAGGAGATGACGACGAACCCATTAATGATCCAAAAGACAAATTCAAAGTAAACTTTTACTTCGCTGTTCTTGACACGGCCATACAATCGGTTGATGAAAGGTTCACTCTGATGCAAAATATTAGTTTGGTGTTTGGTTTCCTGTAGAAGTTCATAGTTTGCAAAATAAAACTAGCAGGGAAATTACGGAACATTGTTTGAATCTTGAGAAAGCTTTGCAACATGGAGACTCCAAAGATATTGACGCATTTGATCTAAGCAGTTTATTGAGAGCCGTTTCAAAACGAGTTGCAAAGTGTGCATCGCCACAGGATGTACTAAACTTTATATTGAAAAATAATCTAACAGATAGTGTGCCCAACACTGTTATAGTTCTCCGAATCCTCTTGACACTTCCAGCCTCTGTGGCCAGTGGTGAGCGAAGCTTCTCAAAACTCAAACTGATAAAGACATATTTGAGAACGTCCATGCTACAAGAAAGACTTGTTGGATTAGCTACTGTGTCAATCGAACATGATATTGCTAGAGACATTGATCTGATGGAACTCGTTTCCACATTTTCTATAGCAAAAGCGCGAAAAATAAAGTTATGAAATTTAATTATATATTTATTTTACTGGCCTACGATTGTAGCCTATAGCCATAACACACAATTATACATGACATTGTATAGATTCTGTTGCAACAACTTAAATAGTTATTGAAACAAACGACAGCATAATTTTCCTTCGTGAAAGTTATAATATTACTTTAAATATTAGTTCTTTTAGTTGCCTTTAGTAGGGGGCGGAGTGCGACAGGTTCGCCTAGGGCGGCAAATACTCTGGCGCAGGCACTGGGCCCCAGGGTGCAGAAAAATATGTGCCCCCCAAACAGATATATATATATAATACAAAGGGTTCACATGTGGACTTTGTGGGGCCCCTTGGCCTCTTTGGACTACGTCGTACAGACTTTCCTAATTTAAATTTTTTATCAATTATTTTCAAAGGGAGATCACAAATAAAGGGAGAAATAATTTTAGTTTATCCCCCTTTATACTTAGCAACATCTGAGGTCACAGTCGGTTGTTTATTGAGTTTAGTGCGGCCATTGAACACGTTTCTTTTTAGTATTTAATTATTTTATTACTTGAATGTTATATTGACAACGGTGCCGCTCTTTATACTAAATTAAAAACAACCCCAGAACAAACAGAATACAGCACTCAATAGATGCGGAGTATGGGAATGGTGTCTTGGGCAATCCTAACCCTGACCTGAGATAGGACATTATATAGTTTACACTAAACTGAAGGAAAACAGATTGTTCTATACATGAAAAGCTTTGAACGTCTATTTTAAACCATCGATTTTTATAATGAAATACTAACATTATGCTATCATACAATACATCATTAAATGATTTACTAATCTTTATTTAATAATGTTTATTGATTTACAAATGTTGATTTACAAATGTTGATTTGCAAATGTTGATTTATAAATGTTGATTTACAAATGTTGATTTATAAATGTTGATTTATAAATGTTGATTTGTAAATGTTGATTTATAAATGTTGATTTATAAATGTTGATTTATAAATGTTGATTTACAAATGTTGATTTACAAATGTTGATTTACTAGTGTTGATTTGCAAATGTTGATTTATAAATGTTGATTTATAAATGTTGATTTACTAATGTAGATTTACAACAAGACACAAATTTATTTTTAAAAAAAGCTGTATTAATATTCAACTCAACGACCTCAAGAAATTGACAGAAGACAGCAGCTTGAAATTATGAAATCCATCGAAGAAGAAAAATATTTTCAATTCAGGGTGTACGAACTTCTTTCAATTCAGGATGTGTGAAACTCTTTCGATTCAGGATGTGTGAAACTCAATTCAGGATGTGTGAAACTCAAACTTTTTTTCTTTTCTAGGAATGAGTAACATTTTGTGTATTTAGTCCCATACAATATTCTAAAGTCATACAGTGCCTGAAAATACTGATAAATAAAAGCTGCATGTTTATGACGTTTTGTTCAATAGTTTGCAATCAATTATTTTCTAAAACAAAACTTTTACTTTGTGTAAACCAACTTTTAATCAACTTAAAGTTTATTTATCAGATACAACATGAGATAGAGATAGATAGATAGACAGAGAGAGAGAGAGAGAGGGAGAGAAAGAGAGAGATAGAGATAGAGAGAGGGATAGAGAGAGAGAGAAAAAGAGAGAAAGAGAGAGATAGAGAGAGAGAGAGAGAGAGAGAGAGGGAGAGAGAGAGAAAGAGAGAGAGAGAGAAAGAGAGAGAGAGAGAGAGAGGGAGAGAGAGAGAGAGAGGGAGAGAGAGAGAGAGAGAGAGGGAGAGAGAGAGAGAGGGAGAGAGAGAGGATTTCAAAATATTTTCATTTATAGATTGATATTTTATTAAACCCTAATTACGGTTAAATAAAAACATGAAACAAATTATTGCATGTAATGTAATGTTACCATCACTGCAGATAACTTTAACATTATAATATACATAGTTTTACACATTTTGAAGACATGTACATAATTGCGGAAGAAATTGGATAAGGTGACTTTTTTTTTTAGATAAAAGTGTTTTTTGAAAAAAAATATGTTTATTAGATCCAGAAATGGGATTATATTTATAATAGTGTTTTTTGTAAACTAAACAAATGTAAACATAACGATTGTAAATAAAACAAGGTTATCGCATCAGCGGACAAGGAGTGAGTAGATGAAGGACACTATGGAGTGAGTAGATGAAAGACACTATGGAGTGAATGAAGGACACTATGGAGTGAGTAAATGAAGGACACTTTGGAGCGAGTAAATGAAGGACACTATGGAGCGAGTAAATGAAGGACACTATGGAGTGAGTAAATGAAGGACACTATGGAGTGAGTGGATGAAGGACACTATGGAGTGAGTGAATGAAGGACACTATAGAGTGAGTAAATGAAGGACACTATGGAGTGAGTGAATGAAGGACACTATGGAGTGAGTAAATGAAGGACACTATGGAGTGAGTGAATGAAGGACACTATGGAGTGAATGAAGGACACTATGGAGTGAGTAAATGAAGGACACCAAAAAGTGAGTAAATGAAAGACACTATGGAGTGAGTGAATGAAGGACACTATGGAGTGAGTAAATGAAGGACACTAGAGTGAGTGAATGAAGGACACCATGGAGTGAATGAATGAAGGACACTATGGAGTGAGTGAATGAAGGACACTATGGAGTGAGTAAATGAAGGACTCTATGGAGTGAGTGAATGAAGGACACTATGGAGTGAATGAAGGACACTATGGAGTGAGTAAATGAAGGACACTATGGAGTGAGTAAATGAAGGACACTATGGAGTGAGTGAATGAAGGACACTATGGAGTGAGTAAATGAAGGACATTATGCAGTGTATGAATGAAGGACACTATGGAGTGAGTGAATGAAGGACACTATGGAATGAGTGAATGAAGGACACTATGGAGTGAGTAAATGAAGGACACTATGGAGTGAGTAAATGAAGGACACTATGGAGTGAATGAATGAAGGACACTATGGAGTGAGTAAATGAAGGACACCAATAAGTGAGTAAATGAAAGACACTATGGAGTGAGTGAATGAAGGACACTATGGAGTGAGTAAATGAAGGACACTATAGAGTGAGTGAATGAAGGACACCATGGAGTGAATGAATGAAGGACACTATGGAGTGAGTGAATGAAGGACACTATGGAGTGAATAAAGGACTCTATGGAGTGAGTGAATGAAGGACACTATGGAGTGAATGAAGGACACTATGGAGTGAGTAAATGTAGGACACTAATGAGTGAGTAAATGAAGGACACTATGGAGTGAGTGAATGAAGGACACCATGGAGTGAATGAAGGACACTATGGAGTGAGTAAATGAAGGACACTATGGAGTGAGTAAATGAAGGACACTATGGAGAGAGTGAACGAAGGACACTATGGAGTGTGTGAATGAAGGACACTATGGAGTGAGTGGATGAAGGACACTATGGAGTGAGTAAATGAAGGACACTATGGAGTGAGTGAATGAAGGACACAATGGAGTGAATGAAGGACACTATGGAGTGAGTAAATGAAGGACACTATGGAGTGAATAAATGAAGGACACTATGGAGTGAGTAAATGAAGGACACTATGGAGAGAGTGAATGAAGGACACTATGGAGTGAGTAAATGAAGGACACTATGGAGTGAGTGAATGAAGGACACTATGGAGTGAGTAAATGAAGGACACTATGCAGTGAATGAATGAAGGACACTATGGAGTGAGTGAATGAAGGACACCATGAAGTGAGTGATTGAAGAACACTATGGGGTGAGTGGATGAAGGACACTATGGTGTGAGTGAATGAAGGACACTATGGAGTGAGTGAATGAAGGACACTATGGAGTGAGTGAATGAAGGACACTATGGGGTGAGTGGATGAAGGACACAACAAAAATAAACCCCATATCATCCCGTAGTGTTCAATTAGATACAAAAAGATAAACATCTC
The DNA here is from genome assembly GCA_021962125.1 of Bulinus truncatus. Taxonomy (NCBI): domain Eukaryota; kingdom Metazoa; phylum Mollusca; class Gastropoda; family Planorbidae; genus Bulinus; species Bulinus truncatus. The sequence goes on along the minus strand of JAGDYQ010000023.1, from coordinate 8,184,664 downwards.
CAACTTTCAGGTACATGTACTATAGAAACCAACTGTCCACTATTGATAGGTTATGTCCACTATTGATATATTGTGTCCACTATTGATAGGTTGTTTCCACTATTTATATATTATGTCCACTATTGATAGGTTGTTTCCACTATTGATATATTATGTCCACTATTGATAGGTTGTTTCCACTATTTATATATTATGTCCACTATTGATAGGTTGTTTCCACTATTTATATATTATGTCCACTATTGATAGGTTGTTTCCACTATTGATATATTCTGTCCACTATTGATATATTATGTCCACTATTGATATGTTATGTCCACTATTGATATGTTGTTTCCACTATTTATATATTATGACCACTATTGATAGGTTGTTTCCACTATTGATATATTGTGTCCACTATTGATAGGTTGTTTCCACTATTGATATATTGTGTCCACTATTGATAGGTTGTTTCCACTATTGATATATTGTGTCCACTATTGATATATTGTGACCACTATTGATAGGTTGTTTCCACTATTGATATATTGTGTCCACTATTGATATATTGTGTCCACTATTAATAGGTTGTTTCCACTATTGATATTTTGTGTCCACTATTGATATATTGTGTCCACTATTGATATATTGTGTCCACTATTGATATATTGTGTCCACTATTGATATATTCTGTCCACTATTGATATATTGTGTCCACTATTGATATATTGTGTCCACTATTGATAGGTTGTTTCCACTATTTATATATTATGTCCACTATTGATAGGTTGTTTCCACTATTGATATATTGTGTCCACTATTGATATATGTATAACTTATATCAAGGATGGGTAGGTTGTGCCCAGTATGGATATGCTGTGTTTATCATGAACAATAGGAATGACCCGTCCTCAAACTTAAACAACAAACAAATGACCAGAACTTATGTTGTTTTAAAAAGCACAACGTTTGCAGTAAATAATTGTGTACATGTGCATACAACCTTTATGAAATACTTGTTTAATAAGACAATAATTTGGAAGTTTATAAATCGTCCAGCCATGCAGCAGATTGACTTATTACAACTTTATCACAAGACACAGATGTGACAACTCATTCAAACATTTTGAGTTTTATCACACAAAGTTCGATAACTCTTTACTCACATCCTTCTACCACGACATAATCTCGAGATAAACTTTGATTTAATATATTACAATTTATTATCCATATCAGGCGATGTCTAATCTAAAGCTTCTTAATCCGATAATTTACAACAGAAAGTACTGACAGGATCAACAACTGTATAAATATACAGCACAATCTGAATGTTGATCATCCATTCTGCAACACGTTATTTCACGGGTAGGGTCTAATGTTATAGACTAAATATTTTCTATATAGAGACCAACTGTTATTTAACGACATAGGTTTAGAACTTTTGTGTGCTTTTAATCATATTTTTTGTATGATGTTTGTCCATTTCTGTGGCCTCCTCAGACCAATGTATACGTAGAGGCATTTGTGTTTGAGGCCTCACGTTTAAAGGTGTATACCGAGTTGTTCACCTGAGGCCTCACACACAGAGGTATTTGTGTTTGAGGCCTCACGTATAAAGGTGTATACCAAGTTGTTCACCTGAGGCCTCACACACAGAGGTATTTGTGTTTGAGGCCTCACGTATAAAGACGTATACTGAGTTGTTCACACACAGAGGTATTTATGTTTGAGGCCTCACGTATAAAGTTGTATACCGAGTTGTTCACACACAGAGGTATTTATGTTTGAGGCCTCACGTATAAAGATGTATACCGAATTGTTCACCTGAGGCCTCACACACAGAGATATTTGTGTTTGAAGCCTCACGTATATACCGAGTTGTTCACACACAGAGGTATTTATGTTTGAGGCCTCACGTATAAAGGTGTATACCGAGTTGTTCACCTGAGGCCTCACGCACAGAGGTATTTGTGTTTGAGGCCTGGCGTATAAAGGTGTATACCGAGTTGTTCATCATAAATAGCTCTTGTGTGTACAAGGGCTATTTATGTTTGAGGCCTCACATATGCATGTGCATACTTAATTATTCATTTGATGCCTCACACAAAGAGGAATGGATGTTTGAGGCCTCACACATAAAGGTGTATATCGAGTTTTTCTATGAGGCCTGATACACTGAGGTATTTTTGTTTGAGGCTTTACAGATCTATGTGACGAGTTGTCCATGTGTGAGGCCTTATAAAAGTATGTGACGAAGTATCCATGCCTGACGCCTCACACTTGTCTGACGAGTTAGCAATACAACGGACCACTGAAAATAACATTTTTACTTGTACATTTTTTTTTCAACTTTGTTACCTATCTGAATGATATATTATTATGTTCATGTGTATACAAAAGCTATTAGATCATGTTTGTCACTTATTCGTTTCGCGACTGTAACAGAAGGTAAAAAAACAAACAGCACTTGGAGACACAGGAACGTACGACAGACAACATGTCGCCACTACCACTGTTGATTGTCTGGTCACTGATGGTCACCATTTGTCCAACGGAAGGACAAAGTAAGTTGAAATATTTTTTTTCTATATAATATTGACGGACGGGTGGTCGAGCGGTGTAGAGCGCTAGAATGTTGACCTGAGAGTTCTGGGTTCCATTCTCGGTGAGAACCAAAGGGAATTTTTTCAGGCCCCAATATGTCCCTCAAGTTCACTCAACTTTATATGGGTAGTTGACTTTAGTTGGGGAGATAAAGGTGGCTGTGCGTTGTGCTAGCCACACGATTCCTTCAAAATTAGGGAGCGACTGATAATCGGATCGGTATCGGACCGATATTGGCACTCTCGGTTAATATCGGATCGGCCGATTATTGTACGGAGCGACCGATAATCGAACCGATATTGGCACTATGGGTTAACTATCGGACCAGCCGTATTTTGGCTGCCGATACATTGTTTTTTTTTTTTTCACAAATCTATAGTAACTCTAAACTGGTTTTGGTTTACAGAGTTAAAGTTTACTTACAGACTTCCAGTTAACTGTTCACCTGAGTGAAGTGATTTACTGATATAATTAAGTGTTTTTAATTTTTCTAACTTTTTTTTTAAAATCTGCTACAAGTAAATTCAGTAAAAATTACAAAGATTAACGAAGAAAATTATTTTAATTTCATCACAACTTTCACAAGTTAGTGAAGTTACAATTAACAATTAATACATTTTTACTTTTTTAGTTTGACATTAATTATTTACAACTTTATCTTACTTTTCTGTTTGTGTACAAGTAAAAAGTAAAAACAACAAATTGTTTGTTATAAGTTTAATTTTAAACAATAAACATGCAGATTTCTGAGATTATGCAGGCATGGTTTGTGTTTCTGACTTCGGTCTTCCGGTCTGTCTTTTCATATCTTTTGTTCTTCTAATCTTCTTCATATGCAAGACACCCTTTCATTAATAGCAAAATATCGGTATCGGCAAAAGTGCTGGGGGAAAATATCGGACTATCGGTAAAGAGGCATATCGGTCGCTCCCTATTCAAAATGGCCTGGTTACAGAAACAGAAGAATTCAACCCTTTGATTGCCGTTCAGGGCTAAGGGACAATTACTTCCCATTAGACTCTTTGATAATGTAATGTTAATTTAGCCCTTCATTATTTTATATTCGCGTATGTATAATAAGATTCAACCAGAGCTGTAATACCGATACTTTTTCGGCATCTTATAGATGTCCATTAGACCTGTCTCCTATAGACCACTTGACCACCATACTACTTTAAACTAGAGCTGCTGCTCGATTAAAAAAATTGATCGAAATTAACGCATGATTAAAAATTTTAATCGCAAATTGACGCACATTTTAATCGACACAATATAATACAGTTCTTTGTATTAAAACTTTTATGTCATAATATCAAAACATAACATTGACATAATAAACATTAAACAAGTCATTTTAATTTACGAAAGAGGTATAATGAATTATAACATATTTATTAAGCATTAGCATACATGTCTATTGAATTAGTTATTGAGACCAGTTAATGGACATGTATCAATCACGTCAATGACGCGAATTGTTTTCTTTTTATTTAATAACACAGCCTAACTTTTTTTTCGTACCGTAGTTTCCGAACTAATGACGTAAGTGAGCCCCTCTACCCTCCCTCCCTGTCATATTTTGCTTAACATCGCACACACGTAAGTCTTGTTTACCCTACACACGTCATTTATATCTCAAATGTAACTTTTCTTTCATAAAATAATACCATAGCCAGAAAGTTGTCGCTCACTTATTATTAACGCGTTTTTTTTCTTCATTATTTCCCCCCTCCACTTTCCCAACCAAGTCACATTTTAACACACTCTCTCTCCACTTAAAGATGTCCCAAAAACAAGTTGACACCGGTTCCATTGTTTCAAAGTAGGAGCACGCGTCAGAAATGACAATCCTATTGTTTCAAGGTCATACAGCCGCTATGATTTTACGTGACGTGACGTTTACTCCACCAATACAACTATGGTCGCCGAGTTGAAGGACAAATTTACTTTTAATCTTCTTTTGAAGTTTTGTTTTGCACGACGATGTCTACAAATGTTACTCTTTTATTCTTTCATTCATTTAATTTCTTACTATATGTATCAACTATTATTTCAATATTTTAGTGAACAACAGAAAAGAAAATTGTATTTTTTTATCGGTCTGTCAGTTGTATTAATAAAAACAATCTTGTAAAATGGATGGCAATTTTCAAACGTTAAAGCTAAAATTTTGAAAGGTCGGCTTTCACTTTTCATCTTCTGTTGTTCTTTCTTTCGTGTGTCAACATTAAAGATTCTTTCTTTCGTTTCATTTTGGTTATAGCAAGGGATCAGGAGGTTCACTTGTCGAAGGGCTATATAACAAAACATCTTTATTTTATATTACAATAGGGGCTTTTGTCGACGTACGTAGGGGTGAGGGTGTGTGTAAGTTGTGACAGGGTGGGGGGTGGTAGATCTACTTAATAAGTGAACGGACTTTAACTTCAACTGGTAGCGTGAAATTCCATTATTTATCGATTTGGTAAACTTTCAGCATTTTGGTCAAATTAACGCATTTAGGTATTGCGTTAAAAATTTTAATCGCAAACTTTTTTTGACGCGTTAATCGCAAATTAACGCAGTTTAATCAGCAGCCCTACTTTAAACATTACTATTGTATGTCCATTAGATCTGTCTCCTAGAGACAAGTGTGTGACAAACGCCCACTTCAGTGAAACAGAAAAAAAGTGTAAGTGTGACCAGGGGTACAAGGGCTCCGCCAGACTTTGTTGTGGCCGTGAAGGTAAGAAATGGTCATTTGTTGGGAATTTCATTTTTTATAAAATGAGTATAAATACTCAATGTCATCTCTCTCCACACATACATTATGTCACTGTAACCTATCTACACATAGCTTAGGTCATTGTAACCTCTCTACACATAGCTTTGGGCAATGTAACCTTTATAACATAGCTTAGGTCAATGTAACCTCTCTACACATAACAAGGTCAATGTAACCTCTCTACACATAGCTTAGGTCAATGTAACCTCTCTACACATAGCTTAGGTCAATGTAACCTCTATACACATAACAAGGTCAATGTAACCTCTCCACACACAGCTTAGGTCAATATAACCTCTCCACACATAGCTTAGGTCAATGTAACCTCTCTACACAAAGCAAAGTCAATGTCATCTCTCCACAGATCAAGGAGTCTGTCACCTGATAAGTGACCCCATTCTCAACACAGCCCATGACGTCATCTCTGAGATCAGTTTCCCGTGCACCACCAGCATTGCCGTCATTGAGAAGTCCTACAACGGGGTCAACTGTACCGTCAAGGTCAACATAGCCGGGCCGTATAAGAAGCAAGTCCATCTTTTCTTTTATTTTTAAAAAACTAGCTCGGTCTACCCATTCTTCGCAGGGTGCTGACCCCCCCCCCGGGTAGGATCGTCACCCTCGCTTCAAACACTCCTTCCGTGTTTTACTATTGTTACTCTGTGTCAATCAAACATAGACAAACAAGAACTACATTAATGCCTCGGATGTTGTATTATTTCATTCATTAATACATCAATACCTCCGATGTTGTATTGTTTCATTCATCAATACATTAATACCCCGATGTTGTATTGTTTCATTCATCAATACATTAATACTTCTGATGTTGTATTGTTTCATTCATCAATACATTAATACCTCCGATGTTGTATTGTTTTATTCATCAATACATTAATGCCTTGGATGTTGTATTGTTTCATTCATCAATACATTAATGCCCCGATGTTGTATTGTTTCATTCATCAATACATTAATGCCTTGGATGTTGTATTGTTTCATTCATCAATACATTAATACCCCGATGTTGTATTGATTCATTCATCAATACATTAATGCCTTGGATGTTGTATTGTTTCATTCATCAATACATTAATGCCCCGATGTTGTATTGTTTCATTCATCAATACATTAATGCCCCGATGTTGTATTGTTTCATTCATCAATACATTAATGCCCCGATGTTGTATTGTTTCATTCATCAATACATTAATGCCCCGATGTTGTATTGTTTCATTCATCAATACATTAATACCCCGATGTTGTATTGTTTCATTCATCAATACATTAATACCCCGATGTTGTATTGTTTCATTCATCAATACATTAATACCCCGATGTTGTATTGTTTCATTCATCAATACATTAATACCCCGATGTTGTATTGTTTCATTCATCAATACATTAATGCCCCGATGTTGTATTGTTTCATTCATCAATTGATCTTTCAGTAATGGAGCTCTCTACTATGACCGTGCTGCCTTCTTCATGGAGTATGATTCCTTCCGACAGTATTATAAAATTGAGGCCATCAAAGCTATGTTCGATCGAGATGTGAGTACTTACCGATCATTTTAGTTGTTTTATCATTTGGACGTTTACTTAGACAGACAAATAAGTAAGTCATAGATACACATAAAATAGTCATAAATACACAAATTATTCATTCATATAAGCTACGAATAAGTAACTCGTTCAGGCACAAATTAATACTTAGGCAAATGAAAACATCTATAGGTGCCATAACAGAACTACAGGCATGTCATTAGACCACTAGCAAGTGACACAATCTCCCGGATACCACATCTATAGATGCCTTAATAGATAAAAGTCCAGTTAAAAATTATTTAAAATAGTTCCACAATTTAACATTATAAAAAATAGAAAACCACATCATGACCACTTTATTCTTGTGTGTGTGTGTGTGTCTGTGTGTGGGATGTCTCAATTTAATTATCTAGGTCAGACAGGCTAAATAATTAGTATTTTAAAAAATAACATCCAGATATCATTATCGTATATTTTCGTAGAATAACACTAATGTGACTTGAGTGCCATACAAAGATATTAATTATTTACCAATGATTAGCTCATGGAAAAAATAAATCAAAACGATAATTGTCTAATTACACATTATTTTGCTGAGGTCTAATTACAATTTGTTCTACTGATGTCTAATTACACTTTGTTCTAATGATGTCTAATTACACTTCGTTCTACTGCTGTCTAATTACACTTCGTTGTACTGATGTCTAATTTCCCTTAGTTCTGCTGATGTCTAATTACACTTTGTTCTACTGATGTTTAATTACATTTTGTTCTACTGCCGTCTAATTACACTTTGTTCTACTGATGTCTAATTACACTTTGTTCTACTGATGTTTAATTACATTATGTTCTACTGATATATAATTACACTTTGCTCTGCTGATGACTAATTACACTTTGTTCTGCTGATGTCTAAGTATACTTTGTTCTACTGCTGTCTAATTACACTTTGTTCTACTGCTGTCTAATTTCACTTTGTTCTACTGCTGTCTAATTACACTTTGTTCTACTGCTGTCTAATTACACTTTGTTCTACTGCTGTCTAATTACACTTCGTTCTACTGATGTCTAATTTCCCTAAGCTCTGCTGATGTCTAATTACACTTTGTTCTACTGATGTTTAATTACATTTCGTTCTACTGCCGTCTAATTACACTTTGCTCTGCTGATGTCTAATTACACTTTGTTCTGCTGATGTCTAATTATACTTTGTTCTACTGCTGTCTAATTACACTTTGTTCTACTGATATCTAATTACACATTGTTCTACTGATGTCTAGAATTTCACTCACCCGGAATCGCCAAAGGAGTTGAAGCTTGGTGGGTACGACTTTAAAGTTTCCTACGACTCCAACAACTCCAGGTGGATAGTGAGTGGGTGTGGTGGTCAGTTGGTGTACAGACAACCTGTACCTAATCAGGACATACAGGTGGATACAAACACACGTATCTCGTCTTTAGTATATATATATATTAGGGTGGCCCAAAATAACTTTTTGTAAAAAATTTTTTAGAGCATTTTGTTTTTTTGTGTTTCCTTTGACTTCAAAACAGCACAGAACAAATTTCATGAACATATGACTTTATTTAGTACTGCCTCATCGACACTGAAATTTTGAATGAATTTTGAATGTGAGTATTTATATATAAAGCACACAGAAAATGCTACAAGGCTCTGGAAAGTTTTAGAAAAATCTATACAATTATAGAAGGTTCTGGAAGGTTCTATGAAATCTCTAGAAGGTTCTATAAGCTTCTAGAAAAACGTGGAAAACTTGAGAAGGTTCCGGGAAATTCTAGAAAACTCTAGACGTTTTGATTTTCACACAAATAGCCAGCTTCACCGGTGCATTTCAATTTAGTTATTAAAAATCAAATGTTATAAGATCAAATGTTTCGGCTATTTAAATATCATTCATTTAATTATGACTACAAAGTCGAAAAGTGTTGTTCATTTATCTAACTGGCATAGAAGTTGACACAACTCCTTTTTATTGAGCTAGGTACTTCCCCTAATTGAGCCTACTGGCCAATGGTATGTTTACAAACACAGCCGTATGGCAGTCAGTTGGTACTATTTTTTTATGTAGTATTTCTTTGCTTGTATACTGTCCAGTTGACATGCCAATGTTTATTGAGCTTGGTACTTCCCCTAATTGAGCCTACTGGCCAATGGTATGTTTACAAACACAGCCGTCTTCAATAAGACATTTGGGGGTAGTACAACTGGACCGGATGTGCTGCTATTCAAGCGCTTTAAGACGTTTTGACCAAAAAATAAGACTGGCAGAATTTAGTATTTGCTACGATGTTCGACTGGAGCAAAATCTCAAGCCATTAAAAGAAGAAGTCATCACATTGTGTTCAAATATCCTCCAAATGAAAGACAACTCAAGATATTTGCCACGTGAAGATTACAAAGTAATTCTGACTCTGAATCTTATCTTCCTGGGATGAATCCCCACCCGTGGGGTGCGTTTTCGTGTTCCAGGAGCTTATCGCCATGCAAGGTGGATGTCTTAAATAGTCTACATCATGAAGATTTATCTCTTTCGTCATCATTTCAAGCTGAATAAGCATGGAGACAGATCAATTGCAGAATTTGTTATCTTTGCATCCTTAGTTTACATTAAAGCTTAGATTCAGTGTCCCTTCATTTCTCAGACTGCATTGAAAACGATTGGCCGACATCTCTGGTACCTTAGTGCAGAACTCATTCCTCTGGTTCTCTTTTCTCAACGTGTCTCAGTTGTCGAGAAAAACAGCCTTGCTGCTTGCTTGAGGCAATTCATGGAGAAATCGTCGAATGATCAGAAAGGAAAAAAGGTGCATCCGCAGAACAAATGGTTCATCAGCCCATCATAATGTGACATTAAAGGATTTTGTGACCTTGTCATCGCTGCTCTTCTTTAATGCTTTTCTGCTTACCACAAATTTTCTCATGACTAATGCTTCCACCTGGCAACAAACTCCATCCTTTCAGAAGGCAACAGTAGTGGTCTCTTCCTTGAAAGGTGTCAATGACTGTGCGGAGCGGAGAATTGCACTGGCTTCATCATTCAACTCATCTCTCACCAAATCAGAGGAGGAAAAGCTGTTCTTGCTACAAATTGTTGAACAGCATCGGAAAAAGTTTCCAGATGAAATAAAAAATCAACTGTTCTCAAGAGATCGCAAGTTAAAGACCTTCAGGACTCAGAAAGCACAGACTAAAAAACTTTTAAAGTGTATTTTTGAATGGCGTACTTAGAACTTCTCTGTAATTCAGTCAGGTTAATGTGTCATGTACTAGTATTATTTTACTGTTTAATTCCTACTATGTACTATATAATTGTTCTTTGTATCTAAAAACAGCATTTTAAACATTGCAAAATTTTTATTTAATACAACTGCGAATACGATAAAACACGAGATAACAAGTGCTCTGAGGCAGTAGTTATAGGAGCCCAAATAGTATGAAATTCGAAATATACATGTTTTAAATCCCAGTGAACCAGAAAAGTAAAATGCTCATGATAAAAAATCAACTTTATTTTTTATCCATTATAAATTGTAGACATAGCGACAATACATTGTGTAGACATAGCGACAATACATTGTGTAGACATAGCGACAATACTTTGTGTAGACATAGCGACAATACATTGTGTAGACATAGCGACAATACATCGTTTAGACATAGCGACAATACATCGTGTGGATATAGCGACAATACATCGTGTAGACATAGCGACAATACATTGTTTAGACATAGCGACAATATTATATCCCATGTAAGATACCTCCATACATCCATCTACTTACATTTATTGCTCTATTATTCCATGTAAGATACATCTATACATCTACCTACATTTAATGGTCTATTATTCCATGTAAGATACATCTATACATCTACTTACATTTATTGCTCTATTATATCCTATGTAAGATACCTCCATACATCTAATTACATTTATTCACCTCCTTTCATCGCTGTCTAAGGTTCGTCCACCAGGTCTTTGTGTTATTGCCCCGACCAGTAACATTGCCGAGTCTCTCAGTCAAGGTGAAGTGTGTAACGTAGAGCCTGGGTTCAAACCCCATCCATACGCCAATAAAGAGCAAGCTATTTTGGCTAGTATGATTTCGGGTTACTCAAAGATCCCAGAGACTCAAATTATGGAGTAAGTATTTATTATAAGTGTAATAAATACATTTGTATAAATATTGAGAAATCGTAAATACTTTATATATATATATATATATATATATATATATATATATATATATATATTCATACTATAAATAATTAGTTCTATATAAATCACAAGTAAGTCTATAGACACACACATGTTAAATAAATAAATATACGCATCATAAATCTAAACAGATAAAAACCCAAAAAAAAAGGAAAATATTTATAAGCAATCATATAATAAATAAATTGATATATATATTGTCATAGGTTATGTTTTCTTCTAGTATTACTTATATATACATATATTTCTTCTGTGCTGTGGATATACTGTTTTTCAGGGAGGGTGTATGTAAAATTGCAGTATTGTCAGTCTCTTAGGAGTTTGATTTATTTCCTTATTTTTATGTGTTCACAGATATAAGTGTGCAATATAATAAATCTCCGGATATAGACAGTTGGCCAAAATATATATGTTTATCTTGATATGAATAATATTCTTGCATTTAGTAATTGCTGATATATAAATACTTTATAGTTTCACATTTACACTACTGTGTCAAATTACGTCCCTCCATATTGAATCTCTGTGGTCGTCTTTTTATACTCTCGCCTGCTGAATCTACTTCCTAAAGTGGCCAGTTAATTATAGTAATCTAAATTTCGAGGCCATATATATATATATATATATATATATATATATATATATATATATATATATATATATATTTATATATATATATATATATAAATGACTATGCTGTGAACACAACACACAACCATTTAAATTCTAGTCCTCAAGACTACAAACCATTGTGTGGTGAAGTATCCAGTACATTCTTTGTCTGTACAACCGAGGACGACAAGGCTGACGCCATTAGAAAGTGTGGCCCCATACTGTTGGGATTCAAAAACAGACATTGCTTCAATAAATCAGAAAATCAAGTCTTCAAGGTGTTTTCTGACTGTCTGAATGCGGCGTGTCGTAAAGACGCAGAAGCGTAAGTATAAACATGTATTGATCAGTGAATGTAAGTATATACATGTATTGATACGTGAATGTAAGTATATACATGTATTGATATGTGAATGTAAGTATATACAGTATTGACACGTGAATGTAAGTATATACATGTATTGATACGTGAATGTAAGTATATACATGTATTGATACGTGAATGCAAGTATATACATGTATTGATACGTGAATGTAAGTATATACATGTATTATTACTTGAGTGTGTTTGTGAAGTCCTTGTAAGGAAGATATGTTTATCTTTTAGATCCTATATAAACCACTAATGGGACAGTTTACATCCTCGCCATAGTCAACTGTGCAATGGCCATGGAGGCACCACGGGAGAAACACAAATTTTTTAGACATTAAATAGACATGAAGTCAATAATCTCATGACAACGCTTCAAAATATTTAGAAGCGGTTGAGCGTCGTTTGGGGGCCCCGAGCCGAAACACAGAAAAATAAAACAGACAAGGATAAAGAGAGAGAACAAATGTAAAAAAACTGTTTTTGTGTTGGGAAAGGTGGGGTGGGGGGGGGCTTTCTAAGACAGGGGTCCAGAGTGCACGGTCATAGTGCCTGCCATTTAGTGCTCAAACACCTGCAGACGTTTGCAATGAATGTTGTGAGTATTGCAGGTCAGTGTGCTTTTTGAACTTATTGTTAAAATTGTCCCCCCCCCCGACCTCGGACAAATATCTGTTAGTAGTCATTGCTGACTTAATTGATCAGAATATTATTGATTATCATTTTTAAAAATTTATTTTGCTCTTACAAGGCTTTTTTTTTTATTCATTTGCTAGTGTTGAGTTATTATAAAATAATGAACACAAATAACTTTCTTTTTGTTCCATATACACAATGGAACCATATTACTTCGCTACTAATTTTTTAAAAATGTTTTACCTTAAAGGTGTAAAAGACTGCAAGACAACAGTGCCGTCAGCTCTTGCCTACCCCAGGCACAGACCTGTAACAGTTGGTAAATAGCTGAGTTATCGACCATGGGAATGACCAATGGAAGATTATGTTGCCAGATTTTTATTTTTTTGTTTTCTTTATCAGAGACAGTCAAGGCGTAGCTGCCAATCTAAATTCAGAGAACTGTAGTTTATCTCTAAATTAATTATATTTTTTCTCTAAAAATTCACTAAAAATTACTTATTCTTTTAAATCTTTTATTCTTCTTTAAATAAGCCATTTTAGTTTGAATAAAATCAACACGTGTTTCATTAATCTCAACGTGCTTTTATCATTTTATATATTATTTTAGTTAATTGTATTGATTTGTAATTAACTGATAGAATTATGGGGTATGTAGAGCATAAATACTCGTAAGAAAATCAATTTAAACTATATCTAAATCAGCTGTTTAGTTTCGTAAAGTAAATATCGTAACTTTTTAGCTTTGTGTATCACTAAAACTTTTTAAAATAACATCTTAATTAATAAAAAAAAGTTTAAATCTTATCATTTATTGAATAGATTTAATGAACAGATTTATTGAATGGGTTTATTGAATAGGTTTATTGAATAGATTAATTGAATAGGTTTATTGAATATATTTATTGAATAGATTTATTGAATAGATTTATTGAATAGATTTATTATGAGAGACAAAACAGAGCAGCATGAAAAAGAAACGGATAGACTTATACCAATTGGTGTGACCCGTCCGGCTGTTTGATTGGCCCGCGCTCTGCTCCCTCGCCCTACATTAATGACGTTTACATTTTTATTGGGTTCATAAATGCAGGGCCGTAGCGAGCTGTTGTGGCGCCTTGTGTGAGTTACATTTTTGGCGCCTTTCTCCCAATCTGCATAGAGCAAAAATATTAAATGGAGCTCTATGGGCGCCCCTACCTAGTTCCGCGCCCTGTGGGGCCCCACCACTTTCAGTACCCTTCCTACGCCCCTGCATTTAAGCACTCCATATTTCTGTCCACGGTCCGGCCCTTTCTGTCAAATTTAAAAACTTAATGCGGCCCGCGGTCATGTTCTCCCACCTCTGGTTTCACGGTAGGTCAGTTGGCAGGTCGAACCAGGTCAAATGATCTTCTCTATAAACAAAACAAACAAAACAAACTCAGATTCTGACACGTGACCAGGTGTACCGCGGTAAAGACTGAATTAATCTGTCGAAAATATCAACATGTATTCGCTTTTAGTCAACTACATGATTGTTATCAAGGACCGTCGCCACACAATGGAAGGCCTCCACATGTAGGCCAAGTTGCAGTATGAATAGTTCCAAAGCATGTGAATAATTACATACGTTTTAAAAGTTGAAGTCATTGGTTGAAAATGTTTAGTACTGAATATACATACGTTTTAAAAGTTGAAGTCATTGGTTGAAAATGTTTAGTACTGAATATACATACGTTTTAAAAGTTGAAGTTATTGGTTGAAAATGTTTAGTACTGATTATACATACGTTTTAAAAGTTGAAGTCATTGGTTGAAAATGTTTAGTACTGATTATACATACGTTTTAAAAGTTGAAGTCATTGGTTGAAAATGTTTAGTACTGAATATACATACGTTTTAAAAGTTGAAGTCATTGGTTGAAAATGTTTAGTACTGAATATACATACGTTTTAAAAGTTGAAGTTATTGGTTGAAAATGTTTAGTACTGATTATACATACGTTTTAAAAGTTGAAGTCATTGGTTGAAAATGTTTAGTACTGATTATACATACGTTTTAAAGTTGAAGTCATTGGTTGAAAATGTTTAGTACTGATTATACATACGTTTTAAAAGTTGAAGTCATTGGTTGAAAATGTTTAGTACTGAATATACATACGTTTTAAAAGTTGAAGTCATTGGTTGAAAATGTTTAGTACTGAATATACATACGTTTTAAAAGTTGAAGTCATTGGTTGAAAATGTTTAGTACTGAATATACATACGTTTTAAAAGTTGAAGTTATTGGTTGAAAATGTTTAGTACTGATTATACATACGTTTTAAAAGCTGAAGTCATTGGTTGAAAATGTTTAGTACTGATTATACATACGTTTTAAAAGTTGAAGTCATTGGTTGAAAATGTTTAGTACTGATTATACATACGTTTTAAAAGTTGAAGTCATTGGTTGAAAATGTTTAGTACTGATTATACATGTCGTTAACTAAAATGTATCATTTAATTTTAATGACCAATTCTTTCAACTAAGGCAAAAAAAAATTAAATAAGACGTTACATATTACAAGATACATTTATACTGAAATTAGGGCTGAAATGTTGACAAGATACATTTATACTGAAATTAGGGCTGAAATGTTTATCTAATTTGCATAAAGCTGCTGTAAATTAAAATAAAATTAACTAATGAAATTAATCTAATAAGTTAACACTCTTGCGGGCCAGTTCTTGTTCCCTTTTCCAGGATGCATTGACTGTTATGCTTAGGGAGGGCAACTCGTTTAAATAGAAACCCAAGTAGTACGTCATGCATGTCTGGCTTGTAGGACACAGCCACAATAGATCACACACAATCAATACTTACTTGGAGGACACAGCCACAATAGATCACAATCAATACTTACTTGTAGGACACAGCCACAATAGATCACAATCAATACTTACAAAAAAACAAACAAACACTGCAACCAAAACTATATACAATTGCTAAGACTCCATATATTCTAACAATAATACTAACAACTATTATCAAATTGAAACATATTTTATTTGAATGAATTAACAAAGAAATCTTGTAAGCAGCATGGAATGTTCTGAAGAAGATAATTCATTAACGTATTCTATGACAATGAGTCTATATTCCCCCCCCCCCTCCCCAGAATTCTTCCCATCAGACGAGCTTTCTCCATCCCACTGATTTTTTTCCTATTCAAAATGTTTAAAATTGAAGTTTTGACAATCCCTTCTTTCATTCTATGCTGAATCAATTAACAGACTTATAAAAATAAAATTAGCAATAAAACTAAAAACATAAATAAAATTAAAGTTCCTATTCTGTGGTCAGAAATAAATGAGAAAAAAAAAATATAACAACATATATATATCATTGTCATTCTTTAAATTCCCACTTGAACCATTCACAAAAACACAGAAAGTTTCAATTTCCTTAAAATGAAGACGTTATAAAAATCCCCAAACGCCCTGATTAATATATATACAGGCAAATATGTGTGTTTTTAAATTGTCAATAATGACAATAAAATACAACAACAAAAAATGTAATATTGTTGAATGTTATTTTTCAAAAAATGCCTCTCAAAATAAGGCATGAAATAGGCGAATAAATTATGCTAATAAATGTATTTAAAAATTGACAATAAAAATATCTCCGATAGCCTTTGTACATGAAATGCTTTATAAAAAAAATCAGTTTTTGGTTGGATTTTAATATATATGACCTATATTTCTCATGTATACATGCCAACCATCCATTCATTGGATATTTTGATTGGACAAAAGTTACATTTTTAATGCTGCAGTGAATGTGGTTTAGCCATTTCATTGGTCTTAATTGGCTCAGCTCTGGATGAAATAATTGAGCTGGTCATGTATCTACATAGTAGATAATAAAACAATCAAATCATTAGACATTCTGGCGGTATAGACTAGAACTAACCAGGATCTACAGTTAGAAAAACGCACATGTTAGTGCAAAGAAGTATATAGACGATGTACTGAGTACTGTACTAGTATATAGACGATGCACTGAGTACTGCACTAGTATATAGACGATGTACTGAGTACTGTACTAGTATATATACGATGTACCGAGTACTGTACTAGTATATAGATTCACATGTGGACACAATGTGGAAGAAATCATAACCACATGTGGAGTGTATTTAGAACCACACCACCCATGTGTGGAGCTGTGGTCAGATACATACAGTTGAAAGACACAAGAATAGAGCCCCCCTCCCACAGTTAACAAAACACTATATATATAGGCTATATATATATATATATAAACAGGTAGCAGTCAAGCAGTTCTATGTTTATAATATATTGACCAATGTCAACCATATAGGTTCCGTGATTCAGGACTGTTTACATATTACATTACGAATGAGGGTGGAAGATGAGCGGGAGGAAAATGGAGGGGGGGTATTTTTTGTTATAATCCGTTATATTGTGATAGTTGGGCGGGGGGGGGGTAGTTATTGTACGTTATATTACGCCAATAAACGATAAGACTTAAATATAATCTGTAGTATATCTAGCAAGTGGTCTGGGTTATAAAATTGTGTCATACAAATTTGTAATGAGCACGTCGGTCTATGAGTACATTTTGGAACATGTTTACTTTACATAATATGTGAACAGGTCACTTATATAAACTTATAACATATTGGTCAATGCCTAGACGCTTAAAATTAATTTAACAGTGAGTTTAGACTGCCTTGTAACAGCCAACAACAGGAGTTCTACAACGGTCATAAATTACAAATATTATAAATATTTATAGAAAAAAAAACCTGGTAACTTTCAATGCTTGAAAATTAAAGTACATGTTAAGACAGAGACATAGATTTCACTATTGACCCTAGTGCTGCTCAGGTCAAATGTGGAAAGGTCATTTCATGTGTGTGGATGCGACTAACTGACCATAAATATTCACTGTTACAGTGAATTTTAATCATTACCATATTTTCCTGTAAAAGTTTTTAAAATTAAACTATTTGCCATTTGAGCATTCTACATTTGCTTCATAATTAAGAATATTTATTTAAAAATAAAATCAAATCTATTTTTGTAGGGTTCTATTCACGATCCAGGTTTAATTGTTTGAAATATAACCAAACCCAGGTTTAACTGTTTGAAATATAACCAAACCCAGGTTTAATTGTTTGAAATATAACCAAACCCAGGTTTAATTGTTTGAAATATAACCAAACCCAGGTTTAATTGTTTGAAATATAACCAAACCCAGGTTTAATTGTTTGAAATATAACCAAACCCAGGTTTAATCGTTTGAAATATAACCAAACCCAGGTTTAATTGTTTGAAATATAACCAAACCCAGGTTTAATTGTTTGAAATATAACCAAACCCAGGTTTAATCGTTTGAAATATAACCAAACCCAGGTTTAATTGTTTAAAATATAACCAAACCCAGGTTTAATCGTTTGAAATATAACCAAACCCAGGTTTAATTGTTTGAAATATAACCAAACCCAGGTTTAATTGTTTGAAATATAACCAAACCCAGGTTTAATTGTTTGGAATATAACCAAACTCAGGTTTAATTGTTTGAAATGTAACCAAACCCAGGTTTAATTGTTTGGAATATAACCAAACCTTGGTTTAATTGTTTGAAATATAACCAAGCCCAGGTTTAATTGTTTGAAATATAACCAAACCCAGGTTTAATTGTTTGAAATATAACCAAACCCAGGTTTAATTGTTTGAAATATAACCAAACCCAGGTTTAATTGTTTGAAATATAACCAAACCCAGGTTTAATTGTTTGAAATATAAAAAAATACCCTTGTTTTGATAAATAAAAGCAAACCAAACTTGATTGTTTCAGACATTGTCATACATCAACAAATAACATTAATAAAAACAAACGGAAATGAATCAGTCCATGAACGTAATATCTCATCTGGACATCTCGCATGTGTCCTCATTGACAAATAGGCCCAGGCCGTCGATAAGGTCAATGTGGGACCTCGGTGAGACGTTAAGGTGATGCCAATGGCAGTTTCTCTCGTTCAGGGTCATAGTTCACAATGAGGACGTGCTCTCTTGACTGTGGCTCCCGTACACAAAAATAAACACTGGAACACAAACACAACACAATGTTAGCAGAGAAATGTTGGCAGAGAGATGTTAGCAGAGAAATGTTGACAGAGAAGTCTTGGCAGAAAGATGTTGGGAGAAAGATGTTGGCAGAGAGATTTTAGCAGAGATATGTTGGCAGAGAGATGTTAGCAGAGAAATCTTGGCAGAAAGATCCTGGAAGAGATATGTTAGCAGAGAAATGCTAATTTAATAATAATAATATTTATTATTTTTGTTTTGATTTACATTGCCCCTGCCGCGCACAGCCCGGGGTCGGGGACCGATGGTGTAGAGCGCTTAACTATCGATTTTTCTCGGTGAGATCCAAGTCTCCCCCCCCCTTCCCAAAGTGCCCCAGCTTTAATTGGGTACCTGACATAAGTTAGGGAAGAAAAGGCGGCTGGGCTTGCTATAGCCACACAATCCCTTTATATGGCGAGGTTGAAGAAACAGATACATTCTACAATTCATCTGCCCCGATGGCCTATTATGTTAAGGAAACTTTACTTTATATAATAATATACACCCAATTAAAACAATCTTTTTTTCAGTGCAAAATTAATTAATTAAATATAAAAAGTCGAAATTTTAAATGATTAAATCCTAAAAAAAAGTATTTTATTTTATAGACAGTTCATGACGGTTAGAATAATAGTGCTTACTGAATGTATTCGCTCTGTAATATATTACTTATTGAATGTATTCACTCTGTAATATAGACTTAATCAGCCGTTACTTTAGTCAAACAAAAGTGTCAATAGACGTCTGCAAATTCTTTTTGTATGAAACACAATGTGAGCTACTTACCCAAATAAAATGAATGCCAGGTAGGCACACGATGCCATGACCAGGTAGACAGCTCCTGGCATATAACTGACAGTGGCCGCGAAGATCTTGTTGAAGGCTGTGGTTGATACCAACTGACTTAGGGTTTCTACGATGGCAATACTAGCGAAAACAGCACCTAGTCAAGGAACAACGGAACTTAGTCAACAAATACAGCACGTAATCAAGGAACAACGGAACTTAGTCAACAAAAAAAACAGCACCTAGTCAAGGAACAACTAAACTTAGTCAACAAATACAGCACCTACTCAAGGAACAACGGAACTTAGTCAACAAAAAACAGCACCTAGTCAAGAAACAACGGAACTTAGTCAACAAAAAACAACACCTAGTCAAGGAACAACGGAACTTAGTCAACAAATACAGCACGTAGTCAAGGAATAACGAAACTTAGTCAACAAAAAACAGCACATAGTCAAGGAACAACGGAACTTAGTCAACAAATACAGCACGTAGTCAAGGAATAACGAAACTTAGTCAACAAAAACAGCACATAGTCAAGGAACAACGGAACTTAGTCAACAAATACAGCACCTAGTCAAGGAATAACGAAACTTAGTCAACAAATACAGCACCTAGTCAAGGAATAACGAAACTTAGTCAACAAATACAGCACCTAGTCAAGGAATAACGAAACTTAGTCAACAAATACAGCACCTAGTCAAGGAATAACGAAACTTAGTCAACAAATACAGCACCTAGTCAAGGAATAACGAAACTTAGTCAACAAATACAGCACCTAGTCAAGGAACAACGGAACTTAGTCAACAAATACAGCATGTAGTCAGGAACAACGGACCTTATTCAACAAAAAAACAGCACATAGTCAAGGAACAACGGAATTTAGTCAACAAATACAGCACGTAGTGGTGGAACAACGTAACATATTCAACGAAACATCATATGTGCATCTCTCCGTGCACCGTATCCTCCTACAACACATGTAATAATAAAAAGAACAATCAATTAATTAACACAGAATGCACGTGACCGAATGTCCGTGTAGCAAGTTACCTTGTTTGTCCGGGCCTGCCATCATGGACATCAGTGACCGGACAATTGGACAAAATGGCGTTTCCGGAATCAGTATGACGGGAACTGTCAATAAATGAATGTAATAAACACATTTGATGAGTCATTTCTTTGATGTTGTCTGTGTGACATTGTAACTAGAGGCATCCATGCAACATTACTCATACATCATTTATATTTGATTGAATTGGGTGCTCGACATTAGGGCTCCAGCGGCCCGTACCACTCTGACTGGTCCGTATTCGAAAACAAGTTCTAGCATTTCTATTGGCTGTCATCGGGGGGAGGGGTGCAGACAGGTGATTGAGTGGTGTAAATAGCGGGACTGTCGACCTTAGGATTCTGGGTTGGATTGTCGACCTTAGGATTCTGGGTTGGGTTGTCGACCTTAGGATTCTGGTTTGGATTGTCGACATTAGGATTCTGGGTTGGGTTGTCGACCTTAGGATTCTGGGTTGGATTGTCGACCTTAGGATTCTGGGTTGGGTTGTCGACCTTAGGATTCTGGGTTGTATCGTCGACATTAGGATTCTGGGTTGGATTGTCGACCTTAGGATTATGGGTTGGATTGTCGACATTAGGATTCTGGGTTGGGTTGTCGACCTTAGGATTCTGGGTTGGATTGTCGACCTTAGGATTCTGTGTTGGGTTATCGACCTTAGGATTCTGGGTTGGGTAGTCGACCTTAGGATTCTGGGTTGGGTAGTCGACCTTAGGATTCTGGGTTGGGTTGTCGACCTTAGGATTCTGGGTTGGATTGTCGACCTTAGGATTCTGGGTTGGGTTGTCGACCTTAGGATTCTGGGTTGGATTGTCGACCTTAGGATTCTGGGTTGGATTGTCGACCTTAGGATTCTGGGTTGGATTGTCGACCTTAGGATTCTGGGTTGGGTTGTCGACATTAGGATTCTGGGTTGGATTGTCGACCTTAAGATTCTGGGTTGGAATGTCGACCTTAGGATTATGGGTTGGGTAGTCGACCTAAGGATTCTGGGTTGGGTTGTCGACCTTAGGATTCTGGGTTGGATTATCGACCTTAGGATTCTGGGTTGGATTGTCGACCTTAGGATTCTGGGTTGGGTTGTCGACATTAGGATTCTGGGTTGGATTGTCGACCTTAGGATTCTGGGTTGGGTTGTTGTCATGGATGTGTTTTGTGTGTTGTGTGTGTGACTGAGCTGTGCATGAACTGAGTGAAGTAAATAGTGGGATTGGACTGAGTGGATGTTCAGGTGGAGAGAGTGGGACAGTTAGTGCTAGGACAGTGAAGAGAAAGGAAGTGTTGTGGAATATATAGTGAAAACATAGAAGCTAGAAAGTTAGAAAGTAATATTTTGTAGTCTTAAAGAGACATGAGTTCTAGTTGATATTATGGACTATTCGTACTATGGATTTCTAATATTTGTTTATATGTATATACGTTATTATTCACTGTTGGTGTTGTGGATTTATATATATTAATAAATGAACCACGACCTTCGAAGTTTTTCTTGTGATTTATAAGTGAATGTGGAAGATGAAAGGTAACGTTTGAAGATAATTTAAAACGATCTATGACATTATGGTGGCAGCAGTGTTAACCTATGACATTATAGCAGCGATACTATTATGACATTTTGACTTTGTATGTTATTATATTAATTCATAATGGAACAAGACGCCAACAGGTATATCCAAGATGGTAAATTGATGAGCTTATAAGGTATGCAATTAGCAAAGTATGTACGGGAATGTCAAAACGATGACAAAAACAGACTGCAACTAATCGAGAAAGAAAATAAAGACGGAGAATGGCAAGCCAAGAAGGAAGAAAAAGACAGAAAACGTCAGTCCAAAAAAGAAGATGAAGACAGAAAACGTCAGGCTGAAAAAGATTTGGACAGGCAGCAAGAATTCAAATTGAAAATGGCTGAAATCGAAGCTATACACAGAATAAAAAAGATACGGAACAGTCAGATAATAAATCTTCAATATTCAATGTCCCTAAACACAAACTTCGCATTCAACCTTTTGATGGGAAGCATGTAGACATCGACAGCTTTTTTTCTATCATGGAGACGCAATTCGCTCTAAGTAATATCAATAAAAGTGAATGGATAGTGTATCTATATGAATCTGTGACACATGAAGCGCAAGCAGCCCTTAACAACATTAAAAGCGAAGACGCAAGCAACTATGACATGGTAAAAAATACTTGCTTCAGCACTATAATAAAACAGAGGAGCACTATAGAAACCAATTCCACAACTCTGTAATGAAGCCTAATGAACATCCTCAAGCATTTATCAACACCATTGAGGCCCACTTAATAAATTGGATAAAAATGTCAGGCATAGATGGAGGAAATGCTCAACAGATTATTGAATTGTTCTTGGTAGATAAAATATAAACTCAAAGTAGTCCTCAACTATACAGCTTCATAAAACAACATAAAGTACATACTAAACAGCAGCTGATAAGTGCCATGTCAGACTTCAAAGACAGCAACAACGACATCCCTTTGTTTGGTATTGAACAAAAATCTTTCAATGCCATACAAACAAACCAACGAAGATTCACTAGTCTGCCCACCAGATCTCCAGAATTATGTTATATATGTCGTCGGCCTGGACATATACAATATTACTGCAGGTATAGAAAGAATTATAATCATGCATCAAATTACAACAGATATAGGCCTACATCTCAATATAATGATCACAGAATGAGACAATATCAAAGTCAGAGAAGACAATCACCTAATGTCAGCCCACAAAAAAACCGCTTAGAAAGAGGCCGCAGTTACAACAGACAGATTTATGAAAATACAGTCGCCACCATGCTTGACAACAAGGGCAACTTGACCTTTTATCCATGTTTCGTAAACAACAATCCTGGTAATGTGTTTGCGTGACTCCGGTTGCACAACGGTGATAGTTGATGAGAAATTAGTTCATAGAGATCAAATGACTGATAAACTTGAACGCATAAAGTTAGGAGATGGTCAGAAAGTCATATGTCGTACAGCTATAATAGACATAGACACTCCCTGGATTTCCGGAAAAATCAATGCCTTAGTTCTATCATCACCTGTAGCCAGTTTAATAGTTGGGAATATACCAAATGCGAAACCAGACAACTCCAACGCATTATTCAAAGTATGGCTTGAGGAAAAAGGTGAAAGAGTACAAAAATATTTAATGGATCTAAATCCAAATAAAGAACCAGACCCTGATGTATGTGCCTCATTTAACAACCTATACAACTGGAATGTCACAGAAGACACAGTTGACTATATTGAAAAATTTGATACAATAGCTAATCAAAATGACATTCCTAACAAAGATAGATCAGCTTATATCATCAAAAAACTTCAAGGACATAAGAAAGCTCAAAACATTGCTTTCACGAACATAGACAACTATGAACAATTGAAACATAAATTGAAAAATAAATTGAGCAACAAAACCTCAATGTCACAAATTGAGACCAGTCATATGAATGTTTTGACTAGATCTGCAGCTGACAAAATGAACAATGAGAATATCAAAACAGTAAATTGTGATATCAGCCAAACAGTAATGATGGACATAAACAAAGAACTACTGATCAAATTACAGGAGGAGGATAAATCCTTAGAACAATATTTTCAACATATTAAACACACTGAAAATAATAATCATGGTGAGAAGGAAATTTCGCAAAAAGCAGCACACACTGTATCTAGACCATTGTCAAAACAAAATTCAGCAAGACTTGAGCCAAGCCCTATTATTAAAAGACATGTAAGCTTAAATGAAAATCAAAGGTCAGATGGAAATGAACAAAGAAACAAGGCCTTGGATATTTCACCTACAGTTTTTTCTACAAGAGGTTCTGCTAATCCATCAAGTGGTACCAGAGAAAAAGTTATTCATGCCTCAATTAGTAAATATGACGTAGCTAATGAAGCTATGATTATCCATCCCCAAGAGAATTCTGCACCAGAATATGAACAGGTTCAGCAAGAACAAGTAGAAAAAGATGGTACACGACCTATTGTATTTTCAGCCAGACAATATGCAACTAATAAAAAAAAAAGTTCTCGATTACATTTCACTGCACAAGGTAATACAAGCTCTAAACAATATGCAACTGAATGTTCTGAACAAGAAACAATTGAAGAATTATCTCCCGAGGTTGAACAAGATACAATCGAAGAGTTAGCTACCAAGGTTGATGCAAATGAATTTTCTGAAGCCATGACAGATGGCTCATTAAATGAAGAGAATAATACTTGTCATCGGACTTGTAAGCGAAGGAAATATATATTACTACACTATGTGGGGTATGTCGTACAAATAGTCCTGAATTTCTTTAGAATAAGACATACCGATAACAATGATACATCCAGAGCAATTCCTATCTTAAGAGAGAAAATATGCACAGAAATATGTCCTTTAGACAATGAAGTTAATATAGAAATGGAGGCTAACTTTGAGCTTCACAAATTAGCTTGTCCCAAAGATCAATTTCATGCCAATAACAAGCCAGTAAAACAATTTTCAATGAAAGACCCTCTGTGGCAGTATAGAAACAATGACTTTTTAAGTTTTATAAAACTGGCTACTGATGGCACTGTCAGCCAAAAGGAGATCCTCTGTTTAAATACAGAAGAGAAAAATTTTACGAGCAGGAAGTGGCTTTGTCTTCCGTATAAAAAAAAAAGAATATTACATGAAAGTATGTCCATGTCCTGAATGCGAAAAAGTCAGAGATTGTCAGGCAAGAGTGGCCAATATATGAGGCTATCACCACAAAACAGTTAACATATGACGTATGTGAAGCTGAGAAAGCTATAGTCCAGCTGTGGTTTTACAACGATGTAAATGATGATTATATGATCTGTGTAATTCATGGCACGTGCCTTAATGGTAGGATAGGAGAAGACACTGTTGTCCTTTGCTGTTGCACACATGACGAAAAGGAGCTCGATAATTGTTTTTTTGTACACGTTGAAGACAGGTTCCAACGAAAGTTGAGGTTTCACAGGAACAGTCCACCACTTGCGTTGATGATCTCACACCCTCACGGATGTGAAAAGCAGATTGCCATCAGCACCAACATACAGTTAATGCATTAGATGACATAAGATAGTCAAGACTCTTAATCTTTGGGAACGAATTCTGAACAAAGACTATCGGATTATTTTATATGATCATGATGTTTTTTCTGAACAAAGACTATCGGATTATTTTATATGATCATCAAAATGTTTTTTTTTCTTGAGCCTCTATATTGACAATTGTTATTTGAAATTTGTAGATATTGCTTGTGACACTTTACCATTTTATTGACTATGTAAACATACTTGGATAAATTTGCAAATTTTTCTCTTATGGAGACTATTGAATATTATGAGTAATCATGTATTGGTTATGTATGTAACTAAAAAAAAATGTATAACATTTTTTTGAGAGAGGGGGGAGATGTCATGGATGTATTTTGTGTGTTGAGCTGTGCATGAACTGAGTGAAGTAAATAGTGGGATTGGACTGAGTGAAGTAAATAGTGGGATTGGACTGAGTGAAGTAAATAGTGGGATTGGACTGAGTGAAGTAAATAGTGGGATTGGACTGAGTGAAGTAAATAGTGGGATTGGACTGAGTGAAGTAAATATAGTGGGATTGGACTGAGTGAAGTAAATAGTGGGATTGGACTGAGTGAAGTAAATAGTGGGATTGAACTGAGTGAAGTAAATAGTGGGATTGGACTGAGTGAAGTAAATAGTGGGATTGGACTGAGTGAAGTAAATAGTGGGATTGGACTGAGTGAAGTAAATAGTGGGATTGAACTGAGTAAAGTAAATAGTGGGATTGGACTGAGTGAAGTAAATATAGTGGGATTGGACTGAGTGAAGTAAATAGTGGGATTGGACTGAGTGAAGTAAATAGTGGGATTGGACTGAGTGAAGTAAATAGTGGGATTGGACTGAGTGAAGTAAATGGTGGGATTGGACTGAGTGAAGTAAATAGTGGGATTGGACTGAGTGAAGTAAATAGTGGGATTGGACTGAGTGAAGTAAATAGTGGGATTGAACTGAGTGGAGTAAATAGTGGGATTGGACTGAATGAAGTAAATAGTGGGATTGGACTGAGTGAAGTAAATAGTGGGATTGGACTGAGTGAAGTAAATAGTGGGATTGGACTGAGTGAAGTAAATAGTGGGATTGGACTGAGTGAAGTAATTAGTGGGATTGGACTGAGTGAAGTAAATAGTGGGATTGAACTGAGTGAAGTAAATAGTGGGATTGAACTGAGTGAAGTAAATAGTGGGATTGAATTGAGTGAAGTAAATAGTGGGATTGGACTGAGTGGATGTTCAGGTGGAGAGAGTGGGACAGTTAGTGCTAGGAAAGTGAAGAGAAAGGAAGTGTTGTGGAATATAGTGAAAACATAGAAGCTAGAAAGTTAGAAAGTAATATTTTGTATTCTTAAAGAGACATGAGTTCTAGTTGATATTATGGACTATTCGTACTATGGATTTCTGATATTTGTTTATATGTATATGCGTTATTATTCACTGTTGGTGTTGTGGATTTATATATATTAATAAATGAACCACGACCTTCGAAGTTTTTCTTGTGATTTATAAGTGAATGTGGAAGATGAAAGGTAACGTTTGAAGATAATTTAAAACGATCTGTGACAGTTGTCGACATTAGGATTCTGGGTTGGATTGTCGACCTTAGGATTCTGGGTTGGAATGTCGACCTCAGGATTCTGGGTTGGAATGTCGACCTTAGGATTCTGGGTTTGATCACCGGTAGGAACCAAGGGATTTTTTCAGGTCATGGTGAAAGTACCCTCCTTGTCTCTTGTGGTACGTCCGTGGTCGTCACCATTGGCAGAGACCTTTAGAAATGTATGGGGATCTTGGCAGAGACTCTTAGAGATACGATGGCCCTTGCCAAATATTCCTGTTAGGACCCAGTATACCATAATGTTTGAGAGGACATTTACTGAAACGTTAGAAATAGGTTTTAAGAGGAAAACTTGAACTGCATGAAATAAGTGGATGAAAGATAATAGCTTAATAAATTTTCACCCGGCAAATAGCTCATTTAAGTCTGTTTATATATTCAGCCATACTGTTTGATCGAAACCAGAAGTTGAATGATCTATTGTTTTAAAAATTTTGTTATGGAAGTGATAAATACACCAATTTGGTGAAGCAGAATTACGGACTATACCAATTAATAGCACAATATGATTTATTAGCAATCCTGTGAATTGCCAATAACAAATATCTCAATTTCACCAGTAATCAGCTCCATAAATGAGCAAAAAAATCTTAAAAAAATAATGTTATTATCTACAATCTATATAAGTGACCAACCATAAAACAAAAGCATTATCATCAATTTACATTCGCCTTTAGACATTAAAAAAAGTAAAAAAAAGGGCAACATTAATGATTAAAAACAAACAAACAAGAAGCTTCAATAAAAACCAAATATATGAATAAATAGGAACAGAGGAACATAAATAGGAACAGAGGAGCATACATAGGAACAGAGGAACATAAATAGGAACAGAGGAGCATACATAGGAACAGAGGAACATACATAGGAACAGAGGAGCATACATAGGAACAGAGGAACATACATAGAAACAGAGGAACATACATAGGAACAGAGGAACATATATAGGAACATAAATACGAACAGAGGAACATAAATGACCACAGCAATACAAATGAACTTACCGAAATAAAAATGCCAGTCGACTTGGATGAAAGCTTCAAACGTCAGTGCGGCCCCCATTGACAAAATGGCCAACATGCCGAGTCTTTCCTCCGCTATGCAGCACTGCATCAGTTTAAACAGCACAGTTCCAAAGAATGCAGTTCCAGCATTTCTAATGGCCACGTAGTTCCCAATCTGACTGGACACCCAACAAAATGGCCGCCTCAGCTGATACAAGGCGTCCATGGAGCCGAGGTTGATTTCCGTAGCCACGCCTATCGCAAACACAAAGAGACACACAATGAAAGTTGCTCTCCTGCGCAGGGGGCCATCAAATACATAAAAGGACGCAACCCTTCTCACGTAAAGCAATGGATTCTTCCCGATGGCCTTTGGCCTCCTGTGAACCGGAAGTGTTTCTGGAAGAATGAAAACGACGACGACGAAAGCTACGCACACCATGGACAGCAGTAAAAGAAACGCGTAGAAGTAGCCCACGTAGACGATGAAGTAGCCTACGGTCACATTCGCCCCTGCACTGACCAATGTGGTGGCGCAGCTGATAAAATTTATCCAGAATGTTCTGTCGTGTTTTGTGGTGTTGATGTCCGCCGTGAGAGAGTAGAGGCCGACCAGCATGACGAACCAGGAGCCGCCTATTCCTTCAATGCCATAGGCCAGGTAGAGATAATCGAGGTCAAGGTCGAACCTGAAGATAATAGCGAAAAAGAAGTACAATTTGATCCGAAAGGAGTGTTTTAATGATATACATTTAAAATGGAAATAATACGGACAAAATAAATCAAATAAAAAAATAATAAAGTAATCAGACAATAGTTCACTTTGGCTTAGCATGCGTCGAGTTCTTCATTTATTATTCATTTTCTTCACACCATTTATTTATATCTCTTCGTTCTGTCTTTCCTTGTAATGCTCTTAATTGTCTCCCTTTTTTTTACTTTCATCTTTTCAAATTTCTCCCCGCTCTATATTTGGTGTTTATTTAAAAAAAAAACTTCTGGTGTTAATACCTACTTCACTATGACCGCTGTAATTACCATTCTAAGTAGATAGGCCAGTACGGACATCACCAGGACCAGACGGCGTCCGACAAAGTCCGAGTACGAGCCAACCAGAACACAGATTATAAAAGCCGGTCCGCACATGGCGAAACTCAAATTGGTCAGTAACTCTGAGGTCTGTAGAGAGAATCAATGTAACTTCACTTTTTTTTATTGTCTTTGAAATAATTAACAAATGTTACAAACACGACAAATACATTGAACTTAAAGCTGTGTCCCAGCCAAGAGGTGGATTTCGTTATTTCTAAACCAGAGGTGGATTTCGTTATTTCTAAACCAGAGGTGGATTTCTTTATTTGTAAACCAGAGGTGGATTTCGTTATGTGTAAACCAGAGGTGGATTTCGTTATTTCTAAACCAGAGGTGGATTTCGTTATTTGTAAACCAGAGGTGGATTTCGTTATGTGTAAACCAGAGGTGGATTTCGTTATTTCTAAACCAGAGGTGGATTTCGTTATTTCTAAACCAGAGGTGGATTTCGTTATTTCTAAACCAGAGGTGGATTTCGTTATTTCTAAACCAGAGGTGGATTTCGTTATTTCTAAACCAGAGGTGGATTTCACTATTTCTAAACCAGAGGTGGATTTCGTTATTTCTAAACCAGAGGTGGATTTCGTTATTTTTAAACCAGAGGTGGATTTCGTTATTTCTAAACCAGAGGTGGATTTCGTTATTTCTAAACCAGAGGTGGATTTCACTATTTCTAAACCAGAGGTGGATTTCGTTATTTCTAAACCAGAGGTGGATTTCGCCGTATTTAATTTGAGAGGGGCGTTGGGCGAGAGTCATTTGAGAAGGCTTTAAGTGTGGGGGACTGGTAAAAAATCATTTAGTCCATGGCAGGAGCCCCACTTCTCCTCCAGGTGCCTCCACCTATGTCGCTAATGCCACTCGAAATCTACAATTCTCTCTAGGTTACCTCAATAAACGTTTTGTTCCACCCATCTACGTCTGTTTAAATTGCTGATTCTATTAGTTTTTGTGTAGAAATGAACTTTTTTTTCCTCACAACAGAAACAATCACGTGACTAACCTCAGCCTCCACCAGGTCAGCCTCATGAGCCCGCGAGTCGTTGAGCTCCACGTTACAAGGTGCTTTGTCCGTCTCGTTTTTGGCCAGGCCCCTTTCAGCGGTTAACTTGCTGACGATGTACTGGGCCATAAGAGTATCCCTGGCAGTGCCTGCTGATCTGTGCACACAAAAACATCACGTTCGTTGTTAGAAACGTTAAAATAAAGGTGACAACACAATAAGTGATCTTAAAGATATTTAGAAAAGAGCAGACATAAATGAATTAAATGAGGTTGTCAACTCACAGAGCTAGTACGGGTATTACAACCGAAACTATACGAGCTCGGATTATGGAAAAGCTTGGCTGGTTGTCATGGTTACTTTTCTGAAGCAAGGGAGTGTACTCCACATCTTCAGCTGATGACGCCATTTTATTAGTTTACCTGAAAAAAAAAAGATATTAATTGCTAGTTAACATTACAAAATGTAATATTTATATAATGAATATATCGGACAGCCACAACATATTGAAGTGTCAAAATCTCGACAGAGAGTACTTTTTATCTCACTCCGGAATAGGTTATAATAATAAGACGATACATTTCGTATGCAGAGCATTTCTTATGCTTTGATGAGCGCTAGGCAATCATATCAGCAGAGAAGTTGAGGAAACCGTGGATCACGTGCTTTTTGAAAGCCCCTGGCTGCCGGACTAAAGGGTGGACCAGCTTGCTGGCCATTGGTCTTTATGGAACTGTCCAGATGTTGAGGGACACAGCGAATTTGATCTCACGGGCTCTTCGAGACTAAGTCACAGCCCCGCATTTATCAGAATCAGAGAGAGAGAGAGAGAGAGAGAGGGAGAGAGAGAGTGAGAGAGAGAGAGAGTGAGAGAGAGAGAGAGAGAGGAGAGAGAGAGAGAGAGAGAGAGAGAGAGAGAGAGGAGAGAGAGAGGGAGAGAGAGAGAGAGAGGGAGAGAGAGAGGGAGAGAGAGAGAGAGAGAGAGAGAGAGAGAGAGAGAAAGGTAATCGTATCAATACTGACATTTGCTAATCGTGTACCCATAATGATATTTGACAATTTGGGCTTCCTCTATAGTCAATTTGGTGGGACGGATGGCCGAGTGGTGTAGATATACTATCTGTTGACCTCAGAGTCATGCGTCCGATCCTTAGTGAGAGCCATGTAATTTTTCCAGGTGTTATTTGGTGCAAAATCGTCCCACAAGTTCACCCAGCTTTAAATGGTTACCCGACTTAAGTTGGGGAAGCAAAGGCGGCTGGGCGTTGTGCTAACCACACAATATCTTCATATACCGATGTTATAGAAACAGATGAATTCCAGTCAATTTAACCCAGGATTCCCGGCAATCCCTCAATTTGCTATTCCTCGTATCGGGCCTGACTGTTAGAAATATAGGCCTTGTAGAATGAGAAATTAAAACTCACGGAACGTCATATGACGTTGACTGAAGCAATGATATGACGTTGAATAAAACAATGAAATGCCGTTCAGTTTCGGTTTTAAATTTGAGCTGATGACCCATAACGAAACCAGTAGATAATCAGGTATTTCGATTATAAGGGCTAGAAAAATTACAAAAACAATCAATCATATCGGAGAATTAGTTTATCGTGATAGTTCATTATCTGGATATCTCTCCAGTTGAAATAGACCAGATCAGTAAGTTGAACATAACTGTGTGTCAATCAAAGACCAAATGTAAATATGTCAAAATCAAATCAATACTTGATCAAAGTAATTTATTTAATAACGCAAATTTATAATAAAACAAACGAATCATAGTTCTTTCCCTTCAACAGACCAGCAAGCTCAATTTAAAATCTAATAAAATAATAGCGGTTTGGGTTCTATGTTAAATCGAAAGTAGAGAATTAATACAACAGTATTCCAGTTTAAAATACAATCATGAAAAAATCGGATCTGCCCGAAACCAAAAATATAACCTAGCCTACCGATCAAGCCTAAGGTGATATAACTATGCAAAGGTTTTTGCAGGGTACAGCTAGTAAAAAAATAAAAAAGGAAGGGTAACCAATTAAATGTACTTATGTTGTTCCTTACTATAACGACAAATTCAGACTTATGTAACAAGTTATTAAATTTAAAAATTTCCCAACATGATACATCCGCACTTTTTCTCGTTACAGTAAACAGTTCGAACGTTTTTTTTTTTCACTCTGCAAATAACCTCCCCCCCCCCAACCTCCTCCCACCCCAAACGAAGGAGGAAGCCATTGATTTTACTCCATGACAGGTTGGTTCAACAACGGATGGGAAGTAAATTATTACAACAGAAATCCGTTTCATTATGTGCATATTTCAACTGAACAGTGCAACCTTTCGTTATGTGCATATTTCAACTGAACAGTGCAACCTTTCATTATGTGCATAATTCAACAGAATAGTGCAACCTTTCATTATGTGCATATTTCAAGAGAACAGTGCAACCTTTCGTTATGTGCATATTTCAACAGAACAGTGCAACCTTTCGTTATGTGCATATTTCAACTGAACAGTGCAACCTTTCGTTATGTGCATATTTCAACAGAACAGTGCAAACTTTCATTATGTGCATAATTCAACTGAACAGTGCAACCTTTCGTTATGTGCATATTTCAACAGAACAGTGCAACCTTTCGTTATGTGCATATTTCAACAGAACAGTGCAACCTTTCGTTATGTGCATATTTCAACAGAACAGTGCAACTTTTCGTTATGATGTTAAGTTTGAAAAAAAAATCTTAAATGTGTCGTGAAATGGTTTGCAGTAACCTGTTAAACGTTGTACACACCAGTTTACCATTTTACTAATTCGCGTTAAACTATGTGCACTCAAAGAGTCAACGAAGACAAGTTCCAGTTAAACTTTGTGCACATCAATGTTAACAATGACGGATTGAAGTTAAACTTTGTGCACACCAATATACACATTAACGGATTGAAGTTAAACTTTGTGCACACCAATGCCAACATTGACGGAATGACGTTTAAACTCAATGCACACTAGAAGAGGAAAATAGTAAAAGGAAAAAAAAAGAGCAAAGACTATTGCATTCTATTTAACTATAATTATAGGTTATCACATTCACAGATAAATGACCCGCAGTGCAGGATTAACGTTAAGCTAAACAAGCTATATCTTAGGGTCCCCACTTTCTTGACCCCCCCCTCTCCCCGAGTGAGCGATTGTTATATATACTTAACTATTGGGCACTGACATATAATATCTGGACTTAAAAAGGGCCCCCATCAGAGCAAGTAATGGGTCACTGAACTTGACCCATGACCCATATGACCCATCAAGTTCTTGACCCAGACCCATCATGAACCATTGAATGTTGTTATTTTCAAGATGGCGGCCGTCGCCATAGAAACAATTTTGAAATTTTTAAAAATCCCGCGACGACGGGTTTTTTTAGGGTCGGGAGGAGACTAAGGATGGGTCGTGGGTCAGGGAACATTGACCCATGACCCATGTGACCCATCCAATTTTGCGACCCATTTGACCCATTGACCCATGACCCATTACTTGCTCTGGCCCCCATATCTCAAATAGCTAAGGGCCTACTCAAGTCTTTTTCCGGTCCTGATTACCCGTGAATTAATACCCAAATACAATACAAATATAATCACTTTCAGAGTTCAACTAAACTTGTTATTAAATAGGCCAAGAGCAATACAGCCAATTTAGCCGGCTGTGTTTAACAGCAGATCACAGAGTTAAAGGTGGCCAGCTGTATTAGCGATTAACAGTAGAACTTATATACTTAAGTTAAAGTATTACTGTATTAGTGATTAACAGTAGAACTTATATACTTAAGTTAAAGTATTACTGTATTAGTGATTAACAGTAGAACTTATATACTAAAGTTAAAGTATTATTGTATTAGTGATTAACAGTAGAACTTATATACTTAAGTTAAAGTATTACTGTATTAGTGATTAACAGTAGAACTTGCATACTTAAGTTATAGTATTACTGTATTAGTGATTAACGGCGTGTAAAGTCTCTATTAGAATGATATGTTTTTTTTTATCTAAAATCCTATAGCCAAGAGCGCAATGGCCATGAAGGCACCACGGGTGACTGGATACGCTGGGAATTGAGCCAGCAACCAACAGCATATAGGCCTAGATCGAACTATACCACATTTACATCCGACTCACGACCATAAGCGTCAATCAGGAATTAACAGTTGAACATAAAGACTAAAAAATAGTCGCGATAGTGAGTAACACTTCAGCTGAGCACAAAATGAGATTCTAAAAGCGTCTGTCTTACTGACACTCGAGTGACGTCAATATATGGACGTGACTTCAGTCTGTGTTCATTAATGTAAGTAAAATGTGAGGTCACCTTAAATTTAGAAATGTAAACAACATAAATCTAGGATTGAGAACAACACAAAATGGAATAAAAAAGCTACAATAAAAAAAACACAAAACATGTTTATTAAAAAAACACAACACATGTTGATTTAAGGAAAACAACAACACATGTTTATTAAACCAAAACAAAAAGCTTTCTAAAGTCATTCAAAAGTCACACCCGTACAAATCATACATATTATGAAAGGTAAATGAAAGGGCTATAATAATATTATATCAGAATTATAAAGGTAGACACCCTGAAAGATACACTTTAGTTGCTTTTTTTTTCATGACCTTTGAAAACCAAGTTCAAGGTCACATAAACTAAAAGAAATAAGTTTAAAAAATATTTAACATTATCCCCCATTCAATCATCTTTCAGAATATATATACTTTACTAGTCCTAGGAGTAATACTTATTTGCCAATATTGATTTTTCTAACGGTACCCAAAACACTACACAATACCCGCACACCACAGAAAGATTCTTAAAACACTTCGTGGGTTTAAAAAAACACAACACATGTCGATTTAAAGAAAACAACAACAACACATGTTTATTAAAACAAAAAACACCCCAATATTCCACAACTATATGAATACATCACACACACACACACACACAAATTTCCCCTTTGAATATCCAGCCATGACAAATTTAGATTCATTTCCGCTTTTAGTCATTACTGTAAACCATATTCTTTTTTTTTTTCAAAGCTTTGAAGTTTGAATAAAAAAACTTTTACTTTGATTGCGTTCCACTTAAAAAAAAAAATCTCTATAATATTAGACATAAACCTGAATGTGTGAAAGTTCAAAGTGCGAAAACCAAAAAACAAATGTCTATTCACTTCTTTCTCTCCGTATTTAATATGCCATAAACAAAACTGTATTTTATTTTGTTGTGTTGACAACCGATTGTATAAGGTGACGAACATATATTTAAAGGAAGTTGTACACACCCAACAATTGCAAGTTTAATTCTTTTAAAACTAAAAAGTTTTTAATATTAAAAAAAAACAAACAAACAAAACAAAACAACGTATTTCTAAAAATGTTGTTAAATAGAAAAAAACTATTCATCCAGATATATGGACCCACGATTATATTTTCAATTATGATGAATCACATAAATATGAACTAAGGAATTACTTTTTGTTTGTTTCATTAACTTTATATTGCATTTTAATACAACCTTTCTCTAAAACGTGTTACGTGGCATGCCACTTTCCCGAGCAATGCCGGGTACAAGGCTATTTAATACATATTTTTCTAAAATAATGATCGACTACATGCCTGTGAAATTTTGTTAAGTCTTAAAATGTGAGGTTGTGTTTATTCTTGTATTATTATTTACTAAACAAATTCTAACTTATAGAACCAGTAAGTGAAAGTAAAACTATTGGACTAATAAACCACGGAGGTATAAAAATGAAAGAAAAAACATTTCATAAACATGGTGTATTAATTTCTAAAACGTAACTATAGTAGTATGTGTTCTTAATATTACACAAACTAATATTCAAACTTCTAGTGGCACAAACAAGTCAAAGTACTTCCATCAACAGCAGGTTGACATGTTGTGAAGCTTAGCAATAATGACATCAGTGCTTTGTCTCTAATATGTTTTATGTTAGTTGTGTATGGAGACCCTATGTTAATAAAAAACAATAAACATCTAGAGACCAATGTGAATAAATGTAAATATAACACATAATGACATGGTGACATCTGCCGTGACAATGGTGACATCTGCGTGACAATGGTAATGACCTACACCAGCGGCAAGAAATGCCGATACCATTAAATAAAACTGCGTGTTAATACTAGCTTTAAAAACACTTCCGTTCAAGAAGACTATATTCTTGGGTCGATTTATGTCACATGTTTACATTTAATGTTGGACATTCTATCTGATATTTCTTACATCTGATGTCGGGCACTGTATGTCACATTTAGACATCTATCAATAGATGTATTAAGTCAAAATTTTCACACCAATTGTACGTTATTGTATGTCACATTTTGGCATACATTTACGCCATTTTATGTCACATTTACTACATCAATTGTACGTCATTTTATGTCACATTTACTACATCAATTGTACGTCATTTTATGTCACATTTTGACATCCAATGAAGCCTAAGATGTACACTCCATGTGACAGTGGATAGATAGATACATGGAGATCATTAGAGTCGTTCAGCTGGAGCATACATATCCCGCGGTGATCCGGTTCACTGATTCATTTTACCTCCGGGGAAACATGCAAACATCTTTGATTTGGAGTAATATTTTCAGAAGAATATTACAATAAAAGATGTTTACAGAAACTGAGTATACCTCCAACCATCCCCGCAACAAACAGATACAAACAGTAATGAGACAAACATCTGGAATGTTAAATAAGTCAATAGACGGGTAGCCATGACAGAATGTTGTATAACTAGACATATAGAAATGTACAGGCACTTATCACTTGAAATAATACAGAATTAATGCCCAGTTGATGTATATCTTGTCCATGTTTGAAATGGTATAGAGTTAAATGGTGAAACCAGCGATGCCCAGACAAGACAGTGCTAATGCCACAACCCTGCTCTTTGGTAAAAAGTACCTATGTGGTGAAAAGTACATATGTGGTGAAAAGTACCTATGTGGTGAAAAGTGCCTATGTGGTGAAAAGTGCCTATGTGATGAAAAGTACCTATGTGGTGAAAAGTACATATGTGGTGAAAAGTGCCTATGTGGTGAAAAGTACCTATGTGGTGAAAAGTTCCTATGTGGTGAAAAGTACCTATGTGGTGAAAAGTTCCTATGTGGTGAAAGGTGCCTATGTGGTGAAAAGTACCTATGTGGTGAAAAGTACCTATGTGGTGAAAAGTGCCTATGTGGTGAAAAGTGCCTATGTGGTGAAAAGTTCCTATGTGGTGAAAAGTACCTATGTGGTGAAAAGTGCCTATGTGGTGAAAAGTACATGTGTGGTGAAAAGTACCTATGTGGTGAAAAGTACATGTGTGGTGAAAAGTACCTATGTGGTGAAAAGACCCCAACTGGCTGGAAGCAAGGACATGTCATTCATATAATATGGAGAGAGAGAAGGAAAGAGATGGAGAGAGAAAGCGAGGAGAGAGAGAGAGAGAGAAGAGGTGGGATAGGGAGAGAGAGATAGAGAGACGGTGAGATAGTCACCAAAATACATGCCATAATGCCACTAATATTACTTCAATACTATGAATACCAAATTGAATTGGAATTCCAGTGGTATGTGTAACTAAGACCTCACCATGCATTATAGGGAATTTTTCTTCACATATTTGGCAAATGTATAGTTGACAAAAAATATATCTGTGATTCACCTGGCACAGTGACTTAACATGTGATACACGTTTGGATCATGACACGGCATGTCAGTCCAAGTACTAAAGTAAAACTCGAAGCAATATTTTTAGATCGATGTGTTTTTTTTTAAATAGTAGCATAATGTAGCACAAAGTAGCACAGTGTGTTTCTCTTTAACTTTTATTCTAAAAGCCACATGCTAGTTGTTATTTGATGGAAGTCAGAGTGCTGGCCTGTATTACAAATCGTGGTGACGTAAACAAGATCATTTAGTGACAAGAAGAGACCCCTTACCCATCTACGCCCCTACCCCTTGTTAGAGAACGAAGACCTACTCGGGGAAATGTATATATTTGTTTTTTTTTATATGCAACAAACCCCCCCCCCCCAATGGAAATGTAAATATTATTTATAATAATATTTATATTATTTACAAGCCGTCATGACAGGCAATCACAATTGTTATCTTTTTAGCACTTACCCCCCAAACTGAGTCTTTTTTTTTTTAAATTCCATGTTAAAGCCAAATATTCGGCCATAGGTCGCAAATGTTGTATCAATCATTTTAATTTGGTAAAGTTTGCCGTATTTCTTTTTAGTGTTGAACATTACTATAAGAGTACTGTGATATATTTATACTGTACAGTATATTTATACATTATATGTATATATCTATCCTGCATGTAATGCACACACACACACACATATATATATATATATATATATATATATATATATATATATACTGTATATAATGCTAAATATAAGAAAAAAAAACATACTAAAAAAACATCCAGTTTTAATACTTTACCTGAAGGTCTTCTACGTCCGCTTGTCTAGTCCAGTTATTGACATTTTGTATTCAAAAGGACTAGAAGAATTTATCAGTTCCTTGTTGAACTTCTCAGATCTCCATTTCTGTCAATGTTGACTTATAAAATCAAATAAATATCACCCCCCTTTATGTGGGCGACCTGGTGATTATGTTAAGTCAGAACATGAAATACAGGTTACTATGTTACTAACTTATACATCGGTATAATAAATATTTAAATATCACAGATAGAAACTTCACTCATTGCGGCGTGTCCATGAGCTCATTGATTTCCTTTGTGGTTTTAATTTCAGACTGACCCACATCATATGTACACATTGTTGTACAATTAATGTAGATCTATAAACTATTTAGATTATTAATTAAGTAGAACAACTGTATCAACTATACGCAGCACAATGATCGACTTGAATGCACTATAAATCTCAAATTTAGACAGATCATACGATTGCACACAGGCTTTAAAAGCATGAACGGTACTTTTGTTTTGAAACTCTCGTGAGCCACATGACTGGCATCATCACGTGACCAGTGTTACAGTCACCGTTATGTCACAGTGCGAATGTACCTGACCCCATTTTCACTCCACCGTGCAGACGACTCGATCGGACGAAGGGTTGATTTCCCGCACAAAGAATGTGTCCGTTAATTATATTATCAGTTGTAATCAACGTAAACACCATCTGACCTATATGTTAAACATTACAACACAGTAATCATTAAAAGTACTTCTTGTCAACACAAATGTTTGCTTGAAAGACTCACTGTTCAATGGAAGCATACACACAAAATATACTGCCGTGTTTATGTAGGCCAAAGAACTCCAACCTTTTTGCTCAGCGCTTCTCATTAGCTCATTTTATCTACTCGTTTATCATGTACAAGTAGTACAACTCAATCTCGTACTAAATAATGAAATATTTCAGTTGTTTTTTTCCTTGTTATATCTATAAGACTTACCAGCAGATATCATAAATAAAGAGATATATACGTTTACAATATTAGGTGCCATTTTCTTTAAACGTTTCAAGAGTTGAGATCCACCAAATTTTTTCTTAGTATACCGAGCTTGTCATATGACTTGCTGTTTTCATTCTACAAGCTGCACATTTAAAAATAGAGCACGCGATGTGACGTCACTGAAGGTGTGTCTAGCAGAAGTTTCTATTTTTAAATAACAGGCTTTCACATATTTTTTTTAAAAGGGAGATAAACAATGAAATATTATTTAATACTTTTAGATTGTTTTTCTTGTCACTAGAGATAGACGTGAGCTAATTTTATGTTACATTCTACTTTAAAATTTAATGAAGTCTTATTGACGAAAATATTTAAAGTAGATTACTAAATTTATAATTTAAAAATTAATTTGTTTAATAAAAAGGTAAATAGTTAAAACTAGTCAAAGTTGCTAAATAATTTTTAATAAAAAAAGCCACATTAATAAACATTTATACTGTGCTTGTTTTTGTGTAGCGTATGTTTCCGTCAATGATAATAGTTGATGGGTATGTTCTTAACTCAGTCGTTCCCACACTATAATTGTCAAAACATGTCCAACAACCCCCTAGATTAAAATATGCATAAAATTATATTATAACGATAATTTTAAAAAAATCCATTTTGTTGAAGAAGTATTTATTGAAAGTATAATTTATGATGAGATTTTATGGGTGTCCGGCTCAATTTTTGATGAGATGTTATGGGTGTATTGATGTCCGGCTCAATTTTTGCACCCAGCAGCCGCAAATCCCCTTGATCACTAATGTTATGGTTGGTTTTGTTTTTGTGTGATGAAGTTTATAACGGCACTGAATCCACGATCTACCAAATAGTAAGACGGAAAAACAGTCAACAACTTCTGTACAATAACCCATAATGCAGGATATAAAATTGGGATCTATTTTTGTAACCAGAATTTGTGGTATCCTTGTTCAAACATTGGTTTAAGTTCTTCATTTGTGGATATTTCAATAAGCTGCTCCTGTATTAGTGCAGATTCATCGGTGTTAGGGATCTGAATTTGTCCACTAGCGAAAGAATTCAACACCCAGTCGGGAATATCCAAGTGAAGAATGTCTTTACATCTCTAGGTCAGGTCTGCTTGAAGAGCCATTAATTGTTGGCAGCTAGCGAGCAAATCTTCATCTCTATTTTGCAATGATTATGCAAACTATATTCATTAAACACAGTATCATTATATAGCATTTGCTATAAATAAGACTATGACCGGCAGAACTCACGCCTCGTCCCTGTTTGTCAAATAAATCAGTCATTTTTTTAGTTAATTAAATTGTGTCTCAAACCATAGTATTTGCTTTCCAGGAATTCCAACACCGAGTCGAAGAGCGCATAAACCCGATTTAAACATGCACCTTTAGATAACCAACGTACTTCTGTGTGAAGTAGTAAACGGTTATAATCTTCGTCATTTTCCAAACAAAGTTGAGCAAATAATCTCTCATTTAAAGCATTCCTTTTGACTTTATAAACTGCTTTAATGACATAATCTAGTGATCCATACAAACATTCACTAAGATTTTTCGCGACCAAATAATGTCGATGAATGACAGACACAATGTACTGAAATATGTTTGTTACAACTACAGTGGGTATTCGGTTAACGAACTTAATCCGTTCCACAATTATGTTCGCTATCCGAATCGTTCGTTAACCGATCATTGATTTACCATATATGTTAATGGAAATTCGATTAATTCGTTCTGGAGATCCTAAAAACTAAATTAAAAAAAAAATGTCATGTACAAGAATAATTTCTTAGTAAGTTTATTTATTACAAATAAGATACATACATATGGTCTTGCTTATTAATCAGTTCTTTCCCTTTCTTTGGGCGTTAAAGAACATGTCCAATGTTGGTTGTTTTTCTCTCTCCTTCAGGACTTTCAGGAAATGATTGATAGCAATGACGTTGTGGAGATCAGCAACCCTATTGACATCAGCTTGTTTAATGCCAGATCTCCTTTTAAATTTTGTAAACCAGCCAGTGGTAGCCTTGAATTCTAGATTTTCGGAGAACGAGCCTGGAGTTTGCTCTTTCAATTTCTCAAAAATTTCTCCAGCCTTCTCTTGAATGATGGCCATTCTAGTTACATCTCTTTTCACCTCCCATTCATTTATCCAAACTAAAAGCAAACTCTCGATTTTATCATGGATGACACTTTTTTGCTTCTCAGATGTAATTTTCGTTACTCCTTTAGCGGCTTGAGTCTTCTTGATGTTATCTTTTTTTTAGCTAGGATTGTGCCTACTGTAGACCTGTTCAAGCGTACTGCCTGGTAACATCAGTCATTATTTGTCCACTCTCTACTTTAGTTATAATCTCTTGCTTGGTTTTTATGGTGAGCACAGTTTTTGACACTCCACTCTTTTTAGGTCCCATAATATTTTCAAATTTTCAGGTTTTTTTTTATAAGGCGTTTAGAGAAGCACATACGACAACCACAAGGACATAAACCAACTACACATGTATGGTACACTATTGACGATGTGTCGTCGCACACTACCCTACGCATCGTATGGTGCTGCCTCACTGCTACGTAGTATGAATGATGACGTGTCAACGCACGCGCACATCCATTTTCAGGACAAAATGAGGACTGATGTCGGGTGTTTCGAGAGCCGAGACGTTTTCGTTAGAATTAGTTTTTGTTCGCTATCCGAATTTTGTTCGTTGTCCGAACACAAAAATCTTTCCTGAAAGTGTTCGTTGTCCGATTTGTTCGCTGTCCGAACAGTTTGTTAACCGAATACCCACTGTAGTTTTAATATGTCAGACAGCCTCGGTATCTTCCTACCATTGCCGGAGCAAAGTCAGTTACAACAGAAATGGTATTAGTCAATGGTATAGCTTTTACTTCGAAAAATCTTTTAAATTCAGTAAATAACGCTTCATTTTTTGTATCGGTTTCCAAACATTTAGCAAATAACAATTCTTGAAAAATAAATTCTTCTTTTACAAATCTCACTTAAGTTAAAAGTAAAACTTTGTTTACTGGTAAAGTGGATTCTCAAACTATAAAGACAATTCAGATGTATAAGTACTCACATAAAGAATTTTCTACAAACTCAGCCATTTCGTCAATCCGTCATTGTACTGTATTATTACTTAGTGGAATACTTTATAATGTCTAAAGCTTGTTTGTGCAACACGGTACGTGTTACCTCATTACAGCCGATAAAATAATTTTATATTAAACCTTACGCGGACCCCCTGAAGTTGTTCAGGGACCCCCCCCCCCCACATGAATTTTTATCTTAAATGATACCAGGGGACCCCTTAGGACCTAGGGACCACTTTGGGAACCAATGACTTAATTCAATATATTTGACAAGGTACTGAAAGT
This sequence comes from Bulinus truncatus, assembly GCA_021962125.1. Classification (NCBI taxonomy): domain Eukaryota; kingdom Metazoa; phylum Mollusca; class Gastropoda; family Planorbidae; genus Bulinus; species Bulinus truncatus. The sequence goes on along the minus strand of JAGDYQ010000023.1, from coordinate 8,141,185 downwards.
TAACCGATCCACTTTAAAAGTTCAGGGATCCTGAGTCTCCTGACTATCGCCTGACCTGCCCACCCCCCCCCCCTCTTTCCCAAACTTTAACCGAAATACCCCCCCCCCCCTCCCTCCCCTGCTTCAATGTCTCATATCTTATTTCAACAATCCTAAACAAAATGTGTAAATATTGATGCTTATGTTTTATCAAACAATCTGATTCTGAGTAGTAAAGATTCATTACCGTTAAATCACTCTTCTATGTTTATTTAGTAATCCTTGAAGTGAATAGACAAATTGACTAACACAAGTTTTGGAAAAAGAAATAACCAGAGAATTAAACCATCCTTTATTTTACATGTAATAAAAAAATAAACAATTATTTGATCGTACAGTAAATATCTTTATTTTTTGTTATATTGGTCAGTAACATTACACTTTGGGCAGACAGTTGTTAAACTATTGATCGGTAAATGATTGTTGGTCAATCTCCTTGTTCCTTTGGAATAATGCATGTCTGATTGTGAATGGTTTGAAACTAAACGACTAGATCTTAAAGCAGACATTTAAAAGTACTTTTTTTTGGTCGGATGAAAAATCTGTAATTGAACAAAATTTTTAAATAGATAGTAGGTCTGCTTCTTATTGTTGTTGTGTCTTGCTGAAAACAAAATGATGTTTTTTTTCTAAAGAAGAATTCAGTAAGACAAAAATGATGTTCTTTTTCTAAAGAAGAATTCAGTAAAACAAAATGATGTTCTTTTTCTAAAGAAGAATTCAGTAAGACAAAATAATGTTCTTTTCTAAAGAAGAATTCAGTAAGACAGAATGATGTTCTTTTCTAAAGAAGAATTCAGTAAGACAAAATGATGTTCCTCAATAGACTTTGCCTGTATCACACACTCTCATACATTCTGTCTGTGTGTCAAATAGATTCCCTGAAATGCACGTGGCGTAGACCAGCACTTTGCTACAGAACTGTTTAATGGGGTCATAAGTGTACTTGTAGACAATGTTGAATCCCGGAGACTTGGCCCGGCAGTGGTTGGACAACTGACCACACAGATCTGGGAAGATTGAAAACATCATTTAACTATTAGACATACTTTTAGACTGTAGTGTAAGACATATTGTTAGATTTAACAATTAGACTTTTGGGTTGAACAGTTAGACACAGTCATATTGTGAACAGATAGACATGTTTTAAATTAAATAATTAGACAGCATCTTTTACAGTAAACATTACAAAAAGAGATTCTTACAGTAAATATTACAAAAAAAAAGACACATTCTTAAAGTAAACATTACTAATAGACATTCTTAAAGTAAACATTAGAAATAGACGTTTTTACATTAAACATTAGAAATAGACGTTTTTACAGTCATTATTTCAGATAGACATTCTTACAGTAAACATTACAAAAAGACATTCTTACAGTAAACATTACAAAAAGACATTCTTACAGTAAACATTACAAAAAGACATTCTTACAGTAAACATTACAAAAAGACGTTCTTACAGTAAACATTACAAAAAGACATTCTTACAGTAAACATTACAAAAAGACATTCTTACAGTAAACATTACAAAAAGACGTTCTTACAGTAAACATTACAAAAAGATATTCTTACAGTAAACATTACAAAAAGAGATTCTTACAGTAAACATTACTAATAGACATTCTTAAAGTAAACATTAGAAATAGACGTTTTTACAGTCATTATTTCAGATAGACATTCTTACAGTAAACATTACAAAAAGACATTCTTACAGAAAACATTACAAAAAAACAAACAAACAACTATATGTTTGTTTTTAAATGTATGCAAGTAGAGTGTTAACCTGGTCGTTTTCCGAACAAAGGATGTATAATTTGTAAACTACATTGAACTGTACGTACACAATACATATGCCAAGTACATTAGACTGTATGTACACAATACATATGTCAAGTACATTAGACTGTATGTACACAATACATATACAAGACGAATCATCAAATGGGTCAACTGATAATACACCCGGGATGGTGGGGGCTACAAGTAAAAGGACTAAAATGAAAATAGACAATTATCTTTCTTAGCGATAATCATATGGCAGTGGTGGGTAACATATGGCACGCGTGCCACAGTCGGCACGCAGAGCCTCATCAGTCGGCACTCGACTAAAATATCACTTCCTTTAAATTTTATTTGGACTGTTGGCACTTTGCTATAAATAAGTGTTTTTTTTTTTTGTAGAATTATGGGCACGCGGCCCTTTAGCTCACTTCGTACAATTAAAGGATGGATACAACAACGACTAAACTGTGAAATATTTGACTCCTAATTTGGGATGTTATTGGATATTTTATTAAGGTAACAAAACCGTATGGGTTTACAGGGTGCTAACGCCACATCTTCATATCAAATTGTGACTCAGTTTGTCACGTATCTAGGTATATAGTCTTCTGCTTTCACCGACCTTTAATTATCTGTACAAAGCTGAGGTCAAGATCAAAGCTATCTCAGGCCAATATCAAAACTATCTGAGGCCAATATCAAAGCTATCTGAGCTCAAGATCAAAGCTGGCATTTTTTTTATCAATACCTGGTGCACCATGGGTCTCATTTTGAATACTTTGTTTCAAGTCATCCAGTTGTAGTGGTTCAATTGCTCTCACAAAAATTGATTCGTTGGAATTCATTGATTTGTATTGGGTTTTTGCTCCCAAAATCCCTATTTGTCTGTGTCACTCTATTGTTCTGCGCTACTCTATTTGTCTGTGTCACTCTATTGGCCTGCGCTACTCTATTTGTCTGTGTCACTCTATTGGCCTGCGCTACTCTATTTGTCTGCGTCACTCTATTGGCCTGCGCTACTCTATTTGTCTGTGTCACTCTATTGGCCTGCGCTACTCTATTTGTCTGTGTCACTCTATTGGCCTGCGCTACTCTATTTGTCTGTGCCACTCTATTGTTCTGCGCTACTCTATTTGTCTGTGTCATTCTATTGGTCTGCGCTACTCTATTTGTCTGTGTCATTCTATTGGCCTGCGCTACTCTATTTGTCTGTGTCATTCTATTGGTTTGCGCTACTCTATTTGTCTGTGTCTCACTAATTGTGTTCTGTACTTTCATTTTGATTACACTTAACAAATGAATGTATAAACGTGTTGGGTCTGGGTGTGTGTGTGTTGGGGGGGGGCTGCAACTGACCTTTACTGCCATGAAGACTTCCAATTATTTTACTGTAATCAGGGATGGGTCCACTCCCATATTTACCCCCTCCGATGATTGCGCCACCTATGTCACCCCGGGGCACACACGTCCTGCCTCCAAAGTTCTCCTCACAGATTGTATCATGGGGGCAATTCTAAGAGAAAATAAATGTAACATGTAATTTATCAATCAATCAATCAATCAATCAATCAATAAGTCAATCAATAAGTCAATCAATAAGTCAATCAATAAGTCAATCAACGAGGAATCAGTAGACCAATGAGTCGAATTATCAACGACCAAGTCAGTGTATATCTAAATATAGTAAAAAAGTATACATGATATTAACTAACTGTCCATCAATATAAATGATTACAAAAGTAATAAATTGCAACCAGATTGTCTATTTTACCACCAAATCGATCCTTCTATTTATCGATCCTTCTATTTATATTGTGCAGGGATGTGAACATGTTATAAAAGTATTGACTATTGAGTGTCAATTGGTAACATACAATCTTGAAGAGTGAAAGGACACATATTGGTGAAGATATTTGACTAGTAAATTAAGGAGGGGCAAAAGGAGAGATTCACCCATAAGGGGTAGGGGCACTTAGTGACCAGTCACAGGATGTAATTTCCACAAATTTGGTATTTTTGCCAAGGGAATTAAGGAGCATTTTTAGTGACGTTACTGGGTGAAGTGGCTAGATGTATGATTGTGGTAATACAATATGTATGACAGAGACTCTATACTCAGATTATGATTGTGGTAATACAATGTACATTCTGTCATGAAATTTACATATTTATTTCCTTTTTTTTTTTGAAAATTCATTAAAATTTTATCCTGCCTTATGTGACGGAAGGGTAAGCCGGATGACTTAAATCCGGATAGGTTGGGACCATCAAAATACAATCTTTGATAACCGGATCTAAAAGGAAATATTGTCAAGGAATACGCCCATGAAATCTTATTCATTGTTTGAGAGTTTTATTTTAATGTGAACTACTCTGTGGGTACTGACCACCATAATGTCACGTGTGACCATTGTCTTTGTCAAAAAAGTGACATCGTATAATTTAAAATTCGTTTTTTTTATTATGTTTTTATTTCTTTCTTCCTGTTCGTGGTTTTTTTTTTTACTTTGAATGTATTAATATCCACTTTGTGTAATGTCAAACAAATATGGTTTAAGTTTCTGCCTTACAATCGAATGTTTGTGTTGTTAAGTTAATTTCAAGAGTTTGTGGAATCCTGAATGAAAAAAATTCATTTAACGTGATTTATGTAGAAACACAACAACAACAACAACAACAACAAGAATAACAACAACAACAACAAGAATGACAACAACAACAACAACAACAACAACAACAATAACACGGAACTCAAAATATTTTAAACTTTAATGACTTTAACAATTAATATCGAATTATGACATATCACCGGACTGGCTTCCTGTCACTCACAAGTAATTTTAAAAAGTCATTTTTTTTAACTAAACTTTATTATCTTTCAAAGTAATTAAGAAAAAAACTTGGGCTGTAAAATCTGACATCAGACTTGATCAGTTACGCATTATGAAGGACAACTACACATTACCGCTGACAAATAAATAATGAAAACTTGGGTGTTTCATTTAAACAAGTTTCCTACACAAAAAAGGTTAAAGAGACCTGGACGATTGTTGAAACGTGTACAAACACACACATGCACACATACACATGTACAAACACCGACATGTACAAACACACATGCACACCATTACACATGTACAAACAACAACATGTACAAACACACATGTACAAACACGCATGCACACACATACACATGTACAAACACCGACATGTACAAACACACACATGTACACTCACACGTACACACACCCACACACAGATATATATATATATATATATATATATATATATATATATACCTGTGCACACATGTACACACACATGTACACACACAATGTACAAACACACATGTACACACACATGTACTAACACAATGTTTATACACATGCACACCCACATGTACACACACGTACACACACATGTACACACATGTACACACACATGTATACACAAATGTACACACACATATACACACACATGAACACACACATGTACAAACACACATGTACACACACATGAACACACACACACGTACACACACATGTACAAACACACATGTACCCACACATGTACACACATGTACACACACATGCATCGACATACATGTACCAACACACATGTACACACACACATGAAAACACCCACACGTACACACATGTACAAACACACATGTACACACATGTACACCCACATGTACACCCACTTGTACACACACATGTACACCCACATGTACACATATGTACACCCACATTACACACACACATGTACACATATGTACACACATGTAGACAATGTACACCCACATGTACACACATGAACACACATGTACACCCACATGTACACACAAGTACACACACATGTACACCCACATGTACACACATGTACACCCACATGTACACACATGTACACACATGTACACCCACATGTACACAAACATGTACACACAAGTACACACACATGTACACCCACATGTACACCCACATGTCCACACATGTACACCCATATGTACAAACACACATTACACCCATATGTACGCACACGTACACCCACATGTACACAAAGTACACACACATGTATACATGTATACACATACATGTACGCACACATGTATACACATACATGTACTTACACATGTACACACATGTACTTACACATGTACACACATGTACACACATGTATTTACACATGTACTTACACATGTACACACATGTACTTACACATGTACACACATGTACACACATGTACACACATGCACACACATGTACACACATGTACACACACATGTATACACACATGTACAAACACACATGTACAAACATGTACACGCACATGTACAAACATGTACACGCACATGTACAAAAACACACATGGACAAACACACACATGTACACACACAATGTCGGCCTTGGGAAGTGCGGGGCCCGATTAGAAACTTTGGGCTGTGCACCCCCCCCCCAACCCCAAATAATGTCATGTCACATGGTCATCAATATCATAAAATGAAAAACTATAATAAACATTAAGCCTACATGGTAGACTAAGAAATAGTATAATAACCTGTAATAAAATAACATTACAAATAATCCGTTTTAACAGACCGAACAGATATAGGTCCCTAATCTTTATTTACGTATTACATTGGACGTAAGTACCTTGTTATATTACATTGGATGTAAGTACCTTGTTATATTACATTGAATGTAAGTACCTTGTTGTATTACATTGGATGTAAGTGCCTTGTTATATCTTATCTACCTTAATAAAATAAATTAGCGACACAGATTAATTTTGCTAAAGTAATTTTTTTTTAATATGGTCAAAATATAATTTCTTATTACAAAATAAATAGACTCTATTTTCTCACAAGTGACCTTAGCAGTGTCCTTTTCTGGTTAAATTTATGAACCCAATTTGGTCGACGACTCAAAAGGTTTATCCACATCTGGTTTAGTCCAGAGACGTAGTAATGGGTACACACGATCATGCCCCGGGTGCTACTCACAAAGGTGCGCCAAATGGAATATTTTACATGTTATATTACATGGTTTTCAAATGTGGGGGGGGGGCGCTAAAAAGGTATATAAAAGGTATTAAAAAGGTATTAAAAAGGTATTAAAAAGGTATTGTGCCACGGGCGCGAGTTCGGCTAGCTACGGCCCTGGTTTAGTCGATTGAGATTCATTCACAGTTATGTCACATGACATTCGATGGGCAAACCAGACGACTGCATAGGCCCATCACAGCTTAGACTCTTATTCTGCTAATCCTTAATTCTGAATGGAAGTCTATGGACACCATGTACTTGAACAGTGTGTACTCACTGTATGGACACCGTGTACTTGAACAGTGTGTACTCACTGTATGGACACCGTGTACTTGAACAGTGTGTACTCTCTGTATGGACACCGTGTACTTGAACAGTGTGTACTCACTGTATGGACACCGTGTACTTGAACAGTGTGTACTCACTGTATGGACACCGTGTATTTGAACAGTGTGTACTCACTGTATGGACACCGTGTACTTGAACAGTGTGCACTCATTGTATGGACACCGTGTACTTGAACAGTGTGCACTCACTGTATGGACACCGTGTATTTGAACAGTGTGCACTCACTGTATGAACACCGTGTATTTGAACAGTGTGCACTCACTGTATGGACACCGTGTACTTGAAAAGTGTGCACTCACTGTATGGACACCGTGTATTTGAACAGTGTGCACTCACTGTATGGACACCGTGTATTTGAACAGTGTGCACTCATTGTATGGACACCGTGTATTTGAACAGTGTGCACTCAATGTATGGACACCGTGTATTTGAACAGTGTGTACTCACTGTATGGACACCGTGTACTTGAACAGTGTGCACTCACTGTATGGACACCGTGTACTTGAACAGTGTGTACTCATTGTATGGACACCGTGTATTTGAACAGTGTGCACTCACTGTATGGACACCGTGTATTTGAACAGTGTGTACTCACTGTATGGACACCGTGTATTTGAACAGTGTACAGATGTTTGAAATATAAAACTTTCGATTCACTTACACAGTTGTGCGTTTTACTCCGACCATGGAAATCAAACTGTCCGCATACACATCCGGTGACGTCATTCCTGTTGCTAAGATACGCGTCATAGCAACGATCATAACAGTTGCCCTTGTTACTGCTGTAAAGTAGATGTAAACATCAATAAGTGGAATAAACAAAGGGCAGGTTACTCTGTGTTACTAGCCTGAGGTTGGTTGGGGGGGGGGGAGGCGGAATTTAAAAAAAAAAAACTAGCCTTTTTGTATAGAAGTGTAAATCATTGGCGTCACTATGCATGGTGTCACCCGATGCGGCAAATTAAGGGTGTCACACCACTCAAGACTTCCTCCATGGATAATGGGACATGTATGGAATTTTCCGGCACTAGACCGTAGGGAATCTCTTATAATTATAATGTTTGTGAAATACATTGAAATGTTCCAAAAGTTGATGAGTTTTAACTATATACACAATAGAATTTGACGTGAAAGCATTAATAACTACCACAACCAGCAAGGCAGAGTAAAATTATTGGTATTGTATCAATATACTTGAACAATTATTGAGAGTGTTGGCAGAGATTCTAGGAAGTCCCATCCAGCAATGAATTTCGAAACATCAAGTACTGACAACTCTTTGGCGTTGTCAAGATCAATATCTGCTGCCTTCAGATGTCTTCTTCAGCTTTCGTTTCTCTTTTTTAAATCTCATCTTCGGATAAATCAAACATCTGGTCAGTGTGTGATATGTCAGGTGTGCTGTCGAACAAAATTCCAAAATACCTCACAGACTAGAGTGAGCTCTTTCTGTTATGAAATTTAGAATTCTTCATTTTGGTGTCACCCGTATGATGGTGTCCCCCCGGGGCGCAGCCCGCACCCCTGCACCCCAATGACGCCACTGGTGTAAATGATAGTAATGATATATTACGTTTTCTTCAAACCGTCCTAGTTCAAACAGTTAATTTCAACATTTTTTATTCTCAGATCAAAAACTATAGTTTTTTTAGGCTTTTATTTAATTTATGCTAGGTTCAAGGCCGCTGTCTGAAATTATGTTAATTGTTCATTTAAGTAATCTATCACTATTCTAAATTCATTGATAGATTGAATGATAAATAAATGAAATAAATAATCCTGATATGCGCTCACGTTAATTTAATCAATCAATGCCATTTCTATAAATATTTATAACATCGAAGGAATTTTTTTTTTTAGTTTATTTTAATAAAAACACATTTTAAAATAAACTACTGACAATGACTGGCAACAGTGAGTACCACAAAGTGTATACATTACCTTGTGAAATATTGAAATATATCATGTATGTCATATGTATCATGTAGTGAGTTTATGTATGTCTTATGTATAATGCATTTAGTGTATGTATGTCTTATGTATCATGTATTGAGTGTATGTATGTCTTATGTATCACGCATTGAGTGTATGTATGTCTTATGTATCATGTATTGAGTGTATGTATGTCGTATGTATAATGCATTGAGTGTATGTATGTCTTATGTATCATCCATTGAGTGTACGCATGTCTTATTTAACTGGTTTTATTTAAGTTAATGTATAAACTTCTAATCATACTCTACTTCAACTTTTTTTTAAAATGATAGACCCCGTACTGATTGATTCCAATTCAACGTAACCAGACAGAGTAGCGGCTAGTGGCGTAACCAGGCAGAGTAGCGGCTAGTGGCGTAACCAGGCAGAGTAGCGGCTAGTGGCGTAACCAGGCAGAGTAGCGGCTAGTGGCGTAACCAGACAGAGTAGCGGCTAGTGGCGTAACCAGGCAGAGTAGCGGCTAGTGGCGTAACCAGGCAGAGTAGCGGCTAGTGGCGTAACCAGGCAGAGTAGCGGCTAGTGGCGTAACCAGACGGGGGGCAAAGAGGAGGGTGCTCCTCCCGTGAAGGCATTTAATTAGCCGCCGTTTAGGGGCTGAATTTTCAACTAATTAGTACTTTACTGCAAAGGGATGGGAAGATATTTATAGACCCCCCCCGAGGGCCTAATAGGCTAGTAACGTTTTCACAGTATATATTATTATTTGTTTTTTTATGTTTTATGCTTAAAAGATTTTTTTTTCAGAACTAAATAATCAGTGACATCTACGTCATGAGTTTATTTTTAAAGTATTTCAGTTTCACTGACTTAAGCTTTGAAAAGTTTTAAAAAAAAATTGAAAATACATAAACTAATACCTTCAGGGTTTGAAAATGTCATTCTGAACAATAACTTACCTTGTACTTGACTGACCCGTTATAAAATCATTACTTTTCTGAAATATCAATAGTATATACAGGATCATAATTTAGAATGACATATTTGATAATCTAATATAAAATATTTAAAGATGATTAATACATTCTATAATTATTTTTATAATTAATTCAAAACAAAATTTGGGTTTGGCAGATTTCGAATTTTTCATTTAAATATGGAATATACGGGAATGCACACACGCACACACACACAAACACACTCATACACAAATAAATGCACACACACAATTCTCTCTCTCTCTCTCTCTCTCTCTCTCTCTCTCTTAGATGAATATCTTGAAAATTATTCAGATCGATAATAAAAAAGTGAATAATTCGGTGAACATGTCCATGGTTAACTGTACTGACAGTTGTAATGAGGTCAGCTAGTAAAAGTAGGTCAACCATGTAAAGATACACGCACAAATGATTAGATGTGTTGATAATCGCAAGGAGAAATTACGGCGGTTTTCATAATTATTTATTCTGATTAAATGTTCTTCTGCTTTTAAGCAACAATGATCAGAGATTATTGGTTCGATCTCAGGAATTCACGATCGATGATTATATTACTCGATACCGTTGCTTATTTATTTATTTAGAGAAGTAGAAAAACAACAACATTACAGTAGGCGGTTTCTAATAGCACTGATTGTTAAATGTGTGTTGATACTGTACAATTCTAATATCTCTGATTGTGAAATGTGTGTTGACTACTGTACAGTTCTAATAGCATTGATAACTGGAGGCTATGTCTCTTAAACGTGTTCTCATGTAGACCCCTTATGAGGTCATTACGCCAAGCTACACCTCTTGAACTTAGCGTATGGCTTTCAAGTTGGGATGACGGAACGACGAGGCGAGAGGAAAGAATGATATGGCTTCGTAGAGACTCCAGTCTCCGACAATGCAGGGAGGGTGCTGTAACGGTAGACCACTGGTTGTACGAATGTCCACGTCTAGCTGAGTCCAGGCTGGACGATTCGGTAAGCCGCTGGCCATAGGGTTCTATGCCAGTCTCCAACTGCTGCCAGACAAGGATGGGTTTAAACTCACGAGCTCTAGTTGACTGTCTCGGCTCGATATAATATGAGAGTTGAAAGAGTGTCCACGGCTAACAGAATGCCCCAGCCGTCTTTACTTTCATCTAGTTTTTTATTATTATGTTATCCGTATCATTCTGTATTGTAAATGAAATTCTGTTATGTCGTTGCTAGGCAGTGATAAACACAAGGGGACTTACCCTGGCAAGTCTGTTGTCTGTCTGGATGGTTTGATGATAGGATGGACATATGAACGTGTCTAATGGGAAAAGTTAAATGTAAATGTTGAAACACATTATTTAATAATATCATTCTTAGTATACACACTACACATAACAAGTGAACACATACTGATAGACATAACACATACTGATAGACATAACACATACTGATAGACATAACACATACTGATAGACATAACACATACTGATAGACATAACACATACTGATAGACATAACACATTATGATAGACATAACACATACTGATAGACATAACACATTCTGACAGACATAACACATACTGATAGACATAACACATTCTGATAGACATAACACATACTGATAGACATAACACATTATGATAGACATAACACATACTTATAGACATAATACATACTGATAGACATAACACATACTGATATACATAACACATACTGATAGACATAACACATACTGATAGATATAACACATTCTGATAGATATAACACATACTGATAGACATAACACATACTGATAGACATAACACATTCTGATAGACATAACACATACTGATAGACATAACACATTATGATAGACATAACACATACTTATAGACATAATACATACTGATAGACATAACACATACTGATAGACATAACACATACTGATAGACATAACAAATACTGATAGATATACCACATTCTGATAGATATAACACATACTGATAGACATAACACATACTGATAGATATAACACATTATGATAGACATAACACATACTGATAGACATAACACATACTTATAGACATAACACATTCTGAGCACCTATGTTTTACGTTACACTCACAATTTTTACACTTAATTTGCACATTCATTAGGAAAATATATCAAACAACGGCAACCAACGAGGGATGTTTTTGTCTGCAAAAGTATTCTCCCCTGATTTTTATTAAAAGTGAAATTAAAGTTTAAATAAAATTAAATACAGTATATTTTTTGTTATATAGAAATAATATAATGTTATTTTTAAAAAAAAAATAATATTTTTACTTGAGATGTTTCCAATTCAGTTCATTCTTAAACCACAAATCAAATTAAGGAAAATAGTTCATAGAAGTATTCTTGAATAATATTTAAACTATTTTTGACTTTTATTAGGTACAAAATAATGTATACTTATATTTTATAGCCATCCATTCCATCAATGAGGGTGCTGCGTCACATTTAATAGTGAAAAATTTTAATTTCTCAATTTAAATTGAGTAATGCACATACATTTAAATATTGATGATAAACTGAACAATTCCTCAAAGTAATTATATTATACACCCAATAATCAAATGCGTCAAAAGTATTTGTAAAACCTGAACGTGTTTGATAAAAAAAATAATGTAAAAGAAAAATAACTTGACATACATGTATTAAAAGACCAGTTGAAATAAAATACTCACAAAGAACTGCCAGACACAGCGTGACTTGAGTGAAATACTCCATAGTGAAATAGTGACGGTAGGTTGTTGGCCACAGTAATAAATACAATGACAAAAAAAATAGATAATTTACTCTCTTTAAATTGTTTTAGGTCCTATTCGATTCCTTTTTGATAATTTATAGGTAAATAAATTAGAATGACAGAACAAAAGTTAGGTTTCATATGTATAATTGAGTTACCTAATATTATTTTTAGTTTTTATGAAATCGTGCACAGTGTTTTCTATCTTGTGGTGTTATTTCCCCTAGTCTGTTAATTTAACAAATTTACAAATTTTAAGTGTTTTTTTAACAGAAGAAAAGAACAACTACCGATGGTGTATTTTAGAAAGAAGAAAAGAGTTGTGCCCCCATGATGTCGTGATAGGCGTGTTTCCTGTGATCGTGAATGATCACCTGTCGGACACGGACAAATGGCTGCAGGGACCCATCACTCAAGTACACAACAATATTTTCAATCAGATGCTTTCAGAAATATTTCTTAACTACATCTGAACAAACGGTGGACGAGAATGGGCACGAATTATCCGGAGAATTTATAGGAATAAAACATGGGCAATGTATAGAATAAACATACGTGAGATTAGACAGACAAACAGGAGCGAAAAGGTGGAAATCGTAACTTTAGTTAAATGTCGCAGTAATCGATTCACTTTTTCGATGTTTATTTTTTTGTGTGTGAATATTATGATGTCATCAATATTTGCTCTTGCAGAGATGGAAAGAATTCTGGTAAACTTTTTAGGGCAACGACACGAACACACACACACATTTAATTAGTTACAAGCGTTGTTTTTTTTTTTGTTTTCCCAGAGGCATTAAGGTAGGCTGCGACCAAACCCAAACCACGTGACGTGGCGGGGGGGGGGGAGCGACTGTGAGCCTCCAGGCAGTGTTTGTGTGTGTGTGTGTGTGCGTGCAGTGGGGTAGGCAAATGTGGTAAGAATTTTAATGTGTGTGAGAGAGGGTAAGGAAGGCGGAAAATGCGGGAAGAGAGAAATAGACAAAAAGGAGGAAGACACATACAAAGAGAGAGAGAGAGAGAGAGAGAGAGAGAGAGAGAGAGAGGGAGAGAGAGAGAGAGAGAGAGAGAGAAAGAAAGAGAGTCAGAGACAGAGATTATCAGACAGAACTCACAGAAGCAAAGGTTTTGGAGACTGTTTCAGCTCAGCCCCGTTGCGCGAAAATTCTACATCAGGGGCCAGGCCAACAGCATTGGGGGGGGGGGGCATGAAAAAAATGTTTCTAGGTAGAGTAAACAAGCAGAGGGGGTCAGACAAAACGTTGGGGGGGGGGCGCCCGTAGGCCACCCCCCGCACGCTACGGGCCTGTTTCAGCTCCAGAGACTTCCTGAGAAAATGACCAATCCATCTCCTTTTTCTTCTGGATGTTTGTTAGTCCGCGTGGTCTGGATTTGCGTTTTGCCACCAATTTTCTTTCCTAACTCCGTATAACTAACGGAGGCAACTGATAAAGAACTTTTGGAGCTAGTTGGTGGACAGAGCGTGGGTCTCTGGTCCGTACAACATGATGGGATTTGGGACGAGGTACCTGACAATGTTGAAATCTAGAAGCTGCACCGAGATAGTACACCAAGACAGACATGTTGAGATGAAGACATCGACACAACGAAACTTTTCAACTTCATGTTGATTGACATGTTTAGGTCAATCAATTTATTTGGTGTAATCGAATATTGATTGCATGAGATATTCATTAGAATAAAAATACATTAGGAACGTGCTGATAAATATTGCGGCTGCGTGCAAATTGCACACCAGTGAACTTAACGTGGGTGCATCCAAAAGTGGATTGATCTAGTGCAGTATATTTATAAACCTGTACTTCCTACTAGAACAACACAATACATGATTTTACTTTCATATTAACAAGACATGATAGTGAATTGTTGGTTAGTTTTAACTGTTGGCCTTATAAATGGCTCAGAGCTATCCGTCGGTTGCTAAGCAAAACATCCAATAAATTACAGGCCTCTCATGTGCTAAACAAAATAAATAAGGTATGTTTAAATTAGTTAGTAATAATATGTGATCATGTAAATAACATTGTTATCTAATACGGGGTTTTATGTCTGCTCAACGTTTTAACCCAGCCGCATGTTATCGAAGTGAAATATATCAAGTGTCAAGTGAAATATATCAAGTGTCAAGTGAAATATATCAAGTGTCAAGTGAAATATATCAAGTGTCAAGTGAAATATATCAAGTGTCAAGTGAAATATATCAAGTGTCAAGTGAAATATATCAAGTGTCAAGTGAAATATACTTATATATATATTTATATAGATAAGGAAAGCAAAAAATGTATTACTACTTTTATGGCCAGAATGTAGCAAATAGAATGAGACACGCGTGTAAGAACGCATGTGTAGATATCACTTGCTATTACCCATATCCGCTTATAATTGTGGCTATATGGTTTGTTTCTGATCACCAGGAGACTGACACGCGTACCAAGATGTAACGTGTATCATGCTATGCTCGTCAATCAGGTAGAACTTGCGGTCAACATAGGATTTCAAAGAACTGGTCAACTTTAGGACAGTGAGATATAAACATGGACGGTGTTTTGGTAACTAAACGTAAGTACAAAGTAGATTCAGGGCCAGTGGTGCAACCAGCAAAAAATGCTGGTTGGGGGGGGGGGGGCTCACATATTGAAAAAAGACAGTTTGACAGTTTGACAGTTTGACAGTCTTTTTTGTAACTTTATAACGCAAATTATGTATTGATGATTTGGCCTGGGAAGGGGCTCAAGCCCCCCCCCGCCCCCCCTCCTGGTTGCGCCACTGTTCAGGGCCGTAAATAGGAGGGTGGAGGAGGTGAAGACACCTCAACGGGCGGCACTTTCCTTACTCGGCTAGGGGCAGTCATGTCAGAACACTTAGTAATTTTTGGCTGGGTAAAGGGGCCCGGGTGGGGGGCTTTTTCAGAGTCTGCCCGGGGCACTATTAAAGCTATTTACGCCACTTTATAGACTTATGTATGTGTAATATAGACCTAATTAATGGTTTAATTAATCTAGGGTCATTCCATGTCAACTCAACCAGTGGTGTTCACCCGAACCCCTCAGATCTTCCTGAAATTTTCAGGGCTTGTGGTACATTCAAAGTTGAGTGATTCCTGAAAATTTCAGGCCATTTGGTCAAAAACTTTCTGAGATATGATTTTTTAAATTTTTAAGCGTAGTCGCGAGTGCGAGTGACATTTACATTTTTGCGATATTTGAACGTGAATATTTCAAAAACTAAAAGACGTATCAGGCTGAAATTTTCAGTATTTACTCATTGTTTGGTCTTGTATTGAATGATGTATTTATCTCAAGTATAGCTTGCAAACAGAATGCCCCTAAAAATGTCCAAACATCGCACTTCAGACAGTTTTCATCAATATTTGACTCGGTATAGCCAAGAACCTATAAGACATGAAATGATGTTTGTTATACAATTCGTAAGTACCATATATGTGTTTATTATTTTGACAGAGAATTCCTGTTAATCAATAATAGTGTACTCATGGTGGGCCCCTTTAAGCATCATGGTCGTCCATTTTTGCACTTATTGCGACCCCCAGATGACCATGCGGACAGTAATTCACACTTTTTATATTTTGCACACTTATTAACCTTGGCAAGTACTAGCTATGGTGAAAATTTCATGTTGGTGTCTTAACGCCTTCTTGGTAAACAAATTGCATGAAATTGCATGATTATACACTATTATTGAATATTGCGTAGCAAGTATTTCAAAAACTAAAAAAGGTATCAGGCTGTAATTTTCAGTATTTACTCATGTTTTATCCTGAGTTGAATGATGTATTTATCTCAAGTGTAGCTTGCACACAGAATGCCCTAAAAAATTCCAAACATTGCGCTTCAGACAGTTTTCATCAATATTTGACCACGCACGCTACGGGCCTCATTAACGTGTATTATGGTAAATCAGCATAGCAAGAAATGTCAATCAAATTTTATGAAAAAATACTGTTAGTTTTAGGTTACAAAATCAAATTACATATTGTTTGTTTTTATCAACCATACAAGCAACCATGCAAGGCGGATATCAGCGTATGCTCATTATGCTGCCGATGCAGTTAACTGATGGTATCTTATCTATGTACACACAGTCCTACTATCAAACTATTTCTTGCAATTGGCAAAATGCACATCATCATAGCAATACTGTCTTGATGAGCTGCCAGACAACATTGGTAGTGGAAGATTGTACATTAGTGAATGTTATTCAGCGGATATCTCGTCACGACTTGGCCAAGTTATTCTGTTTGTAAGTGTTCTGTTCATGAACATGACCAAGATGTTCAATAGAGTGTTCTGATATGCACCCAATAAACCAATCAGTGTCATAAACAACAGCCACAAACTGTCCTGGATGCAGATCTGCTATGCTTGGTGCCTGTTCAACTACCCGATCAGGTTCTTTTAACACATTGACGACCGTATCACAGTTATCACATGACAACCTGAATATCTTGAGTTTGTTTTCACTTAATGCCACAAACCGGTGGTGTGACCGTGTACCACGAACGGCTTTAATTGAAGCAAATCGTTCAACCAAACAGCTACGATGCACTTTAACGTCGTCATTTGCTGCAAAAAAGAAATGAATTCCTGGAATGTTTTTTTGGTTGCCCAATAGTACATCTGATATAGCGTTAGTTAGTATGACTGTGTGTACATAGATAAGATACCATCAGTTAACTGCATCGGCAGCATAATGAGCATACGCTGATATCCGCCTTACATGGTTGCTTGTATGGTTGATAAAAGCAAACAATCTGTAATTTGATTTTGTAACTTTAAATTAACTGTATTTTTTCATAAAATTTGATTGACATTTCATCGCTATGGAGATTTACCATAATACATGTTAATGAGGCCCGTAGCGTGCGTGCGTCCAATAATGATGAAAACTGTCTGAAGTGCAATGTTTGGAAATTTTTAGGGCATTCTGTGTGCAAGCTACACTTGAGATAAATACATCATTCAACTCAGGATAAAACAATGAGTAAATACTGAAAATTACAGCCTGATACCTTTTTTAGTTTTTGAAATACTCGCTACGCAATATTCAATAATAGTGTATAATCATGCAATTTCATGCAATTTTTTACCAAGAAGGCGTTAAGACACCAACATGAAATTTTCACCATAGCTAGTACTTGCTAAGGTTAACAAGTGTGCAAAATATGAAAAGTGTGAATTACTGTCCGCATGGTCATCTGGGGGTCGCAATAAGTGCAAAAATGGACGACCATGATGCTTAAAGGGGCCCACCATGAGTACACTATTATTGATTAACAGGAATTCTCTGTCAAAATAATAAACACATATATGGTACTTACGAATTGTATAACAAACATCATTTCATGTCTTATAGGTTCTTGGCTATACCGAGTCAAATATTGATGAAAACTGTCTGAAGTGCGATGTTTGGACATTTTTAGGGGCATTCTGTTTGCAAGCTATACTTGAGATAAATACATCATTCAATACAAGACCAAACAATGAGTAAATACTGAAAATTTCAGCCTGATACGTCTTTTAGTTTTTGAAATATTCACGTTCAAATATCGCAAAAATGTAAATGTCACTCGCACTCGCGACTACGCTTAAAAATTAAAAAAATCATATCTCAGAAAGTTTTTGACCAAATGGCCTGAAATTTTCAGGAATCACTCAACTTTGAATGTACCACAAGCCCTGAAAATTTCAGGAAGATCTGAGGGGCTCGGGTGAACAATTGTCAAAAAACTGGTTGAGTTGACATGGAATGACCCTCTATCTATCTTTCTATCTATCTATCTATCTTTCTATCTATCTATCTATCTATCTATCTATCTATCTATCTATCTATCTATCTATCTATCTATCTATCTATCTATCTATCTATCTATCTATCTATCTATCTATCTATCTATCTATCTATCTATCTATCTATCTATCTATCTATCTATCTATCTATCTATCTATCTATCTATCTATCTATCTATCTATCTATCTATCTATCTATCTATCTATCTATCTATCTATCTATCTATCTATCTATCTATCGGTATTTCTTTCTGTCTGTCTGCATTTCTTACTGTCGGGCTGTATATCTGTCTGGGGCCTGTTTGTTTGTCTTTCGGACTGTCTTTCTGTTTGTCTGTCGGACTCTCTCTGTCATACACATATAATGTGATGCTTCCATTGACCTTGAATGTGACGAGACCTATATATTTATCTCCAGGTGACTCGAGCCAAGGTTTCACCCCCATGGACAATGTTGCTGCTGCAGTAGACTGACGTCCCAGCCATGCACGACCTCAACATCGAATCCCTAATACACAGCCGCGTACCCTTGGTCAACCAGTCGTTCGTCTTCCTGGACCACAAGAATGTCATCCTGACCCACAACATCTTCATCGCCGTCTGCGTCCTGTACATGCCGCTCATCATCGTCATAAACATCCTGGTCTTCTGGGGGATCGTCCTGTACCCGGGCTTCCACACCACCAACAACTACCTCCTGCTCAGCCTCTCCATCGCCGACTTCCTCATGGGGGCCTACTGCATCCCGCTCAACATCCTCAGCTACCTTCGGAGCACGCGCGCCACGATCCTGGCCAACAAGCACGCCTGCCTTCTGCTGTTCGCCTCCAAGCAGCTGGCCGGCAGCGGGTCCCTCCTGTGCCTGTTCATCATCTCCGTCGACCGTTACATAGCCGTGACCTGGCCGTTCAGGTACCCGTACATCATCAACGAGAGGAGAACCGTCCGGCTCATCGTCTTCCAGTGGATGCTGCTGGTGCTCCTGTCGATGCTGCCCATGATGGGGCTGAACAACTACAACCCCAAGGTCCAGCCGCTCATCCTCAGGTGCAACTACTTCATGACCCTCACCCCGGGGTACGTCCTGGCCTACCTGGTCTTCACCTCGGCGGCCATCAGCATCTCCGCGGCCCTGCACATCCGCATCATCATCATCGCCATCAGGCAGGTCAGCCGGTTCAAATACGAGATGACCCAGCTCACGCGAGAGCAGATCTACCAGTTCCAGAACCGGGTGAACTCGGTCAAGCTGACCTCCTTCCTCATGCTGGTCTTCGTCCTGCTGTACCTGCCCTACGTGCTCATCACGCCCTTCAAGTACCTGAACCTGTTCTCCGAGGTGTCCATAGAGATCATACAGGTGATCGCCCAGCTGTTCACCTTCGGCAACTCCCTGGCCAACGGACCCATCTACGCCATAGCCCGCACGGAGTACAGGAAGGTGTACCTGGCCATGCTCACGTCACCGCCCTGGAGGTGGAGGGCGGTGTTGCGCAATCTGCACAGGGAGCAGCACTCCAGCATGTACTCGTACGACGCGTCATACCCAGACACCCCGAGGCCGGACAGGCTCTACAGTCTGAAAACCCAGTCAGACGGAGCCTCCGGAACTTTCAGGAGCGTAGGGGTGGTGAGCAGAGATAGCAGTGAGACGTCAACTATACACGGGACCAGGGTATGAAGAAAGAAAACCTGCAGATTCTAATACACGGTTTATTTGAAATGTAAAAAAAAAAGTGACTTTACCGAAACGTGGCTGAGGTTTTTGATTTGTAAATTATAGTGTGACATGATATATAATTGACAATTGAACCGAAACGAGGCTGAAGTTTTTGATTTGTAAATTATAGTGTGACATGATGTATATAATTGACAATTGAACCGAAACGAGGCTGAAGTTTTTGATTTGTAAATTATAGTGTGACATGATATATAATTGAATTTTGAATTTTGTGTCTTTTTTGTGGTATAAAAAAAACTTATAGAGAGCAGTGACTTGTCCTCTTTACTTTAGTTGTTAGTCCTACTCAAAATTAGGTCAAACATATAAGGCTGAGTGTTGTCTGTTGATTTTTATCATTGTAATATTGGAACAGCGCTGCTTCCAGGTAATATTGGAACAGCGCTGCTTCCAGGTAATATTGGAACAGCGCTGCTTCCAGGTAATATTGTCCACGATCAAGGGAAATGATCACACCCACCCATATGAGTTGCTTGGTATGTATGTCATTGTGTTAAGATGTAATACCATGGACCTATGGTAAATGGTTGTATCAAATTATATGTATATGTTAAATAAAGACAAATAGAAAGATAGACAGACAGACGGGCGGATAGATAAACATTAAGACAGACAGTTGGATAGATAGGCAGACAGACGGACAGCAGTGGCGCCGAGAGCCAACACGGGCCCCCAGGGCAGGACATCATTGCGGGCCCCTTAATAAACAAAAAGTCGTGAAAAAATTGACATGGTCGGGGCGGCCGGACCCCCTTACAGATGCGAGCCCCCTGCCCCCCTCTCGGCGTGCCTGACGGACAGATAGACAGTCAAAAAGATAGCGAGCCTGTCGGTCGGACAGACAGGCAGAAAGGCTAATAGTCAGACAGACAAAAAGTCTGACAGACAGACAAGACTGGTCTATTGTAACCGCAGGGCTCTTTAAGCGGCGCCTCTGTTTGGATGCCAGCACAAGTTATGTCACACACAAACTATGATTGGATGCTCACACAAGTTATGTCACACACAAACTCTGATTGGATGCCCAAACAGGTTATGTCACACACAAACTGTGATTGGATCTCAAACAAGTTATGTCACACACAAACTGTGATTGGATGCCCAAACAGGTTATGTCACACACAAACTGTGATTGGATCTCACACAAGTTATGTCACACACAAACTCTGATTGGATGCCCAAACAGGTTATGTCACATACAAACTGTGATTGGATCTCACACAAGTTATGTCACACACAAACTGTGATTGGATGCCCAAACAGGTTATGTCACACACAAACTGTGATTGGATCTCACACAAGTTATGTCACACACAAACTCTGATTGGATGCTCACACAAGTTATGTCACACACAAACTGTGATTGGATGCCCACACAAGTTATGTCACACACAAATTCTGATTGGATGCCCACACAAGTTATGTCAAACACAAACTTTGATTGGATGCTCACACAAGTTATGTCACACACAAACTCTGATTGGATGCCCACACAAGTTATGTCACACACAAACTCTGATTGGATGCCCACACAAGTTATGTCACACACAAACTCTGATTGGATGCTCACACAAGTTATGTCACACACAAACTCTGATTGGATGCCCACACAAGTTATGTCACACACAAACTCTGATTGGATACCCACACAAGTTATGTCACACACAAACTCTGATTGGATGCCCACACAAGTTATGTCACACACAAACTCTGATTGGATGCCCACACAAGTTATGTCGGACAAACACACAAACGCACATCTCAGTCATAAAGAAATGTTCATCACAGTATATCTGTTCATCATACAACAATACTATAGCGCCCTGTTAGTATTTACAACACACACATCTATTTGTTT
The DNA here is from genome assembly GCA_021962125.1 of Bulinus truncatus. Classification (NCBI taxonomy): domain Eukaryota; kingdom Metazoa; phylum Mollusca; class Gastropoda; family Planorbidae; genus Bulinus; species Bulinus truncatus. The sequence goes on along the minus strand of JAGDYQ010000023.1, from coordinate 8,118,876 downwards.
TCTTTAGTCCTAGTAGGTCTTGAACTAACTGACATGACAGTCTTATATCCCCGTTTTACACAGTGACATCCTAGCCCTTCTATTGTTGTCTCCCGTAGCACATCTAACTTAGGAGTTGGCATCAATTGAATTATTACTTGTCAACTTTTGTGTAGGTCATACTCGAATAAAGCCAGTGGTACTAATTGTATCTATCTATCTTTCTATCTATCTATCTATCTATCTATCTATCTATCTATCTATCTATCTATCTATCTATCTATCTATCTATCTATCTATCTATCTATCTATCTATCTATCTATCTATCTATCTATCTATCTATCTATCTATCTATCTATCTATCTATCTATCCCATCTATCTATCTATCTATCTATCTATCTATCTATCTATCTATCTATCTATCTATCTATCTATCTATCTATCTATCTATCTATCTATCTATCTATCTATCTATCTATCCATCCATCCATCCATCCATCCATCTATCTATCTATCTATCTATCTATCTATCTATCTATCTATCTATCTATCTATCTATCTATCTATCTATCTATCTATCTATCTATCTATCTATCTATCTATCTATCTCTGTCTGTCTGTTTGTCTGTCTGTCTATCTATCGACATTTGTAAATCCTCGAGATTGGTATGATTCCAGAAAAAGAAAAAAAAGAGAGAGAGAGAGAGAGAGAGAGAGAGAGAGAGAGAGAGAGAGAGAGAGAGAGAGAGAGAGAGAGAGAGGTCCAACGCTGGGATGTTGTCAAGTATATTAGTCCTTGTCCAAGGGAGACAAGCAATACTTGCACAACTAAATATAGTTGAACAGAGTTATCTCTTTTTATCAGCTTTATTCATTATTTCACTGTGCATCCATGTTAATAAGTAAAAAAAATACCGCTCTTGCCGGCGCCCTGGCATAGTTTGGCCTCCAACAACAACATGTCAACAGTCAGCTGGCCTCCAACAAGAACATCTCAACAGTCAGCTGGCCTCCAACAACAACATCTCAACAGTCAGCTGGCCTCCAACAACAACATCTCAACAGTCAGCTGGCCTCCAACAACAACATCTCAACAGTCAGCTGGCCTCCAACAACAACATCTCAACAGTCAGCTGGCCTCCAACAACAACATCTCAACAGTCAGCTGTCCTCCAACAACAACATCTCAACAGTCAGCTGGCCTCCAACAACAACATCTCAACAGTCAGCAGCATCAATCGTCATTCAATAATTCCCTAACCTCAAGATACCATTATTACAGCAGATAATGAAAGTACATAAGAATCATTTCAGTTATTCGCTTTACTTGACAGAAAACAAACAGGTTTTGTAGCGAATAGAAACATATATGAGTAATTATGCTCTCAAATATTTAGGATCAATAATTAAATTGTTATTTTTTGTTTTTGCCAACTATAGATAGTAGAGGCGGTTAGTGCAGAAATTTTAAATACCGGATAACTATCATTCGTGAAGAGAGGTAGGCGGGTAGCCACAATGTCCCCAAGAGAGACGCAGAGTGCCATCAAACATGTGCGATTCTGTCTTGTGGTGTAGAACGTCCAGCTGTACAGTCATACAGAAGTATTGTGTATTGTGTAGAACGTCCAGCTGTACAGTCATACAGAAGTATTGTGTATTGTGGTGTAGAACGTCCAGCTGTACAGTCATACAGAAGTATTGTGTATTGTGTAGAACGTCCAGCTGTACAGTCATACAGAAGTATTGTGTATTGTGGTGTAGAACGTCCAGCTGTACAGTCATACAGAAGTATTGTGTATTGTGTAGAACGTCCAGCTGTACAGTCATACAGAAGTATTGTGTATTGTGTAGAACGTCCAGCTGTAAGTCATACAGAAGTATTGTGTATTGTGTAGAACGTCCAGCTGTACAGTCATACAGAAGTATTGTGTATTGTGTAGAACGTCCAGCTGTAAGTCATACTGAAGTATTGTGTATTGTGTAGAACGTCCAGCTGTACAGTCATACAGAAGTATTGTGTATTGTGTAGAACGTCCAGCTGTAAGTCATACTGAAGTATTGTGTATTGTGTAGAACGTCCAGCTGTAAGTCATACAGAAGTATTGTGTATTGTGTAGAACGTCCAGCTGTAAGTCATACAGAAGTATTGTGTATTGTGTAGAACGTCCAGCTGTAAGTCATACAGAAGTATTGTGTATTGTGTAGAACGTCCAGCTGTAAGTCATACAGAAGTATTGTGTATTGTGTAGAACGTCCAGCTGTAAGTCATACAGAAGTATTGTGTATTGTGTAGAACGTCCAGCTGTAAGTCATACAGAAGTATTGTGTATTGTGTAGAACGTCCAGCTGTAAGTCATACAGAAGTATTGTGTATTGTGTAGAACGTCCAGCTGTACAGTCATACAGTTTTTTTTATCAATGTAATGTTTGTCATGCATCTAGTTTCTCTTGTGTGCAGTTTGTCATGTGTCCAGTTTGTCATGTGTCCAGTTTGTCATGTGTCCAGTTTCACATGTGTCCAGTTTCACATGTGTCCAGTTTCACATGTGTCCAGTTTCTTATGCATCTAGCTTTTATGTGTCTAGTTAGTCGTGTGTCCAGTTAATTACATTATAAATACAGGGAGCCCTTTGGTTTTCATCGGCAGCCTAGTGGACATATCAATACTTCCTAAGGTTTTGATGGGCCGATGATTTAAATTAAAGATACTTAATGGTTTTTATTTCAACATCAACCTATTAATAGTTTGTTTATGCATTAACAGGGCAGAGGTCATGGCATGTTTTGTTCAATAAAGTGAGAGAAAAACTAAACATATAATGAGTAATTCAAAACTGCCAGAAATGTTTTATTGATTTGTAAAATGAAAGTATTCGCATTTCAAAAGATCCAACCAATGTTAACTAACGCCAGAATTAATTTTTGATTACAAATCAACAACATTATTTCAGTAATAGTAGACAAGAAGAATGAAAAGTATTTCGTTATAAAATATCAAATTTTGTTTTCAAAAATAACATCTTGAGCTCATCTCTTTTTTTTTTTTTAAAAATCTTATTGTTATTTTAGAATGTATAAAAGTTAAAAAAAAAACAAAACAAATAGCAAATAAACTACGAAACACAGACCTATATAAATGAGTTGTCTCTTTTTTTTAAAAAATAAATCTGAGAATCGTTATAAACTGGTAGTCGTGTTAGATGGATGGAAACTACCAATTGAATTTTTACCTGGAGATTTTATGAAATTAGACATTGTTGTCGGTGTTCCTTGGAAATATACAAACCATTTTAAGAAAAAGAACATATTTTTTTACATGGATGTAATAATCGTAGACATATTTTACATTAAAGGCATTAAATTACATGTGCAGTTTTTCTTTTTCAATTTCAAATTCTTAAATTTATTGGAAATCTTCTTGTAATTTTCAGTATGACCTACTTGTTTATTAATTTGGAACATTCTGTTGTATTTCAATTGTATTTTTTCTCATCGGGAATATTCAGATAAAATTATTGATTTTCCTTTGAAATTCAGATATGGATTTGAGGTGAGGATTTTAAAAGATATATCTGTAACTATTTGTACCATTTATCCATTTGTTTGTACATATTTAAATGTACACAATGAATGAAGTTCTTAGAGACACAACGGAATGCTGGTTACTACAGGACAATAGATCTTACGTCACAGGAGCTGGAAACATGTATGTCAATGACTTATCACACCACTCATTACGCGGACTTTTCAAGAATGGCATTGACCAGTTGAACTTTTCCCGCTCTACAGTAAACGGACTTTTCTTCAACGAAAATGTCATTGACCAGTTGAACTTTTCCCGCTCTACAGTAAACGGACTTTTCTTCAACGAAAATGTCATTGACCAGTTGAACTTTTCCCGCTCTACAGTAAACGGACTTTTCTTCAACGAAAATGTCATTGACCAGTTGAACTTTTCCCGCTCTACAGTAAACGGACTTTTCTTCAACGAAAATGTCATTGACCAGTTGAATTTTTCCCGCTTTACAGTCGGCGGACCTTACTTTAACGAAAATGTTATTGACCAGTTGGACATCGTCTTCAATTGTTTCTGTTTACACTTTCTGTGTTTACTTGGTGTCTTGACCAACACACTGAACATTCTCGTGTTGTGGAAACACAGTTTTAATGAGACCACGACCATCTGGCTGTTCTCAATGTCCATAAGTGACCTCATAGCGTCCATGCTCCAGCCGCTTCGTCGGCTCAACTGCATCATCTATCAGTTTGACCAGGTCGCTGCATTGACATTCAGGTCAATATCCGTTGTGTACCTGGTCTTCATACCGGACATTTTCACTGCGGTCAGCGTCTTCCACACAACTTTCATCGCACTGGAGAGGTTGGTGGCCGTGTGGTTTCCACTCAAAGTCTCGTCCATCTTCACCACATACCGCGTGAAGTGGACCATCGGTCTGATGTACGTCTACACTGTGGTCATGTTGTCACCTACTTGGTTCTTCCTGGACTTTGCCTACATCTACGACCCCAAATACAACGCCACAAGGGGCGCCTACTTCTTGAGCCGGTTCTACGCTTCGAATTACGATACTCTTTACAAATATTCCAGTGGGAGCTTGACCCACATATTTACAACGGCGACATTTTTAACCATCGTGACATTTTCTGTCATCATTTCCATTAAGATGACATTTGGTAGACGTAAGATGTTGTCTAAGTTGTCATCTGTAAAGTCAACTTCAAAACTTATCAGAGATTTGAAAATAGTCAAGATGGTGTTGACCGTGTGTGCTGTCAACTCAGGTATATCTCTGCCCACAGTAACCATACACCTGTTTCTATTTTACTTTAAGGTGTCAATATTGACTGCAGGCAAACTACATTACCTGTTGAGGAGTATCATCTATGTCTTGTATCAGGTGAACGCTGACATCAACTCCATTATCTATGTCAAGATGAGCTCCAAATTCGCTCTTACGCTGAGTAGATTGCTAAAAAGGTGCAAGAGAAATCGGTCGAATCTTTGCGCCGCAAGATGCGATGCTGCCACGGATAAAAGTCGAGTACTTGCAGTGTTAGCTGTAGTGTCTGTTGTTGATATTTGTCAGGTTCTTGCACGTCCAACTAAAAGGCTGCAATATGTGTAGGTACTTGAAGGATATGATGGTTAGGTTCCTGTAATTCTAACTGTAGTTTTGGAATAGCTACAAGTTAAGTTCATGCAGATTCATCTACAATCATGTAGCCTCCATCTTAAATGCTGCAATTGGTAAAAGTTTTGGATCTAATCTGAGATGAACATTTGCATTATTTATGTTTTATTTTTAAATACATGTAGATAACAACGATGATAAAAAAAAAGCAAATAAACCAATGAAAAAACTAGAATATATAACATCTCTCGCCATTTTCACAGTAAACTTTATACAACGTTGAAACAACCCGTTCTGTCACATCACTAATGACCAGTTCCTGGTTACTTAAAAGTAAAATGACCAACTTTAGTTTTGTACGGTTTGAAAGAGAATAAACATAAATTAAAGCAAAAATGAATTCTAAACATTACAACATTTATTCAGACCCCTATTAGGGATGGCTCTAGAACAATTTAAGATCCATTGTATACATTATAACATTTATTCAGACCTCTATTAGGGGTGGTTCTCGGACAAATTAACGGGGGTGTGGAATGCGGAAAACAAAACTTTAATAAAATAATATTTGAACAAGAACACTCTTGGAAGAGTAATTAATGAAATATATAGAGCTGCCATTATCTGAAAAAAATTTTGATGTTTTATGTTCCTGTATCGTTAATATCGATCTTCTGTTAATATAAATCAGTCAATGTTTTGTAAATATAAATATCTCTATTCCCAAATACTGGAAATGTTTGTATCACCATGTGACATTCTACGTTTTAATTAAATGTATTTGTACACAAATTGTTTATTTATTTTTACTTTAAACTCTTCAGGGATGAAAAATGTACCTTCCCCTATCCCTCCGTCTAGCAATAGTCAGTTGACCAGGCCTTGACGTTCAGAAGTACCTTGTCAACCAAATACTGCGTTCACGCAATGTACTGTAGGGTATAACTCCAGTCTGCCGGCTCACCAGTGTGTAGTACTTTTAATTATGTATGACTATGGTAAAAGTAAATAACATTAAAACTCATCTTGACTACGACAAAAATATATTAGAATCAACTCTGTGCAGCTAACAACTTCAAAGTTTAATGCATAAAGTAAACACTGTGCAGCTAACAACTTCAAAGTTTAATGCATAAAGTAAACACTGTGCAGCTAACAACTTCAAAGTTTAATGCATAAAGTAAACTCTGTGCAGCTAACAACTTCAAAGTTTAATGCATAAAGTAAACACTGTGCAGCTAACAACTTCAAAGTTTAATGCATAAAGTAAACACTATGCAGCTAACAACTTCAAAGTTTAAGGCATAAAGTTAACTCTGTGCAGCTAACAACTTCTAAGTTTAATGCATAAACTAAACACTGTGGGCGATATCTAAGTCTTTAATTTTAAAACTGTAACTAAGTCTTTTTTTAAAACTGTAACTAAGTCTTTTTTTTTAAAACTGTAACTAAGTCTTTAATTTTAAAACTGTAACTAAGTCTTTATTTTTCAAACTGTAACTAAGTCTTTATTTTTCAAACTGTAACTAAGTCTTTATTTTTAAAACTGTAACTAAGACTTTATTTTTAAAACTGTAACTAAGTCTTTATTTTTAAACTGTAACTAAGTCTTTATTTTTAAAACTGTAACTAAGTCTTTGTTTTTAAAACTGTAACTAAGTCTTTATTTTTAAACTGTAACTAAGTCTTTATTTTTAAAACTGTAACTAAGTCTTTATTTTTAAAACTGTAACTAAGTCGTTATTTTTCAATCTGTAACTAAGTCTTTATTTTTAAACTGTAACTAAGTCTTTATTTTTAAAACTGTAACTACACTTTTTACCGAAATAGATTAGTATCTTGTCTCAGTGGCCTAGCTGGGTTGGGGTGGGGGGAGAACGGATCGCCCCGGGTGACAGCATATAGAGGGTGACACTATGTCACCTCCAACAATTTTTTTCAGCCACGCTAAGGTGCGAAAAAGTCTGAAAATAGAATTGTTATAAAAACCCAACCAACACAGGAAATGTGACCGGACGTTTCGCATACAGATCACATGTCAACCGTAATTAGATATGTACACATCAGCGGTGGTACAGTTGAAGTAATTCCTTGGATTTTTTCATCTGAAAGGTAAAACAGCTACTGCATTGACTGGAGATATCCTCGAGAAACTAGAAAACGAAGGACTGGATATTCATTTATGTCGCGGTGAACGGTATGATGATGCAGCAATGGCTGGAATCCACGGTGGTGTGCAACAAAAGATCAAAGACACTAATCCGAAGTAAAACGTTTTTTGGAAGTCTTGAGGCGCTGTACACATTTTTTGCTATGTCGACCGATCGTTGGGATGTACTAGAGAAATACATAGGTCTAACAGTGAAGAGACTGTCCACAACTCGCTGTATACACATGTCTAACAGTGAAGAGACTGTCCACAACTCGCTGTATACACATGTCTAACAGTGAAGAGACTGTCCACAACTCGCTGGAGTGCACATGCAGATGCAGTGAAGAGACTGTCCACAACTCACTGGATACACATGTCTAACAGTGAAGAGACTGTCCACAACTCGCTGTATACACATGTCTAACAGTGAAGAGACTGTCCACAACTCGCTGTATACACATGTCTAACAGTGAAGAGACTGTCCACAACTCGCTGGAGTGCACATGCTGATGCAGTGAAGCAAGTGATACAGAAGTTTAACCAGTTTGTGGAAGCCATGGAAACTGTGTGATGTCGAAGAAAGCGTCGAGACAAGAGGCTCTGCGCACAATCTGTTTCCAGCTTATATGCGACTTTTCTTTCATTTCGTCCTTGTTTTTCTGAGGTTTTACAAGAAGTCGACTTAGCACAGAAGTACATGAAAACACCAGGTATTACTGTGGACATGGTTGCAACCAAACTAAGAGCTCTCAAGGTCTTTATGGAAGAGCATCATACGAAGGTTGTTGACAATACCGTCCAGCAGGCATTTCGAAATGTGAAGAACTTGAGATCCCTACAGAGAAGAGATTCATAAGAAAGAGAAGATTACCAGGAAAGTAGGCAAGAGATGCTGGATTGTCATTGCAGCAGAAGACCAAGAGAGCAATGTTAGAGTGTCTGGACCGTTTTCATATGGAGTTAGATACGAGAGGAAAGGCAGTGAATGACATTTTGCTGACTTTTTCTGCCGTTCAGCCAGACCATATTATTTGTGCCAACGACGAAGATATACAGTTGTCTGTTACCACGCTCACAACCGTGTATGATGAACTGAAGAAGACCTTAATCTAGAAATTCCACGTTTAAGGCAACAAGTACAAGCAGCCGAAATAAACTTGGAGGAAGCCAAGCACTGGATTGTATTGCAACTCCTACAGTTTATCATCAAGTGGGATTTTTTCTGACAGTATGTGTTTCTGTGGCATCGTGTGAAAGAAGTTTCTCGAAAATGAAACTTATAAAACATTACCTCCGGTCAACCATGAGCCAGTCGAGATTGTGAGATTGTCGGATATGGCTGTTCTGTTCATTGATCTGTTTGCCACAATGAAAACAAGAAGACATTCCTTGTAAGACTATAGCGTCGAAAGACATTCTTTTGGGCTGTGCATTTTAAAAATCTTTGGATTTGAACTATTTGTTTTGTGGTATTGGATTCGGATTTTGTCTTGGATCATACATCTAAGCAGTAACGTACCGGTCAGTAGAGTAAAGTAGAGCCTAGAGGTAGAGTATTTATGAAAATTTAGCTACACCTAACCATTCAGCATAGGGTCGTGTGGGGTCACTGGGTTGACATTTGAACGGACCGCTCCGGGTGACGTTTACTCTAACTACGCCACTGGCTTGTCTAAACATAAATTCAAACCAATGTCAGAGGCGGATAGCCATCTCGCTGGGGACTAAAACGATACCTAAAATGACCTCATAACATATTTTGAAACTTTGTATGAAGGAGGGGGGGAGGTCAATCAAAGCGTCAGTTGAGTCAGCAGAGTGAAGGTGTGTTATATAATGTACGTAAACTATTCATAACGTCGTTACTTTAGTCAGTATATTTAACATTATACTTATTACAACCACAATGTTTTTACAGTTTGTTGTCTCTTCATAAACACACTTAGAAAACCAACAGTGCACACTTCATCGAACTCTACTTCACTATCACATTCTTGTTGTTTCCAGTTCATTCACTTTTCTTGCACGATATCGAACCAGCGCTGTATATGACGCCATGTTATCTCTTCCTACATTTCTCCTTTATATAAACATTAAAAAAAAAAACGTAATTACCCTAGTTGTCTACAGGGCTTTAATTAGTCGACTCAAACATGTACAAATAAACATGTCAAATCGATCGAACTTCGAGAAATTAGTGATAGTTGGTTTCATCCCCCCTACCCCCCCCCCCCCCCCAATCCGAACAAAAAACCAACAGACACGACAACGCCATACCAATAAAATTAAAATAAATCGTACATTGTATATAAATAGATGAACTTTATCTCTTTTTAAATTAACACAAATATTTTTCTTCTGATGTAGTAGGCGTTCAAATTTAAACAGTAACGAACATTCGCTAAACAGTAACATGCATTCGTTAAACAGTAACATACATTCGTTAAACAGTAACGAGGATTCGATAAACAGTAAATTACATTCGTTAACTAAGTTATTAAATCTAACAAAAAGAAATAATTGTGTTTAATGATAAGTTTTATTCAGACAATAAATATCACCTGGTCATCTTGTAGTCAATATTTTCATTAGTAAACATGTCTCGTTAATAAATATCTCATCTATATATTGATCTGATAATCTAAGTCTTCGATCATCGATACAGTTCAATATCTTCTGTTGACGAACTCACAAGACCTGGTGCACTCTTGCAGGGTCTGGAAGATGTTACTGGACACACCGTAAGAACCAACACACCTGTTGTACACACTGACCTTCTGACACCTCTGACTGGTCAGGTCAAATGTGTAAGCAAAGACAGAGTCGTACTCCCCTTGGTTGGCCAGACAGGTGTTATCCAGATAGCCACACACGTCTGTAACAAACATTTTCAAACATTGGTAGAGGACACAACACAGGAAAACATATTGGTTACAGGTGATGTTATTATTGGTCAATACAACAGACAGGTGTTATCCAGATAGCCACACACGTCTGTAACAAACATTTTCAAACATTGGTAGAGGACACAACATGGGAAAACATATTGGTTACAGGTGATGTTATTATTGGTCAATACAACAGACATGTGTTGTCCAGGTAGCCACACACGTCTGTAACAGACATATTCAAACATTGGTAGAGGACACAACATAGGAAAACATATTGGTTACAGGTGATGTTATTATTGGTCAATACAACAGACATGTGTTGTCCAGGTAGCCACACACGTCTGTAACAGACATATTCAAACATTGGTAGAGGACACAACATAGGAAAACATATTGGTTACAGGTGATGTTATTATTGGTTAATACAACAGACAGGTGTTGTCCAGGTAGCCACACACGTCTGTAACAGACATATTCAAACATTGGTAGAGGACACAACATAGGAAAACATATTGGTTACAGGTGATGTTATTATTGGTCAATACAACAGACAGGTGTTGTCCAGGTAGCCACACACGTCTGTAACAGACATATTCAAACATCGGTAGAGGACACAACATAGGAAAACATATTGGTTACAGGTGATGTTATTATTGGTCAATACAACAGACAGGTGTTGTCCAGGTAGCCACTCACGTCTGTAACAAACATATTCAAAACATTGGTAGATGACTCTACATAGGAAAACATATTGGTTACATATGATGTTATTATTGGTCAATACAACAGACAGGTGTTATCCAGGTAGCCAGTCACGTCTGTAACAAACATTTTCAAAACATTGGTAGATGACTCTACATAGGAAAACAATTGGTTACAGGTGATGTTATTATTGGTCAATACAACAGACAGGTGTTATCCAGGTAGCCACTCACGTCTGTAACAAACATATTCAAAACATTGGTAGATAACTCTACATAGGAAAACATATTGGTTACATATGATGTTATTATTGGTCAATACAGTAGCGACCTTAGAGTGTGACTATTGGGACGGCCACCCCACAGTGTGCTCGCTGAGGAATAGGGCCTCACGCGGAGACTTTGTTATAAGTTACCTAACTGTAAAACAGAGGTACACAATCTTTTCACACTTAATGGTCGCATTGAACTATTCTAGTTTTTACGGCTTCCAAATGGTTTTTTTTTTCATCTAAATAATTATAATAAAATATATAACTTTTTTTCTCACGGTCACCATTCACCTCTACCATTTCCGCAACTGGCCGGTTAGCCGCTTTTGTGCACCATATCATAATGTAACTAAGCCCCGCAAATCACACTCGCATTAGGCCCCGGAACGACATTTGCCCCACGCACCATAAATCACTAATTTCTTAGACCCAGCAAATGTCATTTGCCCAACGCCCCAAAAATCACTAATTTCTTAGACCCAGCAAATGTTGTTCGACCAACGCCCCATAAATCACTCATTTCTTAAACCCAGCAAATGTTGTTCGACCAACGCCCCATAAATCACTCATTTCTTAGACCCAGCAAATGTTGTTCGACCAACGCCCCACAAATCACTCATTTGTTAGACCCAGCAAATGTCGTTTGCCCAACGCCCCATAAATCACTCATTTCTTAGACCCAGCAAATGTTGTTCGACCAACGCCCCATAAATCACTCATTTCTTAGACCCAGCAAATGTCGTTCGACCAACGCCCCATAAGTCACTCATTTCTTAGACCCAGCAAATATTGTTCGACCAACGCCCCATGAATCACTCATTTCTTAGACCCAGCAAATGTCGTTTGCCCAACGCCCCATAAATCACTCTTTTCTTAGACCCAGCAAATGTCATTTGCCCTAGGTCCCATAAAGCACACTTGCCCTAGGCTACAGAGTAAAAGTGCTTTACAAACTCACAACAATATATTTTGAGACAAGTATATTATAACAAATGAGCTCACTACAGGATAAATAAAGTGACCACTTACTTCTGCCATTAGGGTCAACTCCAGTAAACTGATATTGTGTACAGACACACCCATTTACCAAATAGTTGTTTGGGTTTTTCTGATAGGCGGAGTAACATCTGTTGTAACAGTTGCCTTGGTTACTGAAAATATCACAACCAATTAAAATATTGCAACTGATAACAAAAAAAAATGTGTTAAAATGTTAGTTTACTTATGTCGGAGGTACAAAAATATGGAGTGGAGAAAATAAAATGAGGCTTAGACAAAACAATTATTAAAATCAAGATAGGATAACACTATTCATCACACTCACACTTGAGTAACAAAATAGGTGATTTAACTCTCTGGGATTTGAACCTGTGACATACAGCAAGCATATCTGTATCACAGCGCGTTGCCAAGTGTTACCATAGAAAATGTAACTTCTACGTTAAAATATGTTGGACTGTCTACATAAAATTTACCCTAAACCCTTCTACTGTCTACCTAATATTTACCCTAAACACTTCTACTGTCTACATAATATTTACCCTAAATACTTCTACTGTCTACCTAATATTTACCCTAAATACTTCTACTGTCTACCTAATATTTACCCTATATACTTCTACTGTCTACCTAATATTTACCCTAAATACTTCTACTGTCTACCTAATATTTACCCTAAATACTTCTACTGTCTACCTAATATTTACCCTAAATACTTCTACTGTCTACATAATATTTACCCTAAACACTTCTACTGTCTACCTAATATTTAGTCTCAAGGTGTGAAAATAACTTCGGCACTATTCTGTAACACTGGAATTGACAGTCTTGTATCAAGTGAAAAGACTCGGGCGAATATATACAGGTGTTTGACCTACTTAAATGTCTGATGTGTTTCCTGGTACAGGATGGGCAGCCAGACGTGAAGAAAATAAAATTATTTCCAAGATATACTGGGACTAAAATTTGAACGTTTCCGCAATTAATTTCTTTCGAAAGTGTAAATGATGTATTCGTGTCAACAGCCTTACGTTGTCAAATAGTTTCAGTGGGTCAAATAGTTTCAGTGAGTCAAATAGTTTTAGTGAGTCAAATAGTGCGTTCAATGTCTCATTACTTCATCCATAATAATTTCTATGTCTGAAGTTCTGGTAATGGTCACTAAGGCCAGTCAATGTCAAACTGTACTTTAACCAAAACCTATAAATATGAAAAACTGCGCCTATGTGTTGATAGATTTAAAGGAGAAAGTTCAGTTCATCAGTTGAGATAAAATATAAAACACATGCTTAGTAATATTTATGATACATCAGTACAAATCAATGTATAGTTTCAGGGTGTACATGATAATAGTAAACCACAATACTTGATAATAATAATTTAGGGCTATAAGTCTTACGGACAAATTGTTACCATCTAATTACCATCTTAACATAGATGTAAGTAATAATACATTGTGATGTAAGTAATAATACATTGCGATGTCTTATCATATTATAATTAAAAACAAATTGCGTTTCATTTCTGCAGTCAAATTAATCTTCAGGTGCCTGGGATATAATTCAGCAGCACATGTTCTGGACTAAAACTGCCGAAAGGGGGCGGAAGCTGAACACGTTTCAGGGACCACGTCAGGTCCAGTCATTGGCCTCCATTGGGCTACGTGTCTTATTTGGTGGAGACTGTCAGAGGCCCAGGATCAGCTGGTCACACTTGATGGTACCAACATCAATTACATTTAAAGTCGCGCTATACCTTCATGTAGATTAAACTATGAACCTTTTTATAATGGCATAATAAGATATATGTGCAAACCGCTTAAAAATTTTTTGTTAAGTTTTAATCGAAGGAAAATAATTTGAAATATTTAAAGAGCAGAATTGTTCCTGATACGTAACCAAATCTATTTTTTTTAAATTAACTGAAACATTTCTTCTCTTTAATAAAACAAATGTTTAAAAAGTTAACATTTAACATGACTTCATCGATAATGTTAATTTTTTTAACCGGTTTATAAGCGGACATAAATTTGAGAGCTCTTTTAACACATGGGTGTGAAAGTCTTCATAAACACATGGAGGTATAAGTCTTTATAAACACATGGAGGTATAAGTCTTTATAAACACGTGAAGGTATAAGTCTCTATAAACACATGGAGGTATAAGTCTCTATAAACACATGGAGGTATAAGTCTCTATAAACACATGGAGGTATAAGTCTCTATAAACACATGACGGTAGGAAGTTGTTGATAGTGCCATTCAACCTAAAGTAGAATGTTGTTGTTGTGCCAGAGGTGGAAATAGAATGTGTCTGATGACCAACTTAAACGTATACTGTACATGTAAATGTTGCCACTATATTGAGTGACGCACGCACACGACAGTAATTGAAATGATGAACTATAATTGACAATCTTGATGTTACCTCAATATTTGGTCTCATGACAAATTTATAGCCATACTCAACACATCACACTGTTTTAGTAATATTTTTTTTTACTTTAACTATTTTAAAGTGTGTACAATCATATGAAATCTAATCAAAATAACAATTATAAAAAATAATAGAAAGTTAATGAATTTTCTTCATTTTAAACTTTTTATTTTTATGTATTTTTTTAATAATAAACCTTACTTTTAAATCAGTAATGGTCAGTTACAATGTTAAGACCTAAACATAAAGGTATATATTTAAAAAAAATTGTATTTAAATTGTTACTTCCCTTTAGTTTTATAATCGAATACGATAAAGTTTGTTTCCCCCCTTAAAAATGTTTACAAACAGTGGCTTAAATAAGGGGGGGGGGAAAGGGTTGGAGGATATTTTGGCGGCACTTTAATTCCACCATTCAAGGGCGCCATCTATCATATTTTGTCATGGGAACAGGGGGGTGTCATTTTTATGAAGTCTACCCAGAGAGCAACAAACCATTCAAGTAAAAACATCAGATTATTTCGCCAAATAAAGAGATTTTATGACATGTAGTTTAACCACGCTCCACATTTAGATCATGAAATTTTTCTGAATCTTGCTGTTTAAAAAAAATATATTGTGTTACTTACCACAATATTAAAAATTGTTTCCTTACCATAACTGGAGGGTTAGGGTTAACGTGTGGTGTTTTATTTCTTCGTGGAAATACTAGATCAATGGTTCCCCCCCCCCCAACTTCCGGGCCGCGGTGAGAAAAAAGGTTGGGGGACCACTGTGCTAGACCGTAGACGCAGATTTTAAAGCAATAATGGAGAAATATTTCGTATTGTTTTCATACATCTACAAAATGTTTGTATTGAGGTCAATTCAATTAAAGTTTTTAGTTAAAAAAGAAAACAATACACGCTTGTTTGTTTTTCTCTCTTAATGATGTCCTTGTTTTAACATACACATTTATTTTGTTTCATTGTCCTATCTCTGTTTCATTTTCCAATCATTGTTTCACAATTCTATCATTGTTTCACTATCATATCATTGTTTCAGTATACTAACACTGTTTCATTATCCTCTCACTGTTTCATTATCCTCTCACTGTTTCATTATCCTATCACTGGTATATTATCCTATCACTGTTTCATTATCTGAACTAAGATCTAGATCAGGGGTGGGCAAATGTTTTGAGTCGCGGGCCACATTGGATTTTTGCTTGGTACCCCTCATAACTTTTCCTATACCCCTTGGGGTACGCATACCACCGGATGAGAACCACGGCTCTAAACCACGTGACCTTCAAAAGGCAAAAAAAAAAAAAGAAAGATAATCAAGTATTCCATTACTGGCTGAAATAAACATTGTTGGCCTGTTGGCCAAATAAGGCCCGTAGGAGTGTCTGATGTGGACCCCATTACATTCTTCACTTGTTTACATCAACAAAGTTCATATTCCAACAAATTATTCTTGATCCAGCCCCTTCCCCCCCTTCTGTCAAGTTTGAGAAACCATGTTGACCCAGTCTGAAAACCTTAACCCCCCCCCCCACCCCCGCTCTGGAAATACAACCTACAGAATTAAATATGTCTGTACATTAGTAGAAAAAAATCTTAAGATCTTGATGGGTTTATTGTTTTTTTTAATTAGCAATGTGAAAAACAAAGACAGTTGTAACATTTCATGCGCCTTGAAGGATCTAATAGTATAATAGCGATTTGGGTTCTGCGTTAAATCGAAAGTAAAGAATTAATACAACAGTATTCCAATTTACAATACAATCATGAAAAAATTGGATTTACCCGAAACCAAAAATAACCTAGCCTACCGATCAAGCCTAAGGGGATATAACTCTATGCAATGGTTTTGCAGGGTACAGCTAGTAAAAATATAATTAATCACGAAGTGTGAGTATTTCGCGGTTATACATTGAACGGTGTAAAATAGCAAGCCTCTTTATCCTATTAAATTCTGTCCGTACAGTTGTGTCGGGTATCAGCATGAGAAATGTTTACAGTGTCGCGTGACACCTCGACATCCCGAGCGACGCCGGGTATACTGCTAGTTACATCATAACTGTTCAGGATGTCCAGAATTAGATTCGTCACGTGACTCTGTCAAGTCAGTGGCCACATAAAATAAAGTCCAGTACTTCCTGTTGCCGGTGTGGGTCTGTATGACGGAGACATGAGCTGACAGAACAACAAAACTGACCTAATTACATATGTTCACCTGGTAAACAGAAAGGTAAACAGAAAGTTCGCAACAAGGACATTAAGAGGTTTCCAAGTTAAAATATGTTGTGGTGTCTCACCAGTTGAGCTAGTACAATGGTGTCTCGCCAGTTGTGCTAGTACAATGGTGTCTCACCAGTTGAGCTAGTACAATGGTGTCTCACCAGTTGAGCTAGTACAATGGTGTCTCGCCAGTTGAGCTAGTACAATGGTGCCTCGCCAGTTGAGCTAGTACAATGATGTCTCGCCAGTTGAGCTAGTACAATGGTGTCTCGCCAGTTGAGCTAGTACAATGGTGTCTTGCCACTTGAGCTAGTACAATGATGTCTCGCCAGTTGAGCTAGTACAATGGTGTCTCGCCAGTTGAGCTAGTACAATGGTGTCTCACCAGTTGAGTTATTATGACTTAAAAAGTGAAATTTGTTTGCTTAAAATTGTATTTACTTTCAATATAAATATCTCTTTATTAATTTATAAATTAAAACCCAAGTGAGGGTACATTTTTTTACAAGATTCTTGACAGAAATATTTTGTATGTCACAGCTTGAATGAGATATACTCATATAGTATGATTTAGATTTTTAGAACAAGGGGTTGGCAAACTTGTAAATAATGGTCCGAAATTGTTATTTAAATTTAAATAAAACAACCCGGCCAAAAAAAAAAAACAAGCAATTAAGCCTGTTCCATTCTGGACACAGGACGTGTTAGCGCATTTTCGTGTTATGTATCAGTACGTTTGTTAGCTTTCAGTAAATATTTGTAAATTTTGGAAATGTTTATAAATTCAATTGTGTAATGCATATATTTGTAAAAAAAAAATTATAAAGACGTTTCTTTATATTTGAAAAAAAAATTATTGTCTCTTAAATCTAACTACAAGTGGTTTGTGGTTACTGAAATAGGACTCATAATTGAAAACATTCTAAATTATAGTCATTTAATCGTCCGAAAACTCCGTCAATTGTTGCATAGCTCTGATACTTTCAATTAAACTCAGAACACAATCTTACTATTTCATTTGATGAGTTTCTTAATAAATCTTGGTGAAACTACGTGCTGCAGTATTTCGCACCAAATTAACGGGTTATTGAACGTACAAGGTGTATATATAATATATAAGCCCCTTAGGAGCCTGAAGCCCGGCCCTCAGAGGTCATATCGCAAAATGAACTTTTGATGTACACATGGCAGGCCAAGACCTACAAAATGATATATACATCATGGGTCTAGGACTTATAGTTGCTGAGATATAGCGCTCCTTTATTAATATAGCTTATATAGTAAAAAAACGGTACTAAGGCCCCTTTTACAGCCCTGAGAGGTCAGATCGCGAAATGGAAAAAAGTCATTTCTTGGAAGGCCAAGACCTACAAAATGATATATACATCATGGGTCTAGGACTTATGGTTGTTGAGATCTAGGGTGATGACGGACGGACGGACGGACGGACGGACAGACAGACAGACAAAACGGGGACAATAGAGCATTTTTTTTCGAAAATGCTCTAAAGATGAAATAGTTTTGTATGAATTTATTTCAATTAAACGTACATTAATTTAAATCTACGGAAATGATCAAACAGACGAACGGTCCGTCCTTGACACCAAGAGTCTCTTAAATTTTTTAAAGGCTGTGAGCGGCCAACGATATCGGTTGCACTCAACTCTGGATTGAAATGTGCATTTTAGTGCGCAAGAGAACGGTGCATATGCCAACTAAACCAAACTTTATTCTAATTTTAAATGTTGTTTCATCAAATATTGTCACTTTTGACAAATATAATCCAGCAGAAGTTCAAAGACATCATTACCATATTACCATATGACATCGTTTGATCCTAAACAAACGTTGCTGTTGGGCGAACTTCATGAAAACTAGTTTCTTCATCCTCTCTCTTTGTCTTGCCGTCTGCGCTATGGTCGACACATTCTTCAATATTGCCTCTCCAGTTATTTCGGCCAATGATACCCGCTCGTTGCACACAGTAACACAGCTGTGTTTGCAAATTTAACATTAGCGAGGATTGGTTCCAAGGTCGTTAATACTTTCCTTGACAAAGATGTTTGTGAAATTTAGAGCATCTTTCTCATTGACATGGTAACAAATGCATGAATTCTTCTCTCTGACCCAGAATGCAGAACTGGTGGGGAATCACCAACAGTAGTAACTGATTCTATTTAGTACCATCAGGGCAGCTGAAAAGGGGAATAAACCTCAATACTTGTCAGTGGCCCTGATTCTTGAGGGCCCCGTCGCTATCAATAGGGGAAAAAACCTCAAATCTTGTCAGTGGCCCTGATTATTGAGGGCCCCGTCGCTATCAAAAGGGGAAAAAACCTCAAATCTTGTCAGTGGCCCTGATTCTTGAGGGCCCCGTCGCTATCAAAAGGGGAAAAAAACCTCAAAACTTGTCAGTTGCCCTGATACTTGAGGGCCCCGTCGCTATCAAAAGGGGAAAAAACCTCAAAACTTGTCAGTGGCCCTGATTCTTGAGGACCCCGTCTCTCTCAAAGGTTTTCACTGTTTTTCACGGGCTACACATTTTCAAGTTGAGGCTAGTGTAGAGTTCCAATGAGTGTTATCTATGTCAACTGTCCATCTTTTCAATACAAAGAACGATGTAACTCACTATTAAACTAATAGGAGCACCAGAAGAAGTACTAGTTGAAGTACCAGTTTGAGCAACAGTTGGAGCACCAGTTGAAGTACCAGTTGGAGCATTAGTTGGAGCACCAGTTGAAGTACTAGTTGAAGTACCAGTTGGAGAACCAGTTGAAGTACCAGTTGGAGCACCAGCTGAAGTACCAGTTGAATTATCAGTTGTTTTACCAGTTGGAGCAACAGTTGGATCAACAGTTGTAGTACCCGTTGGAGTACCAGTTGATGTACCAGTTGGAGCACCAGTTGAAGTACCAGTTGAAGCATTAATTGGAGCACCAGTTGAAGTACCAGTTGAATTACCAGTTGGAGTACCAGCTGTTGTACCAGTTGGAGTACCGGTTGTTGTACTAGTTGACCCAGAGCGATAATGCTATGACCCCACAATGACAGTTTCCGAGAATAAATTATCTTAATTGAAATAAATTTATTACATCAACGTGTCACTTGTGTACGAGTTAATCTTGGAGATTATTTTATTTGTGTGTGTGTGTGTGTCTGTCATACAGCCCATCCTGTACCAGGAAATACAGTAGTCATTTAATTAGGTCAAAAACTGTATATAACTGTCCAAGTCTGTTGACTCGATACAGGCCTCACTTCCACTAGACACAGTAGTAAGACTTTACACATTGAAGTACATTGCGGGTAGATAGCTCAAATATTGAGTATAGTCTTTATTATTATCCTGTGTTTTAATGACCTATAGTATTTGAATATTTGCTTATTAAACTTATTTTTTTTTTAAAAATCACTTTCAGGGTTCTAGCGATTTAGTAAAATGTCTTTTTTGACTGTTGTTTCAACTTTGGTGATTTTGGGTAAGAGAGTTTTATTATTTTCAGTTGAAATATATATTTATTTAACTAGATTTGTTATGAATTTAGAAAGAAAGCGTTAGTTGTTGAGATGAACTGAACTATCTAATCCAAAGGATTTATTTTTTTAAACAAATGTGTTGTTACCTGTTAATTTTGATACTTAAATCACAATTATATTTCAACCCTTTCATTTTTCCCATAGCTGTTCCGTCATTCCAACAGCCATCTGGGGTAAGTCTATTTATTGTTACATATTAAAATGTTGTGACTGTTAGAATGCCGGGGGTTGTTACTTGAAGTCTTGTATTATATAACTTTAAGGAATTCTCTGAGTAGTCATGCTATCAAAACTTAACAAATTAATACAATACAATAGCTAGATCGCCGTGGTCTATCTCAATAAAACTAATCATGCCACAAAGATTACATATACATGGTTAATCTCAAAGTTAAAATGATAACATCGCCGTAGTTTATGTCAATAACTTGTAGACAGACAACAAATATTGTATCGCCATGGTTTATCTCAAAAAATCAAGTTAAACTGAACGCTTACAACTTTATGTAATTGAACACATACATGGTGTGTATCCGGCGGGGTGTGTGTGTGTGTTTCAATTTGATGTATTATAAATGTTTATTTCTGGATGTGTCTATTCTGTAAAGTTAACTAAATTCATTTCATTCTCATTTTTCAGGGTTACATCGGTGGGTTGGTTGGTAACATGTAAGTCTGAATTCATTTTTTTCATTTATCTATTTAAAAAACCCACGAACAACACGTAATTAATAACATTACTGTCTTGTTTGTGTTTTTTTTATTATTTTATTTTATCTGTAAAAAATTTAAAGTATAGTTGTACTCAAGGTGATATGTTTATCATTTTGTTCTCCAATGTCCTTGATTAATCAATAATTGTAAGGGTATATCTGAATTATTGGGTGGGGGGGCGGTCTTATTAATTGGGTTGTGATTACGAACACATATATCGCCAGCAATTGTTTTAATTTACTGTCTTATTTCAGTAACCAAGGCAACTGTTACAACAGATGTTACTCCGCCTATCAGAAAAACCCAAACAACTATTTGGTCAATGGGTGTGTCTGTACACAATATCAGTTTACTGGAGTTGACCCTAACGGCAGAAGTAAGTTCGGGATAAAGTTTGGCTTTTTAAATAGAAATATATTTTTAGAATATTAATTCTCAGTTCAGTGGTACCTCGAGCCATAAACTTAATTAGTTCCTCAACTCGGTTCATAGTCCGAAACGGTTTTGCATCAAATACTGAAATCAATGAAATAAAGATAATCTGTTTTTAAATGAAAGAACGTCTACTTAATATTAACATCCGGTCCTTTACTGACAAATCGCAAATAATACATGCACTTCACGTATCAAATAATGAGAATGAAAAGCAACAAATGAATTAAATGTAGACAAGATTTATATTAAAAGATTTAATCTATCTTTTATATCGAGAAAACGATCACATTGGAAATGCTTCACTTTGTTTGCTAATCTGAATCATTAGTTACAGGAGTTTCTTGTCTCTCTATTTACAGAAGTTTCTTGTCTCTATTTACAGAAGTTTCTTGTCTCTCTATTTACAGAAGTTTCTTGTCTCTCTATTTACAGAAGTTTCTTGTCTCTCTATTTACAGAAGTTTCTTGTCTCTCTATTTACAGAAGTTTCTTGTCTCTCTAGTTACAGAAATTTCTTGTTTCTCTATTTACAGAAGTTTCTTGTCTCTCTATTTACAGAAATTTCTTGTTTCTCTAGTTACAGAAATTTCTTGAATATATTTTCCCACTGGGATTCTGTCTGTACAGAGAAATTTTCAAGGTTTTCTTTGCTGGAGAATGTTTCAGCAGTGGGTCATTGCGTTATCATTCATCAGGTCAACTGTGCTGTTAGCAGCATGTTTGTTTGTTTGATGGTTAACAATGAAATCTCTGACGTCTGCCCATGTGCTGCAAATTTCTCGAATCCTGGAGGTTGAAATCACCCAACGACAGCTCCCTTTAATGTCTTTATCTGTTTTTTTCTGAAGATCCACAGCTTCATCTGTAGTGAGCACTATACAGTGGTCCTCATCTGTAGTGAGCACTATACAGTGGTCCTCATCTGTAGTGAGCACTATACAGTGGTCCTCATCTGTAGTGAGCACTATACAGTGGTCCTCATCTGTAGTGAGCACTATACAGTGGTCCTCATCTGTAGTGAGCACTATACAGTGGTCCTCATCTGTAGTGAGCACTATACAGTGGTCCTCATCTGTAGTGAGCACTATACAGTGGTCCTCATCTGTAGTGAGCACTATACAGTGGTCCTCATCTGTAGTGAGTACTATACAGTGGTCCTCATCTGTAGTGAGCACTATACAGTGGTCCTCATTTGTAGTGAGCACTCTACTGTGGTCCTCAATCAACTCTTGCAAGTCTCTAATTTACCTCAAGGACTGTATTTTTTTTTGCGCGATTCTTTGTCTCCAACATAAAACCTTGCTCTCATTCTTGCCCTAATTCGTAATCTGAGTCACTGTTCATTACTACAAAAACAATTTTTTGTTACATGAATCGTTTCTAAACCGAGGTAACACTGCACTTGGTTGTTATTTTTAAAAATATAAATTATAAAACTTTGAAATATTTGCCTTTTTCTCTCTACCAATGTTTTGAATATGTCTGTTACAGACGTGTGTGGTTACCTGGACAACACCTGTCTGTTGTATTGACCAATAATAACATCACCTGTAACCAATAAGTTTTCCTATGTTGTGTCCTCTACTAATGTTTGAATTTGTCTGTTACAGACGTGTGTGGTTACCTGGACAACACCTGTCTGTTGTATTGACCAATAATAACATCACCTGTAACCAATATGTTTTCCTATGTTGAGCCCTCTACCAATGTTTTGAATATGTTTGTTACAGACGTGTGTGGTTACCTGGACAACACCTGTCTGTTGTATTGACCAATAATAACATCACCTGTAACCAATATGTTATCCCATGTTGTGTCCTCTACCAATGTTTTGAATATGTTTGTTACAGACGTGTGTGGCTACCTGGACAACACCTGTCTGTTGTATTGACCAATAATAACATCACCTGTAACCAATATGTTATCCCATGTTGTGTCCTCTACCAATGTTTTGAATATGTCTGTTACAGACGTATGTGGCTACCTGGACAACACCTGTCTGTTGTATTGATCAATAATAACATCACCTGTAACCAATATGTTATCCCATGTTGTGTCCTCTACCAATGTTTTGAATATGTCTGTTACAGACGTGTGTGGCTACCTGGACATTGCCTGTCTGTTGTATTGACCAATAATAACATCACCTGTAACCAATATGTTATCCCATGTTGTGTCCTCTACCAATGTTTTGAAAATGTTTGTTACAGACGTGTGTGGCTACCTGGACAACACCTGTCTGGCCAACCAGGGGGAGTACGACTCTGTCTTCGCCTACACATTTGACCTGACCAGTCAGAGGTGTCAAAAGGTCAGTGTGTACAACAGGTGTGTTGGTTCTTACGGTGTGTCCAGTAACATCTTCCAGACCCTGCAAGAGTGCACCAGGTCTTGTGAGTTCATCAACAGAAGATATTGAACTGTATCGATGACCGATGTATTGAATGAGATATAGATTATCAGATCAATGTGTAGATGTGGTGTTTGTGTGCTGTCTACTAACAAGAAATGTTTACTAATGAAATTTTGACTGTAAGGTGACCAGATGATATTTATTATGTGAATAAAAACATCAAGCAAACACAATTATTTATTTTTGGTTGATTTAATAACTTAGACAGTTGTTGAATGTATGTTACTGTTTTACGAATGTATGATACTTTTTAACGAATGTATGTTACTGTTTTACGAATGTATGTAACTGTTTTACGAATGTATGTGACTGTTTAAAGTTGAATACCTACTAAAGAATAGAGATATATATGCGTGTGTGTTCATCTAAAAGAGAAAAAGTTCATCTCTTGATATATAATGCCCATAAGGGCTCAGCGGGGCAAACGATTTTTAGAATTCATCAGTTTCAGTAGCCACGACACGTTGAGGGATTGTGTAGCCAGCCAACTGGTAGAACCCTCCTGTTATATTAATGAACCCATTGTAGCCCGCGATTCAAAAGTTTGCCCACCCCCCTGCTCTTGACAGCAGTCAAACAATATATATATATATACACGTATATTAAAGTTTATATATACGTGTATTAAAGTATATATACAAGAATATTAAAGTATATATCAGCTGTAGTACTACAGGTGCTGCAAGTAGCTGGGAGCAGGCCCGTAGCCAGGTCAAAGTAAGCAGGGGGGCACCAATACCCAGCGAGGGGGTACTTTCTCATTTTAGTTACTTTTTCTTTATTTTTTCCTATTTTTTCTTCTTTTTTAAGCGGGGAGGGGGCACTCCACACCTAGCGGGGGGCACGGCCCCCCAGTGACCCTCCTTGGCTACGGGGCTGGCTGGGAGTAGTATTTTATGTCCCCTGTGTTGTCCAAGTCGTTTATGGTGGGGAGGGCAGAGTGACACTTTAAAACTGATAAAACAAAAGGGAGGTAATGAATATATATCTTAACATGAATTTTAAAAACAATCGAAGTTACTATGGAAAGTGAAGAAATAGGTGGATACAGCACACTTCCTCGTTGTATATAGTTATATATAATCAGGCCGTTGTGGATGACAGATATTGATATTCCATAGCGTTTTCAGGAACATTTTTGAAACTCTGAATCTCATATTATCGATACAATAGCCACATAACTATTGGAAAAATACATTTGACTATTAACAGGGATGGCTATTTTTTTCGTCATCTATATATTTCTTATTAGTTTCTTTTGTGGAGACTAACTCGAGGATTAATTTTCATGATTTTTGAGCTTTCTCCAGACCAGGCCCGTAGCCAGAGGGGGGCTAGAGGGGGCTGAGCCCCCCCGTGCATGACCTGAGCCCCCCCCGTGCATGATTTGAGTTTTTTGACAAAATTTTAATAATAACGGCTATAAAACATCAATCATTTTGTTTAATAAATCAATAATAATAAAAACTTAAAAGTTTATATTTTGGCAATCATTCACGCTATTTATATATACTTACATATATAGCTTATCTAATTTTTGGGCATAAAAGATTGAATCTTATTGAAGTTCACTTCTGGGTATTTTGGGCAGCATTGGCATTTGGTGCTTCAACTGCCGTGTGTGAGAACAGTTTCTCAACCCTCACACGAATGCTCACCCCATATCGCAGATCAATGTTACAAAGCGTCTAAGCAATCTTTTCCTGCTTGCGTTTGAAAAAGATTTAACAGACAATCTGAATGCTGAAGCATTTTTAGGTTAATTCAGTGCTAAACCCATGCCCGTAACCAGGTCAAAGTAAGCAGGGAGGCACCAATACTCAGCAAGGGGGCACCTTTACTTTTTCTTTATTTTTTCCTCTTTTTCTTCTTTTTTAAGTGGGGGGGCACTCCACACCTAGCGGGGGGGGGGCACGGCCCCAGTGCCCCCTTTGGCTACGGGGCTGGCTAAACCACGAAGTTTGCAAATTTGAAACGTATAATAATATAAGTTCGCAACAAGTGCCGACGAGTGTGGGGGGCAGGGGGGCCAATGCTCAGGGGCCCGGCGAGTTTTAGGGACCAGGACTGAGCTGGCCAATCAACTTTTTAAAATATTAATATCAGCCCAGGGGCCCAAAATTTCTCTTCGCAACCTTGTAATATTTTTATATATTGATATCTTCTGAGGACAACTAGCAACTTAAATAAGTTAATAAAATAATATTGGCTTCTGACTTCATTTTTATACATATGTATAATAAAATAATAAAGTACAAACTCCGTGATTTCTGAGTGATGTTTTTTAATTTGCAAATGTACTTTTTAGCAGAATTAATTTTATTTTAAATTGAATAATTGCGACTGTTTTTGTTGATATATCTGTTCTTTGTTTTCAATATTTTATAAGCTAAGCTTTATTCATGAATCTTTGTCGTTCTTCCCGGGTTGTACGTTAAACAAACAGTATAATAATATAAATCAGGTATCTATTATGTAACAATTGTGTAGCAGAACTATTGGTCAATATATTTATAACAGGAATCAGAAATTGTTCAGCCTCAATAAATTGTTATCATTAAAACTCTTTACTATTTAAATTATTTTTAACAAAACTGCAACATGCCATGCATTATTTAAACGTAGTTAAAATTATATATTTCTAATTAATAGCTAAAAATCGGTACTAAAATGCACCATTCCAGATATGGAACTGCAAAAAGTTTCTTGGGGAGGGGACTCACTGAGTCTAGATCCGCCCCGATCATTTCTTCGGCACCCCCCCTCCCCCGAAAAAAATTTCTTCGCCCCCCCGAAAATGTCTTCGGCCCCCCCCCAATCCAATATTCCTCACTACGGGCCTGCTCCAGACTATCTTGATCTGAGAGACATACCATGGTTTACGGGGGAAAGATCATTGGGGTTCTCTAGTCAGGGAAATAAACAACTTCTTGCGAAGGTGGTGCTGATGTGGTCAATGAGGACTATCCGAGATCGTAGTATTCACAGCTGGCGGTGATGACGGATGTGGTCGGCACACAACACCCTTCCACTCTGTCCCACTCAAGCACACCTACGCAGCCTGCCATTTCGGGCTGACGATTCAGGCACATTACACCCTCCCCTCTGTCCGAGTGGCAGTAAAAACCCCTTACCTTGCCATTCTGGTCGATCAGCAGTACACACACCCTGCTGGTCTGGCTGGTCTGACCATTTTGTGCAAGTCTTAAAACCCTCTTTTCTTACATCCCGGCAGATGATAGCGGGCACACACACCCTGCCGCACAGTAGGCATGGTAGATATGCATCAGCGCCACCAATAATGCTGGTGTGGTTGGCACACTACACCCTATCATGCTGGCAATGGCGGCGTAAAAAAAAAATGATTAAAAATAATTATTAATTACACACACACTAATACAAGTTCACAACACATCTGTATCACAAATACATCTAATACATATGATAAGTCGATTATATTTAAATATGAACAATCACTATCACTTTATTTACTCTAAGCACTTAACAAAAGTTAAATCAAAACTATAGCTTCACAAGATCAATTCCACGGAAATAACCAAACACTTCTTACTAACTCGTTTGTTCATTCCTAATTAAACTACTTTCCTCAAACTTAACAAAAACTACACTAACCTCCCCCACCCCTTTTTCTGTCGCGAACTGTATCTAACCCCGTCCGCTACAAATGTCTTACACTGTCCCTTTCGCCCCGCCATCTATCTATCTATCTATCTATCTATCTATCTATCTATCTATCTATCTATCTATCTATCTATCTATCTATCTATCTATCTATCTATCTATCTATCTATCTATCTATCTATCTATCTATCTATCTATCTATCTATCTATCTATCTATCTATCTATCTATCTATCTATCTATCTATCTATCTATCTATCTATCTATCTATCTATCTATCTATCTATCTATCTATCTATCTATCTATCTATCTATCACCCAATCTATCTGTCTATCTATCTAACTATATGTCTGTCTATCTATCTACTTTCACTGTCCTCACAACAATCATAGAAAGAAGATTAATAAAAACTCTCAAACGTGGGATTTTACATTTTCAATAAAATGTATTATTGTATAAAATGTTTACTGTCTCTGACACACTGTTACTTATGTCTAACAGGACTTATCATAATAAACCCTTTTTATATATAAATATATATATATATATATATATATATATATATATATATATATATATATATATATATAAGCGATTTGGGCTCTGCGTTAAATCGAAAGTAAAGAATTAATACAACAGTATTCCAGTTTAAAATACATCCATGAAAAAATCAGATCTGCCCGAAACAAAAAATAAGCTAGCTTACCGATCAAGCCTAAGGGGATATAACTCTATGAAAAGGTTTTACAGGGTACAGCTAGTTATAAATATTTTCTCTTAATTTGCCGGCCTGCATCCTTAAGCTCGGTTCACCACAAAGTCTCATGGGAGTAAAATGCGTAAACATACAAGAGTGAGTGTACAACCCGGTTTGGCCCGAGCACCCACCTAGGGGAAGAGATTAATGTATTTTCACATAAAATTGAATATAGAACAATGTAAGACTTAAATTTGGAACTTTTTTTTTAAAGAGATTTTTCAAAATAGTATGACGTTTGCCTGGTCTGCTTATAAATAAGAAGACGTTTTCCTGGTCTGCATATGAATAATAAGACGTTTTCCAGGTCGGCATATAAAGGTCAATAAAGCTCATAACTTAAGTGACACGTCAATAAAACTAATAAAACAAGCGACAAACCCAAAGCGTCACTCCAACATATGCTAAAAAATAAAGCGCCACTCTAATATTTGCTCAAAAACAAAGCGCCACTCCAACATATGCTAAAAAATAAAGCGCCACTCCAATATTTGCTCAAAAACAAAGCGCCACTCCAATATATGCTCAAAAACTAAGCGCAA
Source organism: Bulinus truncatus (assembly GCA_021962125.1). NCBI lineage: Eukaryota > Metazoa > Mollusca > Gastropoda > Planorbidae > Bulinus > Bulinus truncatus. Next base: position 8,090,025 of record JAGDYQ010000023.1, on the reverse strand, counting down.
TTGAGCCATACTACGTCATCTGATTTCTCTGCATACAAAGAAACTTTAGATTTTGACCTACTTAAAAAGACAAGCAGACGATGAGACAATCAACATATTTTCTTCTATAAATTTCTTTAAAATACTAAAATATGAATTAAAAAAAAAACAAAAAAAAACAATAATTATTTACTTAACAATCAATGATTAGTAATTACGTATACTTTTATTTCAGTTAGTATCGATTGTTTTACAGAATTTCACAGACCTATCGGGTGTTTGGTTTACACGTAGTCAGGGTTGTTAACAATACTAAAAAAAAAGTATTGGCAATACCAATACCAATACAATTTTAAAACCAGTATTGCAATACCAATACCAATACAATTTTAAAACCAGTATTGCAATACCAATACCAATATTTATTTATTATTGCCAATACCAATACCAATATTTGGGTCATTCGATGAATAAAATGCAAATACGTAATTCATTGCTCTATATCACTTACATTGACAAACGATAACAACATTTTTGGCTGATTTAGATGATGTATTTTTAACCAAATTTTGTTCAATATTTAACACTTGCTTCATCAGTTTCCCTCAAAGCATCCAAAAGTCTTTGACAACATAATAAACTACTATTAAATAAGTCGGCATACCTTAACGTCCTTTAGCAACAAGATTTTTTTAATATGTATGCTGTACAAATATTGTGAATGAATGGATGGATGGATGAAGCAAATGACTGTCATAGAAAAGCAAATGATACTTAAACAGTTAAACATCACACTATAGTAAAAGCAGTCAGACCGAGTCAGTGGATTGCATTACATCTGGAAAAATAACGATGAATTCCAGTAGAGTTCACAGGGTAACGCCACCTAACTTGCAGTTACCACTTAGCCAGGCGAAGAAAAGTAACCATTTCAAAATGCATACTGCTCAGTCGTGAACGAAGAGGGGAAAATATATTCGTCCTCCTAATGCAGCGGTCGGGGAACTTTTTAAATCATTACCCCAAAATATTTTTTTGTAAGTTGATATTACCCCACAGCAAATTAAAAATATATACTTTTTACTCACAAAAGTTTCATTTTTACCCCCCAAAATTTTATTTTACCCCATTTGGGGTAATTTACCCCGGTTCCCCGACCGCTGTCCTAATGAGAACAGCCTTTCAACAGCAGCGCTTGAAGGAAGTCCTGTATTCAGGTATATTTATATTTTACGGATATGTGGATAGGCATCCAATGATAAAATACTGTCTGAAGTGTCTGCCAAGTAATTATTAATTTCTTGATTCACATCAGTGATTGTGAAACGCGTCTCTTCAGATGCGAACGCTGCAAATCATCATCCATCCAATCCAACTTGAATTTGGGATGTACAACGGATTCCAGCTGAGCATCAGTGCTGTCAAACATGTTTGCAAATCTTCTATCGATGGCATTCAAAAGACATGAAGCTAATGGAGAACAAACTACGAGCCGATCATTCTTTCCTTGTTCAAGAAACACTTTTAACTGAGCCTTCATCATGACAAGTGTTGGTAAAAGGAAACCAAGTCCAATGTCTTTTTTAGTTTCACCCTGCAAAATATCTAGTTTACAGCAAACAGGCTTCATAACAGCAACATACTCTTTAACAAATGTTTTCTGTACAGGCTGTAGTCTTTTGATATCAAGTTCATCACAAAGTTTGTCAACAACTTCCATGTCACTTCCATGTCACTGGGTTTCACCAGGTGTTACCAAAAGCATACCAAGTGATCTGCCTGACAATACTTTGCAAATAACAATAAATACTTAAGAAAATTATTTAATGCAACCGGAAAAAAGCTTGGAAAGAATAACCAATTCCATAGAAATCGATTTACTTAGAGTACTCACTGGTCAATACTCATTGCCACAGATATCATATATGATTTCTATCATCATTCATAGCTCGGTCTCATTCAAAAATTGCTTGTCAATGTCACTTGCAAGATGGCGACACCAAAGAAAAATGTATCATATTCAGCTTTATTCACAACCAATGTTGAAGAGAACTTATTGAATATTGCTTTAAGTATTGGTTAAAAATCAATACCAATATCAAAAATAAGTATTGGCAATACCAATACCAATATCAAATTTCAAGAAGTATTGCAATATCGTACCAATACTTAAAAAAGTATTGGCAATACTGCCAATACCAATACAATATTGCAATATTAACAACCCTGCACGTAGTTGCATTGAAAGAAACACCATAGGGTAAGACAAACGAGTTAAATCAAATAATTACAGTAGATCTAGTTACACAATGTTTGTCTGTGGATATTGTTAAAAACTATAACTGTCAGACGGTGAAAAGGAGATAACAGTTTTTAAATTATGGTTTAGTAGATATTTTTTTAATGAAATAATATAGATTCATAAATTGTTTTAATATCGCTTCCAATGGATTTCATAAATCTTTATTACAATTTTATGAAATGAGTTTGTAATTAAATAATGCTCAAATGAAAACTCAGACTGTATGTGTTGTGATTAAGTCAAGTTCGACTGATTTCAGATCCCGATACAACCGGTCAGGCTCAGTGAGAAGGTATGTGGCCCCAAGGTCTTGAAAGGGGGCCTTAAAAATCAAAGCCCCTGATAATTTTCATCTTTATAATAAGTTAATGTGTCGCTAATCAGTTACAGATAAACTGTTTTTTTTTTATATTTCTTAAATAGTTCATAGTACTAAAAATAGATAAAGTTTCGAGGTCGAGAGTATGATTGTTTACTTCGTACAATTATTATCAAATGACGTAAAGACATTTTTTTTCTTTCAAACATTTTTTAATAATTTACCTTTGTAAATCACTGTTTTGATTTTGAAAATGAGATAAACTTTTTTCTTTTATAACAAATAATTTCAAAAAATGTAAAAACGTCAACATGCCAAAAATAATTTTCCGCGAATGAAGTAAAGTTTTGCTTTCCTTCACATTAGGTAGGTGATGTACAGCAACACCAACTTAATTGTTTTATTGTACCCAATCAATAGGAATGATGTTGTCCGGTAATATTTCAAGTGTTACGTGACACTCCGATTTCCGACGCCACGCCGGGTACACTGCCAAAATCATTTAGAGCTAAATTTGCAGACATGATCATTTTGCCCATTCTGACCTACATTTTAGGCCGGGGGGGGGGCATATGTTTTTAATATTTGGGGCTAAATTGGTTCTGAAGTTTGACAAAAAGACCGGATGAATAGGAGATTGTTTGTTTGAATGGAACTGATAACAATTAAATGTATGAATGGAACTGAAAACAATTAAATTTATACGCCATATATCAATAGGTTTAGTGTTTCTATGAGGTCATAAAAATTAAAAAGTAAATATAATTGATGTGAACGAGGAGAGAGGAGCTGAGTGCTGGACAATTTAAGCAGCCCAAATGGCGCCATACTTGGCCTTTGGCTGTGCATGGATGAATGAATATTTCGTATGTGTCAATTGTGTTAAAATATACTGACACTGAACTATGTAACGTTAAAATATATTAACACTGAACTATGTAACGTTAAAATATACTGACACTGAACTATGTAACATTAAAATATACTGACATTGAACTATATAACGTTAAAATATACTGACATTGAACTATATAACGTTAAAATATATTGACACTGAACTATATAACGTTAAAATATACTGACACTGAACTATATAACGTTAAAATATATTGACACTGAACTATATAACGTTAAAATATACTGACACTGAACTATATAACGTTAAAATATATTGACACTGAACTATATAACGTTAAAATATATTGACACTGAACTATATAACGTTAAAATATATTGACACTAAACTATGCAAAGTTAAAATATATTGACACTGAACTATGCAACGTTAAAATATACTGACACTGAACTATATAACGTTAAAATATATTGACACTGAACTATATAACGTTAAAATATATTGACACTGAACTATATAACGTTAAAATATATTGACACTAAACTATGCAAAGTTAAAATATATTGACACTGAACTATGCAACGTTAAAATATACTGACACTGAACTATATAACGTTAAAATATATTGACACTGAACTATGCAACGTTAAAATATATTGACACTGAACTATGCAACGTTAAAATATATTTACACTGAACTATATAACGTTTAAATATACTGAAACTGAACTATGCAACGTTAAAATATATTGACACTGAACTATGGAACGTTAAAATATATTGACACTGAACTATATAACGTTAAAATATATTGACACTGAACTATGCAACGTTAAAATATATTGACACTGAACTATGTAACGTTAAAATATATTGACACTGAACTATGCAACGTTAAAATATACTGACACTGAACTATATAACGTTAAAATATAATGACACTGAACTATATAACGTTAAAATATACTGACACTGAACTATGTAACGTTAAAATATATTGACACTGAACTATATAACGTTAAAATATACTGAAACTGAACTATGTAACGTTAAAATATACTGAAACTGAACTATGTAACGTTAAAATATACTGAAACTGAACTATGCAACGTTAAAATATATTGACACTGAACTATGCAACGTTAAAATATATTGACACTGAACTATATAACGTTAAAATATATTGACACTGAACTATGTAACGTTAAAATATATTGACACTGAACTATGTAACGTTAAAATATACTGACACTGAACTATATAACGTTAACATATATTGACACTGAACTATATAACGTTAAAATATACTGACACTGAACTATGTAACGTTAAAATATATTGACACTGAACTATATAACGTTAAAATATATTGACACTGAACTATATAACGTTAAAATATACTGACACTGAACTATATTACGTTAAAATATATTGACATTGAACTATGCAACGTTAAAATATATTGACAGTGAACTATATAACGTTAAAATATACTGACACTGAACTATGTAACGTACACAATGTTTTAGTGTTTTTTTTCTTCCCAAAGCAAACTCTTTTCACAGTGATCTTTGTATATAGGTCACATACTTATGCTACACCTGCCACACCTTGTAAACATACTGTGTTATATATGTTATTCATTGTGCACATAATGCTACATTAGTCACACATTGCTCACATACTGTGTTATATGTGTTATTCATTGTGCACATAATGTTTCGCTTGTCACACATAGTGCTTATCTGTTATTCATTGTGCACATAATGTTTCACTTGTCACACATAGTGCATATGATCTGTTTTATCTGTTATTCATTGTGCACATAATGTTACACTTGCCACACCTTGTTTACAGATTGCATCACTAGTATAGAAAAGTTAAAAAATATATATTCTTTAAAATTCATTTTTAAGTTAAGGTTTATTATCTAGAAACATAAATTGTAAGAACTAAGTCACAGCAGTGCAGCTGTGGTGGTACTTTAGTCAGGGCCGTTTTAAGGTCATCGTAGGCCCTGGGCACTTTCAAAGTCGTAGGCTCTCCCCGATTTCATGTTTTAATATTTTTTTCAAGAATGCACTTGTTTTCACTTTATGTTCTGGCATTCGTATGCCCTTGACAAGTCAGTAGGCCCTGGGCACAATGCCTACTGTGCCTATATGATAAAGCGGCCCTGACTTTAGTGCACTCTATTGACGTCTGATATAAATAAATCATTGATTTGTTCATTGTCTCCCTTTTCCATAAACTTTTCAATTATTTCATTAAGTTTTCCACACACTTTTGTGTGTGTCATGTTTGAACAATTAAAGTATCTATTTATCAGAGATTAGAAAATCAGTCTTCCATTATTTGATCACCAGGAATTCTGGGATAGAATTATTTTATTTCATGCCTCTGTCTCCTGCCAGTGGTACAGACATGCCAACATTCACTGTCTACTGCCAGTGCTACAGACATGCCATCATTCACTGTCTACTGCCAGTGCTACAGACATGCCATCATTCACTGTCTACTGCCAGTGGTACAGACATGCCATCATTCACTGTCTACTGCCAGTGGTACAGACATGCCATCATTCACTGTCTACTGCCAGAGCTACAGACATGCCATCATTCACTGTCTACTGCCAGTGCTACAGACATGCCATCATTCCCTGTCTACTGCCAGTGGTACAGACATGCCATCATTCACTGTCTACTGCCAGTGGTACAGACATGCCATCATTCACTGTCTACTGCCAGAGCTACAGACATGCCATCATTCACTGTCTACTGCCAGTGCTACAGACATGCCATCATTCACTGTCTACTGCCAGTGCTACAGACATGCCATCATTCACTGTCTACTGTCAGTGGTACAGACATGCCATCATTCACTGTCTACTGCCAGTGCTACAGACATGCCATCATTCACTGTCTACTGCCAGTGCTACAGACATGCCATCATTCACTGTCTACTGCCAGTGGTACAGACATGCCATCATTCACTGTCTACTGCCAGTGGTACAGACATGCCATCATTCACTGTCTACTGCCAGTGGTACAGACATGCCATCATTCACTGTCTACTGCCAGTGGTACAGACATGCCATCATTCACTGTCTACTGCCAGTGGGTTCAGTTCTCTAATCAAAATGTAATCGTGCATTAAGGAATTTTGTGGTTGGCACAACGCCCCGGTGGCGTAGCTAAGGGGGGAGGGGGGAGAGGGGGCGGGACACCAAAGCAACGATGGAAAACAGATATCAAGGGAGGTATGACAGAAGCATGATGGGCGATTTCTGTTGGTTTTTACAGTGAGAGTGTGACACTGATTACAAAAGAAAAGCAACATCGTCTAATTATTTCTGACTTCAAAACCCATTGTATTAGGATTGCCTGAGGTTTTTTGTACATACTATACTGCATAGTTGCTTCTTCTGTTCTATTTCCATGTAAATTGTAGTTATTGTATTGAAATGTAAAAGCATTGACATCATATTTCTAATGACCATAAAGCGTTATAATGGTAAATCAAGATGTTAACATAACTTTAAAACCTGACGTGATACACAATTTTCAATGACATATTTGAAATCAGCAGGTCAAAATGGTCTTAGTACATTTAATAGATCTCAGGTAGCAAAAATGTTGTTCCCTAATGCTATCTAATATTCTCTCCAGTATCCAAGAACAAGTGTGTCAGTTTTACCACTCGGGGTACTTTTCTCATGTTATATAAATCATAAATTTGGTCTACTTGTTGGTGTTATAATCCATTGTATAGTAAGTGGGTGGGGTATTTTGGTATATAACGCTAGTAAACAGTAACTATGACATCAAATACCTAAACTTTATTTGAAGGGGTGGTATGTGGAGAGGCCGATGGTATAATGAGAAGGGGGAGGGAGGGAGGGGGTTTCCTGATTCATGTTATATAACAGTTATAATGGGGGTGGAACATTTTCTTAATCATTTTCACATTATACCAAAATGTGAATGGTCATTGTAGTTTAAGCTGATTAGTGCAGTACTTGTAATTATGTACTAATTAATTAGTTCAAAGTGAATACGACACTTCTACGTATAAATAGTTCATCTGTTTGTTCATTTTATTAAAACATTCGTTTCTTGAACATTTTAATAAAGTTGAATTGTGTCAAAGAAGTTGACCCAGTGCAAAAATATTACGACACCAGGTGAGAGTTTCCAAGAATAAATTATCTCAGGTGAGAGAAATTAATGACAGCAACGTGTCACATATGTCCAAGTTCATCTTGGAAATAATTTTGTTTTTTCTCTGGCTGTCATACAGCCGATCCTGTATACCAGGAAATAACGTGGTCATCTAAGTAGGTCAAACAACTGTATATAAGTGTTCCCTGATTTCATAGACTGGACTCCAAATCTGTCACTTCCAGTCGCTAGACCCAGCAGCAAGACCCCACACCTAAAAGTAAATTGTAAGTAAAACTTTACATAACGTCAATGATTATTTAGAATTTTTGTAACCGAATTCTCTTTCGCTGTTTGCTAATAACAAGTGTTATTAAAAAATGTTTCAGTGTTCTCGTAATTCAGTAAAATGGCTTTTTTGACTGTTGCTGCTGCACTGATGCTGTTGGGTAAGTTTTCCTGTTAAAACAGACATTTTGAATTATTTATAGATTTTTTTAAATAATAAACATTCGTCTATTTACTTAAATAAAAATAGTTGATATAACCTCATGGAAAATAGTTCAATTTATATGTCTGGATGTTTCTTGCTCGTTGAAATGTGGAATCAGTTAGCACTTGCTTTGCTCGGAGCAAATCGTTGTGAAATTATCAATACTTGTGTCAATTAGTTAAAATCTTATGGAGTCCAAAGCCAAATACTTGTTTTGCCAATGTTTATTTAAGGGGGAAATGTGGAGAGAAACTATTGCGTCGGTCTGGGAGTTATAATTTGCCTTTAGCTAATTTTGTTTTGAGTCTTGAGAGTTATTTTTAACATTTTACATTAGCTTTACCAACAAAAGAAAATGAATTTTTATAAGCTTATAAGATATATAAAAGAACAGCGTGTAAGAAAGTAAGAAAGTAAGAAGCCGAAATAACCGTGCGCGCGTGTGCTGTATCGCGCCACATCAACGAAGTAAGAAGCCGAATAGAACGTGTGCGCGGGTATTTGGTTTGGTTAGATGGTTTGGTTGGTTGGTTTGGTTTGGTTGTTTGGTTTGGTTTGTTAGCGTTGACGGGTAAAACATAAATTGTAACGTATAAAATGTAGGTCATTTCTGCCCATTAGGTAGGTGGCATAAATTAGCACCAGTATTTTTACCTAATGGTGTGTTAGAAATGTTTGAAGTGTCACGTTTGCACTTCCGACTTACCGGGCAACGCCGGGTTCACTGTTAGTAAAGTGTGTTTAACACCTCAGTTTTTTATTGCTTTTTTCCTGTTATTCGTTTTCATAATAGTTACACCACTTGACTGTATTTGCTTTTTTACACTCGACAAACGAAACCAAGTGAAATACCTATAATACTATAAAGAATACCAATGTATTGGAAAAAAACTTGAATAAATTTGACTTTTATTGAAATAAACTATAATTTAACGAAACAAAGAATTTTTTTTTCGATCTTACAAATAATTAAAGAAATTAAATTGACTAATTATAAGCGTGGGCGCCAGTTTGTATTTCTTGTATTTAGGAAATGACCAAATTATATCATTTACAATTTTATGGACTTAGTCCAGCTCTATAAATTGTTAATTTAAACAAAGTATGCTAGAAGTAATATATAGGTATAGTAGAGGCAATCTATAGGAATAGTAGAGGCAATCTATAGGAATAGTAGAGGCAATCTATAGGAATAGTAGAGGCAATCTATAGGTATAGTAGAGGCAATCTATAGGTATAGTAGAGGCAATCTATAGGAATAGTAGAGGCAATCTATAGGAATAGTAGAGGCAATCTATAGGTATAGTAGAGGCAATCTATAGGAATAGTAGAGGCAATCTATAGGTATAGTAGAGGCAATCTATAGGTATAGTAGAGGCAATCTATAGGTATAGTAGAGGCAATCTATAGGAATAGTAGAGGCAATCTATAGGAATAGTAGATGCAATCTATCGATGCACTGAAAGTAATCTATCAGTTTACGATATTTGTCAGTCAATAATCCATATCGGCGCCTACTTATTATTAGCCAATATATATATTTTTTTTATAAACATATATTTGATCTAATAAATAATTTGAAAATAATAGTTAAAAAGAAAGTAAAAAAAATATGTTTTATTTATATCATTTTTTGAAAAAATACTATTATTTGTGTATTACATTCGCTAATTAAATTGAAAAGTGTTAAATTTACTTTAACAATGATATTTACTGTAACATTTTCCCATTTCCTCAGTTGTTCCATCATTTCAACAACCATCTGGGGTAAGTTTCTTTTAGATATTTGTTATATGAAAATATAAATGGACAGATCATCCTAAATCTTACAATTCGACCACAGATAAATAATCCAAACTTCACTTACTTACACACTGGTTTCATCGCAACGGATTATCTCAATGGCTACAATTAAACCATATTGATTGATTCAGTGGCGTAACCAAAGGAGTGTCATGGGTGTGTGTGTGGGGGGGCGGCATTACGTCATTATTATATTTTATTATTTGGCTAATGGGAACGGGCGGCATTTTTTAGATTGCACTCCGAGCGCCACAAAGGTTAGCTTTGAAGAATACAAAGATGTCGAGTACACAGTGAATATTTCTCTTTTATAATGAACTGGTAAATATATATATCTGGTCCGTGCACGGGTTTCTCTCTCGGGGTAAATGGTCACCCTTACCCCCAGCCCTAAGTAGACTTTACATAGTTCACTTCATTTTACTTTGTGGTGAAATGAAACCAGTCTACCCAATGACAGCTCTCATAAGAACATAAATTAACTGAAAAATATCCATTTGGTATACGTTTTCTTTTAATTCCTGCATGTTACGATATGTCTTATTCGACACAGTGGCGTAGCGAGAGGAAGGGCGGGGGGTACATATGTCCTCGGGCGCCGAGGTTCAGGGGCGCCAAATGGTATATTTTACATATAATATTATATGGTTTTCGAATGGGAGTGGGGCGCTAAAAAGGTATTTAAAAGGTAAAATGCCCCGGGCGCAAGTTGCCTTGCACCCTCCCATCGCCACGCCTCTGATTCGACATATATTAGCAACAGTGTATATGCAAATACGTTTGTTAAATTTTCCTTTGGTTATAATAATAATAATAATGTCGTATATTTTAAGTGTTATTTTCATATTAAACAAGTTTAGCATTTCTGAAACTAGTTTCTTTTTTTTTTGTATCATAAATATATATTACTAGCTGTACCCTGCAAAACATTTGCATAGAGTTATATCCCCTTAGGCTTGGTTGGCAGGCGAGGTTATTTTTTGGTTTCGGGCAGATCCGATTTTTTCATGATTGTATTTTAAACTGGAATACTGTTGTATTAATTCTTTACTTTCGATTTAACGCACACTCGAAATGAATATTATTATATATATTTTCAAACGTATGTTTAAACAAATACAATTATTTGTTAGCTTTAACAGGGTATGCAATGTGCACACGCTATACTCTTGTTCCCAGAAGTGGTTCTCTTTTCAGTTTTATAATATGTTGATAAATTTGCGTATTTTCAATCGATTGAAAAGAAAATAGATAGCCGAAATGAATCGAGATTATGTTAAGTGAGAATTAAAAAGCTAAAATATCTAAAAAAAAAAAAAAGCAATCAGTAAATTACAAGGTAAAAGCTATCGCCATGCAAAGTTTAGTATTTTTGGATTTATCGATGTGGATTTCTAAGCTGAGCAGCTGTACTAATATATATATATATATACATCGTTGGTTTTATATTTATAAGTTAAGAAGTTGTATTATAAATAAAAGTTTACGCGTTAGATTTAAATCATTTCTTTTTTTATGCAACCACATTAAGTGAATTCATTTCATAATCATTTTCCAGGGTTACATCGGTGGTTTAGATTGGCAACATGTAAGTTTTACTACATTTTCTAATGTATTCCATTACCAAAACAAATCTTTACAATTTAAAGACATTGATATTTGATTAAATTTGTCTATTAATTTACATTAGAGTAATGTGCAGTAATTTTCCATCCATCTGTATACAAGAGATAACAGTATTTGGATGTTATGTATACAAGAGATAACAGTATTTGGATGTTATGTATACAAGAGATAACAGTATTTGGATGTTATGTATACAAGAGATAACAGTATTTGGATGTTATGTTTACAAGAGATAACAGTATTTGGATGTTATGTATACAAGAGATAACAGTATTTGGATGTTATGTATACAAGAGATAACGGTATTTGGATGTTATGTATACAAGAGATAACAATATTTGGATGTTATGTATACCAGAGATAACAGTATTTGGATGTTATGTATACAAGAGATAACAGTATTTGGATGTTATGTATACAAGAGATAACGGTATTTGGATGTTATGTATACAAGAGATAACAATATTTGGATGTTATGTATACAAGAGATAACAGTATTTGGATGTTATGTATACAAGAGATAACAGTATTTGGATGTTATTAATTTAATGTGTCAAATTACTGCTCCTCACAATGTGTGATTGGTCAATGTTCCTAACGGTGTATCCAATCGCCTGAACTTAAAATTTAATAGCTGTGTCCAAATACTAAAGCTTCTTTCCTTTACTATAACTTATTTTAAAAAAACCATTACAGAGAAATTTTTGAGAAATATATTGTTTAAACATTGGGGGGGGGGGGGGGGAGGTTAAATACTCATTCCAATACTCTCATAGTATTCGGCATACTTTTAATAAAATAAACGTTTTGCAAGACAATTGTTTAAACCTTTGTGTGATATTTTCAGTAACCAAGGCAACTGTTACAACAGATGTTACTCCGCCTATCAGAAAAACCCAAACAACTATTTGGTAAATGGGTGTGTCTGTACACAATATCAGTTTACTGGAGTTGACCCTAATGGCAGAAGTAAGTGGTCACTTTCTGCTGGCCATATTTTTCAAAACATTAATGCTTAATATTAAAAAAAAATACGATTTTTATAAAAAATGATTTTAATTAATAAAATCGTAGATTCACTTTGAAATATTTGCCCTTTTTCTCTCTACCAATGTTTTGAATATGTTTGTTACAGACGTGTGTGGCTACCTGGACATTACCTGTCTGTTGTATTGACCAATAATAACATCACCTGTAACCAATATGTTTTCCTATGTTGTGTCCTCTACCAATGTTTTGAATATGTTTGTTACAGACGTGTGTGGCTACCTGGACAACACCTGTCTGACCAACCAGGGGGAGTACGACTCTGTCTTCGCCTACACATTTGACCTGACAAGTCAGAGGTGTCATAAGGTCAGTGTGTACAACAGGTGTGTCGGTTCTTACGGTGTGTCCAGTAACATCTTCCAGACCCTGCAGGAGTGCACCAGGTCTTGCGAGTTCATCAACAGAAGATATTGAACTGTATCGATGATAGCCCGATACAACAATAAGACCAGATGACTGATGGTATATACAATAATTTTTGATGTTGTTAAAAGATTGATGGATGTGGCTGATAAATAAAGATTGTTTGTAAACATCTGTGCGCATGGTGTTAAATAGAAAAATAAACGTGGGAAATTTCTTTTTGTTTTCATTTTATTGAAAGAATTATTTAATTTAATAACAGTTGATTGTAGACATAAAATAAATTGAGAAACATCGATATGATTGATTTAAAATTACAAGTGTCATTTTTGTAGTTAATGTCTCATAGCTTATTATGCAAAAAAATATAAATAGAATCGTTCATCGAATCACAGTACAGATCAAACCTCGGTTTCAGTGTATATTTCGTTCAGAGAAGTGGTCGTGAATCAAAGCACACGCATATCGAAGCAGATTTACTCAAATGAAATAATGGAAATTAAGGATGATTGGTTCAAGCCAATTAAAATTATTCTCATGTTTAGCACTGAATACAATTTTCCCAAATACAAAAAAAAAATCAAATTTGATAGAGGATAAAAAACAATTGAATAATGCACTGAAATAAACATACAAGACTAATGTAAGAAAATGATGAACAGTTAAGACGATATGTTTACCTTTGTGAGCACTCATGGATGACCTGGACAGGGTAGACAGGTGCAGATTGGTTGAGGGTTTTATATAACAAGCAAGAACTTCAAAATGCTAGATGACGGAGTTTCTCAAACAGAACGAACAAAACACAAAAATCCAAAATATAGATTCATTAAAATTTTGAGGAAAATTGAAAAGACGAATACAGCGCAAAATGAAGTATGACTGTACACTATGTTATTGTTTCTAGTAATAATTACAACTGAAATATGACTGTACACTGTGTTATTGTTTCTAGTAATAATTACAACTGGAGTATGACTGTACACTGTGTTATTGTTTCTAGTAATAATTACAACTAAAATATGACTGTACAATGTGTTATTGTTTCTAGTAATAATTACAACTGAAATATGACTGTACACTGGGATATTGTTTCTAGTAATAATTACAACTGAAATATGACTGTACACTGTGTTATTGTTTCTAGTAATAATTACAACTGAAATATGACTGTACAGTGTGTTATTGCTTCTAGTAATAATTACAACTGGATTTTGACTGTACTGTGTGTTATTGTTTCTAGTAATAATTACAGCTGAAGTATGACTGTACAGTGTGTTATTGTTACTAGTGATAAGTAAAACATACCGGATATCCAGTATTTTTTAACTCATTGGCTACCTTCAGCGGGTGGTGACAAAAGCTACTCCCTCCGTCCCGAGCCCTGAGTGAAAGGGCCTCATTAGATTGCTGTCACCTAGGGGTCACAGAAGAAAGTTCTCGACCCTGCTATTGATACTTTCTCAGGGCCTCTATCACACGAGTAAGTTTGTTTATATCTCATTGTCTACAGTTGAATCGATTTGTCTTATTGACTTCATACTTTACAATGAATTTAATTTAACGCATTTTTTACATGCCATTTTTTACAAATGAATTTTACATTTCTTTTTTATAGCATTGCAAAAGCTACTAATATTTATTATCTATATATAGGCCTAACTATTATTAATATTTTACTTTATGCTTGAGTCAACCATTTAGTTTTGGTTCAGTAAATGATGGTGTTAAACCAATAGAACTTGTTTCAAATTGAATGGTGTTAAACCAATAGAACTTGTTTCAAATTGAATGGTGTTAAACCAATAGAACTTGTTTCAAATTGAATGGTGTTGAACCAATAGAACATGTTTCAAATTGAGTCTCAGAAACGTCTCTGTCCAGCAAATAACATTTTACTAAGACAATGTGCATTGATTGAATTCAGGTGCAAGAAGATATCATTAGTTCTAGTGCAGTTCTAAATAAGACAAGTCTGTTCATTGTGGTGGCGACTGTTCAAACTGTTCATCGTTATTAACATTAATTCACTAAGATGTCGACTGGCACAGAAATTCTCTAAGATGTCGACTTGCAGAGAAATTCGCTAAGACGTCAACTCGCAGAGAAATTCTCTAAGATGTCGACTTGCAGAGAAATTCACTAAGATGTCGACTGGCAGAGAAATTCTCTAAGATGTCGACGTGCAGAGAAATTCTCTAAGATGTCGACGTGCAGAGAAATTCTCTAAGATGTCGACTGGCAGATAAATTCGCTAAGATGTCGACTGGCAGATAAATTCGCTAAGATGTCGACTGGCAGATAAATTTTCTAAGATGTCGACTGGCAGATAAATTCTCTAAGATGTCGACTGGCAGAGAAATTCTCTAAGATGTCGACTGGCAGAGAAATTTTCTAAGATGTCGACTGGCAGAGAAATTCTCTAAGATGTCGACTGGCAGAGAAATTCGTTAAGATGTCGACTGGCAGAGAAATTCTTTAAGATGTCGACTGGCAGAGAAATTCTTTAAGATGTCGACTTGCAGAGAAATTCTCTAAGATGTCGACTGGCAGATAAATTCGCTAAGATGTCGACTGGCAGAGAAATTCTCTAAGCTGTCGACTGGCAGATAAATTCGCTAAGATGTCGACTGGCAGAGAAATTCTTTAAGATGTCGACTGGCAGAGAAATTCTCTAAGATGATGAAGAAGTTTTCTCTGTGCTGCATGGACATGCGTTATTTCTTTTGAAAATCTTTAACAATTCACTGAGCGTTCTGGCAAATTTGGCGCTCATTTTAACGTAAATGACGAAATTAATGTCAGCGTTAACCTGATACAAGACGTAGACTAGACTTCTCAACAGGTAATGTAGTTTACCTGGAGACTGTATGGACATTTTGTTAGAGAATATGTAAAGATGGATGGCCACTGTAGGTAGAGATATACTAGAGTTGGCAACACAGACGGCTAACACCATCTTGACTATTTTTAAATCTTTGATAAGTTTTGAAGTTGACTTTACAGATGACAATTTAGACAACATTTTACGTCTACCAAATGTCATTTTAATGGAGATGATGACGGAGAATGTCACGATGGCTACAAAAGTGGCTGTGACAAATAAATGGGACAAACTTAAGCTGGAGTATTTATACAAATGGTCGAAGTCGGAAGCGTAGAACCGGCTCAAGAAGTAGGCGCCCCTTGTGGCGTTGTATTTGGGGTCGTAGATGTAGGCAAAGTCCAGGAAGAACCAAGTAGGTGACAACATGACCACAGTGTAGACGTACATCAGACCGATGGTCCACTTGACGCGGTATGTGGTGAAGATGGAGGAGACTTTGAGTGGAAACCACACGGCCACCAACCTCTCCAGTGCGATGAAAGTTGTGTGGAAGACGCTGACCGCAGTGAAGATGTCCGGTATGTTCATCAAGTAGACAACAGAGATGGACCTGAATGTTAGTCCAGCGACCTGGTCAAACTGATAGATGATGCAGTTGAGTCTACGCAGAGGTTGAAACATGGACGCTATGAGGTCACTGACGGACATTGAGAACAGCCAGATGGTCGCGGTCTCGTTAAAACTGTGTTTCCACAACACGAGAATGTTTAGTGTGTTGGTCAAGACACCTAGTAAACACAGAAAGTGTAAACAGAAACAATTGAAGACGATGTCCAACTGGTCAATAACGTTTTCGTTGAAATAAGGTCCACCTTCTTTGGCTATAGAAATGTTCTCTCTTACGTAAATGTCTCTAGCTTCTGTGTAGTAGGACCAATTATTCTGGAGTAGCCAGCCTTCCGTGGCAAATTTATTCATATGATTCATTGTATCTGTTAAATCTAACTCTAATTATAAATCAAGAAAGAAAACGATAATGCTAATATCTCGCTTAAACTGTACGTTTTATTTTAAAAGTTATTAGAAAATTTCAATTTCTTAACATTAAATACAATTAAAACTTTAAAAAATTCATTTTATCCCTAAAATATATATTATAGAAAACAATATATTTGATTCAAATAAATTTACTAAAAACTTTAATGTCATAAAATAATTTTTCGAATAAAAAAACAACAACTTTGGAATAAAAATTACAAACGAAACAATTATATTCCCCAATATATAGAGTCCGAATTTTTCGTATTTTTCAGTATATATTTTTTTAAAAGCTAGCATACTTTAATGTAGATTTATCTAGAATTAGAGAGATATTTGAAATCTTAACTCACCATTTTCATATGTCAATGTTTACTGTTTTCCAACATTACCATCTTCAATGGAGTATTGCAGCCAAACAATACTGCTGTTTTAACTCCGAGTGTCAATAAGAAGCAGACGTTATATGCTTTTTTACAATTTAAAAAGTTTAATTCAAATAAAATAATGCACACTATAAAATGAATGAGGGTGTTATATTTGATATGTTTTTAATAATAATAAAATAATTTTAATATTTTGTGCTGCTGTAACTGGAATAAAAGGTGGCGTTAGTTTTCAGACGCTAGTTTTATTAGTATTACTTTTTTTTTTACAAACAATACTTAATCATCACGTGAGACAGTTGACCAATGAACTCGTTTCCCATAGACTTTAAAAAAAAAATCTCACATCGTTACCACTTATAATTCTGACGTTACATTACGTCACCGACCAGCTCGATGCATTTACAAACAAACAAACAGACAAACGAGAGGCTGATGGTATAAAAAGAAGCCATTAGCGAACCAGCACGAGCCAACGGCAGGGAGCAAATACGTTGTTACGTCACATCCTGTTGTGTGAATACGAGATAGGCCTATGCAAATAACGTTGTTAATCAAATTTTGTGGTGTGAATACAAGATAGGCACATGCCAAAGGTTAACAGCATATGTCCCGCGGGCCATGTGCGGCCCACCACAGCGTTTTGTGTGACATGCGGAAATTTCTAGTAAAATAAATAAATAAAAAAACATCCAACTTACATAACTACTTAAACAAATTAGTGTTAACCATCAATGAGCGTATGCCAACTAAAAGCCAAGACATTTAGTGAATGTAGTGGTATACGTGAATGTAGTGTTACATGTAAATGTAGTGGTACACGTGAATGTAGTGGTGCATGTGAAATTACATGTGAATGTAGTGTTATATGTGAATGTAGTGGTACATGCGAATTTAGTGTTACATGTGAATGTAGTGGTACACGTGAATGTAGTGGTGCATGTGAAATTACATGTGAATGTAGTGTTACATGTGAAATTACATGTGAATGTAGTGTTATATGTGAATGTAGTGGTACATGTGAATGTAGTGGTACACGTGAATGTAGTGGTGCACGTGAATGTAGTGTCCCACGTGAATATAGTGGTACATGTGAATGTAGTGTCCCACGTGAATGTAGTGGTACATGTGAATATAGTGGTGCATGCGAACGTAGTGGTACATGTGAATGTAGTGGTACATCTGAATGTAGTGGTACATGTGAATGTAGCGGTACATCTGAATGTACATTCAATACTGTGTTAGTAGTGCCTCAGACTTTGATGTAGCGACATGTGAATTTGGTCAGTCATAATTAAATCCCATGCATAGTCCTATTGATCACGAGGTTTGTGTGGATGAGAGACGTGTAAGTAGTGAGTACTACTGTGTGATACATGACACACACAAACACGTGCATCGGTAGTCATATTAGCCTAGAGGGAGGGGATCGTAGACAAGTTCCCATAAATGGGGTCTCACGTGATAAGCTATTTAATGAAATCATGGCTGATAAATTTCAAAACCCATAATAGTTACTGTGTACAGTT